>CM077803.1:27080006-27175006 GCA_039737535.1 Lagodon rhomboides
GATTCAGACGCTCCGCCTGAATGAAGAGGTTTGGTCATCCTGGAATATAATAATGTGACATGAATGATTGAAGGTTGGTCTGCAGGTTGAGCTTCTCTGTGAGGAACAGCTGAAGGCTCTCGAGTCCAGAAGCAACATCAAACTAAAATATCTCTCTTCTCCTTCAGTGGACCAAATGTGTTTGTAATTACAGTTGTGAATTAGGCAGAAATGTTAAATATAAAGTCATTTAACGACTCGTATCTTTGAATAAATGCAGTTTATATCAGTGTCACGTCTCCGCTGAGAGACCTGAGGTTCACAACGCAGGAGACAAGTTCCCATGAAGCAGGTTTACTGGATGTGGTGATGTCATCGTCTGCTGTGTCGCTATTTTCTCAGACGGATTACACAGATAAGGTGTGTGTGTGTGTGTGTGTGTGTGTGTGTGTGTGTGTGTGTGTGTGTGTGTGTGTGTGAGCGTGTGTGTGTGTTGTGACATGTTGAGGAAGGCATGCTGAGGCACTGAAGCTGTCACACTGATGGGCTAATCAGGACGGGATCTAAGAAACCCAACTGCTCCCACGTGTGTGTGTGTGTGTGTGTGTGTGTGTGTGTGTGTGTGTGTGTGTGTGTGTGTGTGTGTGTGTGTGTGTGTGTGTGTCTCAGGGCCACGTTTACGCAACGGTCTTGCGTTGTGTTCAGACGACCTCGTGCACACAAATCCACAAAGATGACTGAAACCCGGTCAGGTGTCAGTGTGCATGCCAGGCCAGTAGTTGGCGCTGTCACTTTGTGATGAAACACTTTCCTCTGCAGAGCGACGAGCACAAACAGCTCGAGAGCTGGACGACGAGGCGTCTCGTTTGTTGGGTTTATCGTCTTCTTTGGATGAAGTAACGTTGATCCTGGCTTCATGATGTTCTGTCAGAACCTGATCACAGTCGGGTTTTGACCCACATGTGAACTGAGTCGGTCTTTCTGCCCGGCGACAGGCCGTCAGGTGCGATTAAGGACAAATGAACGATTAAATCCATTAAGGTTTGTTTTTTCTGCCTCCTCAGACGCTTTGCTGGCGAGAAGCGAGCGGCTGCACACGAAGGTTTCAGGTAAACAGCAGAAAAACACACAAAGCAGAGAAGAGTTATGAATTATGGATGCAGAGAACCGGCACAGCGAGCGAACCAGCGACCCGTTAACATGAACACACATGTTGGACAAACAGAGACGCCTGAGGACACGATGTCCACAGAAACAGAAAACAGCTCACAGAAATACAACTTTAAACCAACTTATCATCATCAAACCCACAATTACATCATTTAACGACACGTTCAGTCCGAACACGAGCTGTGGACCGAGCCGGGTCAGCATCTGTCTCGTCTGTCTCCTGCTGACGGAGAAACTGAAGCTGCCGACGTCCAGAGTCAACAAATCATTTCACCTGGACACTGAAGACATTCATTCATCTATAAACTGTTTTATGTGCGTCTGTGTTTCTGCGTCTGTGTTGTCTCACAGCTTCTGTCCTCTGCCGAGTCGCATCGTACAAACTGAGCTGGAGTTTACTGACATTCACACCTCAAAGTATTTATTGTAGTTAGATATTAAATAAATGAAATAAGATGAATCTGACCTCGATCCAGACGTGATGTGTTCAGGTGTTAAAGCTCACCTGCGTTTAAATTCTCTGACTTCTGACATCTTTTTGCATAAAAAAGTCAAATTTCTGCATCAAAATCCTTCAGATTCGCTCGAGAAGCTTCAGGTTTCTGCATCACACGTCTGTCTGCTGCGTATCGACCCACGATTAACTCTGTGACTGTTTGTGATGTCACAGATCGCCCTCATTGGCCCCGCCTCCAAACATGTTCAGTGAAACTTTGATCGATCAGTGAGGCAGCAGGTGAACATGTTGTCCTCAGAGCTGATGTGTTAGAGCAGGAGAAACGGGCAGCAGAAGGATCTGAGCCAGTTTGACCAGGTCCAAACTGTGATGGCTGGACGACTGGGTCAGAACATCTCCAGAACCGCAGCTCTTGTGGGGTGTTCCCGGTCTGCAGTGGTCAGCATCTATCAGAAGTGGTCCAAGGAAGGAACAGTGGTGAACTGCGACAGGGTCGAAGGCCGGCCCGGGTGGTCCGATCCAACAGACGAGCTGCTGCTGCTCAGAAGAAGTTAATGCTGGTTCTGGTAGAAAGGTGTCAGAACACACAGTGCATCACAGTCTGTTGTGTATGGGGCTGCAGAGCTGCTCCATGCTGACCCGGTCCAACAAGGAGAAGGTGAGCATCAGAACCGGACCACAGAGCAATGGAAGAAGGTGGCCTGGTCTGATGAATCACCTTTTCTTTTACATCAGGTGGATGGTCAGGTGCGTGTGCGTCGCTTACCTGGGGAACACATGGCACCAGGATGCACTATGGGAAGAAGGCAAGTGTGATGCTTTGGTCGATGTTCTGCTGGGAAACCTCAGGTCCTGCCATCCATGTGGATGTTCCTCTGACACGTACCACCTACCTGAGCATTGTTGCAGACCATGAACACTTTCATGGAAACGTGTTCCCTGATGGCCTCGTTCAGCAGGATGATGAGCCACAGAGCAGAAACGCTTCAGGATGGTTTGAGGAGCACAACAAGGAGTTTCCCCCAGATCTCAGTCCAGTCGAGCATCTGTGGGATGTGCTGGACTAACGAGTCCGATCCATGGAGGCCCCACCTCGCAACTTACAGGACTTACAGGATCTGCTGCTGACATCTTGGTGCCAGACACCACAGCACAGCTTCAGGGTCCAGTGGAGTCCATGCCTCGTAGGGTCGGAGCTGTTTGGGCAGCAGAAGGGGGACCAGCACAATGATAGGCAGGTGGTCATGATGTTCTGCCTGATCAGTGTGAGTCTGACATGTAAGAGAATCAGAAGGTAAAACAAACAGGCCTGACAGTGTGTGTGTGTGTGTGTGTGTGTGTGTGTGTGTGTGTGTGTGTGTGTGTGTGTGTGTGTGTGTGTGCATGACTCAGCCTTCGTCCTGTTTGCAGCTTCGTGTCATTTCTTCACAGGTCTGAAGGATCAGATTTCTATTAATTAAAACAAAAGGTCGAACAGACGGCACTAAATATAACAGCAGCGTCAATAAACCAGCTATCTATCTATCTATCTATCTATCTATCTATCTATCTATATAGATATAGATAGATAGATATATTATTTAGACGCTGCTTTTCTATTAGTGCTGTTGGCAGCAGAGTTATTACAGCCTCTGTTTGACCTTTTGTTTTAATTATATTTTCATTAACTTGAAGAGAACATGATGAAGTTTCATCTCATTAGTTTATTGTGTAAATGTTTTTATTGTTTGTTGTTTTAATGTTTGTGGTTTTTATTGTTTGTTGTTTTAGTGTTTGTGGTTGTGTTTGGGTTCATAAATCAAACAACTGAAGAGAAAAAACTTTTAATGTTCCATAAAATTAATTGATTCAATAAAGCTGATTGAATCTGAGTTAGAGGAGGTGTGGTTGTGGTGGAGGTGTGGTGGAGGAGGAGGAGGTGTGGTGGAGGAGGAGGAGCAGGAGGAGGAGGTGTGGAGGAGGAGGTGTGGTGGAGGAGGAGGAGGTGTGGTGGTGGAGGAGGAGGAGGAGGAGGAGGTGTGGAGGAGGAGGTGTGGTGGAGGAGGAGGAGGTGTGGTGGTGGAGGAGGAGGAGGTGTGGTGGTGGAGGAGGTGCTCACTTGTCGGAGCCTCGCAGCTCCTCCGTCAGTCAGCTCCAACATTTGGACGCAGCAGCAGCTCAGCGTGTCGGTGTGTGTGTCGGTGTGTGTGTCGGTGTGTGTTCGCTGCTGATGGAGGAACTTCGTGTCCAGCAGAAGAAACTTTGAGAACTTCAGTAGAAACCAGCTGCCGACATGAAGCTGCGTGGAGGAGCAGGAGGAGCAGGAGGAGGTGGAGGAGGAGCGGCGCTGCTGCTGCTGCTGCTCGGCCGCTGCTGCTGCACCAGCCCCGGCAGGAGAGGTAGGACTGAGCCCGGGGAGGGAGCGAGGAGCCCGGGAGGGAGCGAGGTGTCCGGGGAGGGAGCGAGGAGCCCGGGGAGGGAGCGAGGTGTCCGGGGAGGGAGCGAGGAGCCCGGGGAGGGAGCGAGGAGCCCGGGGAGGGAGCGAGGTGTCCGGGGAGGGAGCGAGGAGTCCGGGGAGGGAGCGAGGAGTCCGGGGAGGGAGCGAGGAGCCCGGGGAGGGAGCGAGGAGTCCGGGGAGGGAGCGAGGTGTCCGGGGAGGGAGCGAGGAGCCCGGGGAGGGAGCGAGGAGCCCGGGGAGGGAGCGAGGAGCCCGGGGAGGGAGCGAGGAGCCCGGGGAGGGAGCGAGGTGTCCGGGGAGGGAGCGTGTGTGTGTGCGGGGAGGGAGCGTGTGTGTGTGCGGGGCGACCGCTCCGGAGAAAGTGCGTGTCGGTGCGTGAGTCCGGAAATGTACTTAGGCCTAATTATTTGCTGTGTTGATGAGGAAGTGATTGAGATAATGATCAGAGAGGTTTCAGACTGAGTCAAACTCTGAAAGCAGTGAAACTCTGAGAGGAGATCAGTGCTGTCTGCAGTCAGACTCTTCCTGTCAGCCTGATGTTGCTCAGAGGTGACAGGATCATGAGATGGTTCAGAGCAGAGGAGACCTCCATCACCAGAAGCCACACATGAGCAGAACATCATCATCATAAGAGCAATAAACTCAGTGAATGAGCCGTCAGACACATTCATCTGATATTATAGATCTGATTACTGTCAACAAACAGCTGTCACAACAACAACAGATCACATCATGACGATGTTCATTCAGAAAGCCGTTACAGTGTCTCAGGTCCAAACTTCAGTCCTCTGCAGACTGAACCACACAAGCGTTCAGCTCCTGCTGTTTTCTTTGTGTCTGAGCCAAATCTGATCAGCTGTGTCCTCGAGGAGAACCAGAACTGGACCGCCAGACAGGATCCGTATCAAGATCCTGACGGGTTCTGCTGAGTCTTTGCCTCTCTGCTAAATGATTCAGTTGAGCGTAACAGCCGTCAGAAAACCTCTCCGGATCTTCTGCAGTGATCTTTGTTTCTTCTCCGTCACGTCTCAGGATGATGTTGTTCTCACTCATCTTCTGACTGACTTCACAGTTTATCCTCCAGCTTTCTAGCTGTGACACTTTTTCCTAAAGTTCATGTTGACGTGTGAAACTTTTCTTTGTCCTAAACCCAAAAAATGTCTCCGGGGTCGTTAATTAATCGATCAGATTTATGACTAATCGATTGTCTGCTCGTCTTCAGAGCTCAGAGATCTTCAGTTTACCTTCAGATCAGCTGTTTTTATTATCATGAGTGCTTTAAGCTCATTTAAACAGAGAACATCACATTCATGACACACGTCCATCTTTAAAGGTGCACTACGTAGTTTCTGAGAAGAGTCTCTCCTCAGGGGAGAAACATCTTCACCGGCTGAGTTATGTTCATGACCGAACAAACAAACTGACCTGAAAGGACAAAAACACACTTTACACTGTGTTACTGTGTTTGTATGTGGCGGACCCTGCCACCTCTCTGTCTTCACACAGTGTTCTGGGAGCTCGTTGTCCTCTGAGAGCAGCTGGTTGATTCACTGATGGACAGTTTGTGTTATTAAACTTTATTAATATTGTACATTTTCTGCTGACCTCTGACCTGGTCTACATGTTCACTGCTCACACACACACACATGTTCTTATAGAGCTCACTGGTGTGTGTGTGTGTGTGTGTGTGTGTGTGTGTGTGTGTGTGTGCGTTCTGAGCTGCTGGACAGAAACAACAGAAATATTCACGTTCCAGAAACTGGAAGCAAAAACATTTTCTGGGTCATTTTTGCTCCAAACAAATGAAATCATCTAGTTTTGTTGGAATGATTTCTGACAGATGGACACGAGATAACTGATTGTCTGGTGTCTGGATTGTCTCGCTGAGCATTCTGGGAGTTGAACGTATCTCCGACCAATCGGGTCGCTCGTCTGAGTGGAGTCTCCTGAAAAGAACGAACGAGTGAATGATGGAGGAAACGCTGAGCTCGGCTGTTCACAGTGTTATCAGTGTGTGTGTGTGTGTGTGTGTCTGTGTGTGTGTGTGTGTGTGTGTGTGTGTGTGTGTGTGTGTGTGTGTTAAGTGGAAACAGCTGACTGCTCTCTCTCTTTGTCTCGACAACAATTTGATTCTTCATGACTGTTTGTGTGACTGTTTGTGTGACTGTTTGTGTGTTGAACAGACTGTTGTTGTGTTGTCACGTCCTCCACAGACGGACAGACGTGTCACTGTGATGTCAGAGTTCAATTCCCCCCAAATCTGCCAGCCAATCAGAGGCCAGGACTCTCGGTGGTCGTGGTGAAGTTAGAGGTAGAGGAGCTCCTCCAGGAAGCTGCAGAGTCCTTAGAGAGGTTCCAGGCATCCTGGAGGAAGTTTCAGACATAGTTGAGGAGGTTAGACAGATGGAGGTTGTCCTTCAGGAGGTTGTAGACACTGGAGATCCTGAAAGAGGTTCCAGGGCTCCTTGGGAAGGTTCGAGTGGTCCTTGAGTTAGTACGAGAGGTCTGTGAGGAGGTTCCAGGAATATTTAAGAGGTTCAAGTGGTCCTTAAACAGGTTGTAGATTTCCTTGAGGAAGCTGCATGAGTCAATGTGGAGGCTCCAGACTGATCTGGAGAACTTAGAGGGCCTTGAATAGGTTACAAAGGTCCCTGAGAAGCTTAAAGTGGTTCTTTAGGAGCTTCAAGTTCCTTGAATAAGTTCCAGGGGTCCATTTGGAGGTTTCAGAAATCGTGCAGGTGGTCCGAGGTAGATTTGTGAATCTTTTAGAGGTCCTTGAAGAGTATTCAAGTTCCTTGAGCAGTTTCCAGGGGTCCTACAGGACGTGGCAGGGTTCTGGAGGAGGGGTCAGATGGATCCGAGGCGCTGAGAGTGACTGTTGGCACCCTGCCAAGTTTTTACCCATAATGCAGCAGCTCGCTCTTCTGTCTGTTCGTTTCTTCACTTTAAAGCTGCAGGAAGCGACCAGAGCGACTGTTGTGACTGCAGAGAGACGGAGCCGACCTTCAGAGAGTGTGTGTGTGTGTGTGTGTGTGTGTGTGTGTGTGTGTGTGTGTGTGTGTGTGTGTGTGTGTGTGTGCATGTGCATGCGTGTGTGTGTGTGTCTCAGCCTTGTTTCCACTGAGTCTGACTTTTGGGAAAGACCTTGGCAGAGTGTGTGTGTGTGTGTGTGTGTGTGTGTGTGTGTGTGTGTGTGTGTGTGTGTGTGTGTGTGTTTCTTTGGAAGCAGCTTAATGAAACATCGACAATAAAGACGACGCTGGAGGCTCGTGGTAACCGTGGCAACACTGTTAGCATACCGAGCTGAGCCGTATTGACTGAAAAACTATGAAAACAATCAGGCAGATTCAGGACAGACTGGGCTCAGCGAGCTCCACGGCCCACTGGGCCCAGAGAGCCCGGCTGGGCCCAGAGACCCGGCTGGGCCCAGAGAGCTCGGCTGGGCCCAGAGAGCCCGACTGGGCCCAGAGAGCCGGCTGGGCCCAGAGAGCCCGGCTGGGCCCAGAGAGCCCGGCTGGGCCCAGAGAGCCCGGCTGGGCCCAGAGAGCCCGGCTGACAGAGACGTAAAGTCCACGTTGTGTCTGTTGGGGGTCATTTTTGTCTCTTTGTCGGTCCGACTGCCAGCTGAGCCTCCTCAGACAGTTTCACATGCTTCTCTCTGCTCGCTGAGTGTTCGTGTGTTCCCGACACCAACATGAAGGATGATCCTCGTACTTCTGAACCAGGGTCCAGTAGATCAGCTGTTCATCCACTCGGAGTTCTTGTCTGTGCTCCGACTGATCCGACTGTTATTGTCACCTTTCTGTTACAGAATAAAATCCTTTTTGTTTGTGTGGGAGCAGCAGCAGCTGTGTCGCTTTCCACTAAACCCACCAGACTCCATTCACAAAAACATACATTTTACAGTGTCGTAAAACAAAACCCAACAAAACCACCTCAGTCCAACAAACCAGCAATCTTACTCTGATTGAAATAAACCGTGAAACCCACAATGTGTGATGTGTAATAAACACCGGAGCTCTCCATCCAAACAGAAGATGTTTTGTTGAGTGTAGTGTGTGGAGGGGGCGGGGCCTCCTGGAGGAGTAAACACATCATTGAACCCAGATAACATGTAAATTAAAGACGTCTGTTTCTACACTGAAACTATTCATCTGAATCTGCAACGTAACTAAAGTTAGCACACAAATCTAATGAAGTGCAGATCCAGACCTCCTGGATGAACAAACACCTGGAGTCACGTCAGAATCTGTTCTGATCCGGAGCCGTTCACCGACGGGAGGAGAGCTCAGAGATCAGTTTTGAACTTTTGGGATTACAAAGCTGATTTCTCTTCACTCCTGTTGATCAGCCTGTTTAGACAAACGCACCCTCGGGGTTTTATGACACACGGTAAAATAAGTGTTTTTGTCAATGGAGTCTGGTGGATTTGACGAGAATGATTAAGCTGCTGCTTCTGGTTAACGAGCCGCTCAATCACTGAGGGAATCTTTACATGATGATGTCAGACTGTTGGAACAACAATCCGCGTCAGTCAGTGGCAACAGAACCACCTGACAGTCGAGGTTACCCACAAGGATCACGTTGCATCAGACGTGTCCCAGCTGCTGGCTGAGGCTCCTGGACCGGCTCCAGAACCGTTTGCACTGATCAGTCAGGAAGCCGTCAGAGAGTGTGAGCACGAGGCTCAGGTGTACAGGTCCAGCAGCTCGCCTGCAGCTCGTACCTGGTCAACAGGAAACAGAACCTTTGTCGGCTGTCGCAGTAAAGACGAGCCTCCGCTGCTCGCTGATGTCGGGTGGAGGTGTGATGTTGTTTCATGCATCGCTGATATCAGCACGTGTGGTTCTGTCCAGATGTTGAGGAGCAGCAGGTCAAACACACATCTGTCACTCTGTGGCCCGACGACGTCGCTCTAATTGGAGCTGATAATGACTCCGATGGTTCTGTGCAGCTGTGACCCGCGGGTCTCAGGATGGAGGCTGTGTTGTGCTGCTGAGGCAGATTTGTGATATTATAAATAAAACAGATTTTTCCTGGCGTGACCTGCAGACAGCGGCGGCGCTGCCCGGGGGATTTTCAGAGCAGGAATGTGAAGAATGTCAATAATGGAGCTAAGAACCTGTTAACAGGATTATACAGGCCGCGGTACTGTAACATGTGAACGGTGCTGGAGGCAGGAGAACCAGAACCTGTCTGACTCCTTCAGTATGAAGCGCTGTCACCGCTGGGTCAGAGGTCAGAGGTCACAGCGGGCCGGAGCTGCAGCTGGACGTCCGTCAGCTGTTTCCACACTTCAGAGAGCAGAAGGTGTCAGTTTATCTTCAGACATGATGGGTCAGGATTAAAGACGAGGGTCAGGGCCGTCCAGGAGGAGAGGAGAGGAGAGGAGAGGAGAGGAGAGGAGGAGGAGAGGTGGAGTTCTTTAAATTTTGACTTTTTTCTCAAATTTTTAATTTTATTTTGACTTTTTTTTAATAATTTGACTTTTTTTCTCAAGGCCTTGTTTTTCAAATTCAGACTTTTATTTTGTTAGCTCGTGTTAGCTCGTGTTAGCTCATGTTAGCTTGTGTTGGCTCGTGTTGGCTCGTGTTAGCTCGTGTTAGCTTGTGTTAGCTCGTGTTAGCTCGTGTTAGCTCGTGTTAGCTTGTGTTAGCTCGTGTTAGCTTGTGTTAGCTCGTGTTAGCTTGTGTTAGCTCGTGTTAGCTCGTGTTAGCTCGTGTTAGCTTGTGTTAGCTTGTGTTAGCTTGTGTTGGCTCGTGTTAGCTTGTGTTAGCTCGTGTTAGCTTGTGTTAGCTCGTGTTAGCTCATGTTAGCTCATGTTAGCTTGTGTTAGCTCGTGTTAGCTCTGTGGGTGAATGAAACTGGAGTTCAGCTGCAGGACGGAGGAGAGGCAGTTCTGTCTGCACCTTCAGTAGAAACTGTGAGAACAACGTGACTCCACATGTAAAGAATCGAGTCTTTCCCCCAAACCGGGATGCAAATGAAATGAGGTGCGATCAGCCTCAGAGCGTTCGAGGATCAGATGCCTGTTCCTGGGTTGTGTCCAAATAATTCAAATTGTTTTGTAACCAATCAGCAGTGACCGTCGACTGGAGGCAAGAAATATGTAGATTTCAGACTGAGGTGATCGCTGCGTCCACCTCGTCCACTCGTCACCGAGCACCAGACAAATATGAGATCTGGCAATATCAATAATATTAATCATGATAACAATAACAATAATAACAATGATAAGCTGATTATGTGATGCGTGGCCTCCACCAGCCTCCAGCAGTCAGATTGATAAAGGTGGTGTTAGAGGAGGAGCTCAGCCTGACTCGGGACAAAACACCCCTCAGGTCCATCTGACTGCAGCCGAGCCGGTCTGAGTATTTGCGGCGCCCAGCTGTAGCTGAGGCGACGGGTCGAGTCCTCCGTCTGTCACCAGCCGAGATTATTTACTGTGAAAGTGCAAAAAAAAGCAAACAGCAGTTGTTCAGTCTTTGGAATTTTCCCTGAACGACAAGAGAGGGAGAACGAAGCAGCGTCAGTGTGTCGAGGCAAGCAGAGTCTCGCTCTGACCTGCACACACTGCTGCAGGCAGGACACACACACACACACACACACACACACACACACACACACACACACACACACACACAGGGCAGATTGTATGATTAGGTTTTGATTAGGAAGATGTTTGTTCAGGATTTTCCATTCAGCTTTTCTCCTGTCAGAAAGGATCGAGTGTGTGTGTGTGTGTGTGTGTGTGTGTGTGTGCGCACGCATGTGTGTGTGTGCGTGTGTGTGTGTGTGTGCACAGCTGAGAGAGAAAACAAACCACATGTCCGACCTTTGTATTCATGGAAGTGAAGAGCAGAACACGTCCTGATCGACCCAACGAGGGTTTGTACATCTACGACCATCATGGGTCCTGATTCCACCTTTTTAAGCACAATGCTGACGTATCAGCACTTATTAAGATGCTGAATTAACAAGAAGGTCCAAATAATGCAGAATGAGTCAGAGACAGAGTTTCACAGAGTTTATAAAGTGTCTCCAACTCAACAACTCACTAAACTGACACATTTGTTAAGGGAGTCTGGTGCTGCTGTGGTGACTCGTTCGATGGTTGGATCAGTTGAAACAGATTCTTCTTCTTCTTCTTCTTCTTCTTCTTCTGCTCTTCTTCTTCTTCTTCTTCTTCTTCTTCTTCTTCTTCTTCTTCTTCTCCTTCTTCTCTTCTTGCACACCTGTACTCAGACTGTCCACCTGTGGTCAGATCAGGTGATGTCAGGTCTGAACAGCCTCTTAGTGAAACTGAATGTGATTTTCTCAGTGGAGCTGCTGAGTGTGTTCAACAGGACGAGCGTTTCTCAGCTGGTTGAGACATTCCTGAAGTGTGTGTGTGTGTGTGTGTGTGTGTGCAGATACACAAGGCCGCTGTGTTCCCGTGGTTGCGTTCTGCAGGACAACATCACGTCTGTCTGAGTCCGGCTGCTATGAACGAGGTTCAGCCTCTCGTGTTTCTGTCACATCATGTTTTCTGCTTCTCTTCATAACTCAATCAATAAAAACACTTAACCACAGTTTACAATCCGACGTGTTATCGATCGGGACGATCAGCAGCTCCCATTGATTCAGTGGAGTGAGTATTGGAGCTGCAGGGAAGGTGACTGCCGGTCAAACACTGGACCTATTGATTTTCATTTCATAGTTTTAAACTCAGGCTTTTATGGGTCGATGTGTCGAGTCGCTCCGTCCCAACCCTGCTTTGTCTTTTGTTGTCCTTTCATCAAACACTTTAATGTTTCCTGTCGGATCAAAAGGTCCAGAGACGGGTCAGAACTCTGATGGTCGGAGCGTGAGCTGCTCTCTGACTGAATCTTTCTCATCAGCTTCAAACATCAGGCTGAGCTGCTGATGATCACTTCAGGTCGTTAATGATGACGAAGTGTGGAACCAAAGATTGTTTGTAAGGGAAGGAGGCTCCACTCTGTGACTCTGCTGCAGCTGCTAAGCTAACAGCTAACAGCTAACAGCTAACAGGACTCATCTTTGCCTAAACTGACTCAAACTGTGAGTGAAACATGGAAACTGAAACTTCACTCAGGCTTGTAGTCGTGTGGACACGATGTGGACGAGGCCTGACGTCTCTGGGTGAAGAGGTGGACTGTGTGCTGAAGGTCGCGGCAGGACGGCTCTCCATCTTCTCTCCTATTTTCTTCTCGTCTCCTCTTTGATCTTTTATGAAGATTGATGTGGTCCTGCTGCTCTGTGAAGGAGCCGCCGCCTCGCAGTGAGGACGCTGACTTCATCCTGACCGCTGTTCTTCTGTCCTCTCAGAGGGACTCGCTGCCTCAATGAGGCCACATAAATAAAGACGACAGGAAGAGAAAGACGCAGAGAGAAAGGACTCTGAGCGTCTGTGTTCAGAGAGCAGCACGATCTGACGGCACACACTGCTCAGACGTTGAGACACAAAATGAATGACCTTTAAAGCAGCTTGATCTGTTGTCCCACAATGCATTGCACAAAGGAAATGCACAACACCTCCTCATACCAGAACAACTGAATAGGTCGATGGCTGAAGCGTTCACTGCTGCGTCCTGCAGCATCAACACCGTCCATGTGTTTAGTGAGTGGAGGGTTAAATCTGGTCTCAGATCAGTGAGTGATGTGTCTCTGCTGCAGACTGTGACCTCAGCAGACGAGCTGGACGGAGACATCTGATGTTTGAATCAAGTCTCCCGCTGCTTCAGTTGTTGCTTAGAAATCCTCAGGAAGTCGCTCCGACATGTGCAGAACTTTAGTTACACTGTGACCGTGATGTAACTTTAGTTACACTGTGACCGTGATGTAACTTTAGTTACATTGTGACCACGATGTAACTTTAGTTACACTGTGACCACGATGTAACTTTAGTTACACTGTGACCGTGATGTAACTTTAGTTACACTGTGACCGTGATGTAACTTTAGTTACATTGTGACCGGGGTGTAACTTTAGTTACACTGTGACCGTGATGTAACTTTAGTTACATTGTGACCGGGGTGTAACTTTAGTTACACTGTGACCGTGATGTAACTTTAGTTACATTGTGACCGTGATGTAACTTTAGTTACAGTGTGACCGTGATGTAACTTTAGTTACACTGTGACCGTGATGTAACTTTAGTTACACTGTGACCGTGATGTAACTTTAGTTACATTGTGACCACGATGTAACTTTAGTTACACTGTGACCGTGATGTAACTTTAGTTACATTGTGACCGTGATGTAACTTTAGTTACATTGTGACCGTGATGTAACTTTAGTTACACTGTGACCAGGGTGTAACTTTAGTTACATTGTGACCACAGTGTAACTTTAGTTACATTGTGACCGTGATGTAACTTTAGTTACACTGTGACCGTGATGTAACTTTAGTTACATTGTGACCACGGTGTAACTTTAGTTACATTGTGACCGTGGTGTAACTTTAGTTACATTGTGACCGTGATGTAACTTTAGTTACACTGTGACCGTGGTGTAACTTTAGTTACAGTGTGACCGTGGTGTAACTTTAGTTACATTGTGACCGTGATGTAACTTTAGTTACATTGTGACCGTGATGTAACTTTAGTTACACTGTGACCGTGATGTAACTTTAGTTACATTGTGACCGTGATGTAACTTTAGTTACACTGTGACCGGGGTGTAACTTTAGTTACATTGTGACCGTGATGTAACTTTAGTTACACTGTGACCGTGATGTAACTTTAGTTACACTGTGACCGTGATGTAACTTTAGTTACACTGTGACCGTGATGTAACTTTAGTTACAGTGTGACCGTGATGTAACTTCAGCAGCTGGGTGTGATCAGAGGCCTCCTGGATTCAAACCCTGAGCTCGTTTGACCTTTAACTTGATTTCTGGCACCTTCGTAGCAAACACAACGTTAGCAGCTTGGCTACAGCGAGCAGCCTTTCAGCGCCTTCGCAGGACTCGTTGAGTCCGATCAGAGTCGGGCTGCGGTCGGTTCTGGTTCAGACTCCTCAGGTCACTGTCGCTGTAACGACTCGGGCCGTCAACAAGAGGACAAACTGTGAGAGGAACAACATGTTGTCTGACCGTCAGCAGCTCCTCACTCATTACAGCTAATTCAATACACACACACACACACACACACACACACATAACACACACACACACACACACACACACACAGAGAGAGAAACAGAGACACACACACACACACACACACACACACACACACACAGAGAAACAGAGACACACACACACACACACACACAGAGAAACAGAGACACACACACATTCCTAAGAGAGACAGTGCTGAAGAACATGAATGTTGCAACGTGTGTGTGTGTGTGTGTGTGTGTGTGTGTGTGTGTGTGTGTGTGTGTGTGTGTGTGTGTGTGTGTGTGTGTGTGTGTGTGTGTGTGTGTGTGTGTGTGTGTGGTATCTCTTCATCTCTCGCAGGTTGTGAAACCGATAAATTCTTCCCTCCTCTCTGCGCTCTGATTGGCTGCTGTGCTGATAGCGATCAGGAGAATCTCCTCTGGAGCTGAAGACTCGTCTGTCCTCCTGAAGACGACTGACGGCTCTTGTTTTCTTTGTTCCTCTGCGAGCAGCGACACAGGAAGTCGAGTCGTCCCACACAGGAAGAGAATTTACATCCAGCAGTCAGAAGATTCCAGATTCTCGTCTGATGATGAAGAAACAGTTCTGTTCTCATTAAAGATCCACCAGAAGACTTTACAGCCACTAGAACCTTACTGATATTTGTGAAGTCTCATCTGCCACAAATATACCAGAAGAAGAAGAAGAAGAAGAAGAAGAAGAAGAAGAAGAAGAAGAAGAAGAAAGTTCAGTTAATTTATTCCCTGGACCTGTTTATACAGTCACCAAGACGGTCTCACGTCGTGTCCTGTGGACAGAATTTGTGTTTCTGTTTCAGTAGATTTCACCTGCGTTCATCTTTTCAAACACAACAGGACAAAAAAACTGTTCCAAACATTGTGCTCAGTGTGAGGTCAGAGTCATGATGATGCATTAGGAGGAGTCGAGTTAAATTACAGAGATTCTGAATGAAATGCACAACGATGAGTCCACACTTTACAAGAAGCTTTGACCACTCGATACTCTGAGGACATGTCAGAGCCTGTACTCTATTACTTTACTGGAGTAAAGAAGCTGTATCAGTACTTCTACTTTTACTGGAGTAAAGAAGCTGTATCAGTACTTCTACTTTTACTGGAGTAAAGAAGCTGTATCAGTACTTCTACTTTTACTGGAGTAAAGAAGCTGTATCAGTACTTCTACTTTTACTGGAGTAAAGAAGCTGTATCAGTACTTCTACTTTTACTGGAGTAAAGAAGCTGTATCAGTACTTCTACTTTTACTGGAGTAAAGAAGCTGTATCAGTACTTCTACTTTTACTGGAGTAAAGAAGCTGTATCAGTACTTCTACTTTTACTGGAGTAAAGAAGCTGTATCAGTACTTCTACTTTTACCAGAGTCTGTTTCTCCACAGTTTGTTTGATGTCACGTAGAATTGAGTTTTTGTCTCGTCACAGTGTTTCGTAGTGACGGACTGACGATCGTCTGACATTCACCGTCTTTCTGATTATCTGTTTGAATGTTTTTGTGTCTGATAAAATGGATTTAATTAAAAATGCAGGACTCTGATGCATCATCGTGTGTCAGTAATGTCAGTGGATCACCTGTTTTTAGTCACGAGTTAATCGTGTCGGGCCCTCTGGGAAATAAAGATTCAGAAATGTGGCGTCCACAGGCTCATTGATCATATTGAGTCAACAGATTCAGTCAGTGAGTTTATATATTACTGATGAGCACATATTTATTTTTCATTAGTCTGTGTTTGATATTCAGAAGAAGAATAGTGGGCGGAGAGCTGACAGATTACACGCAGAGAAGAATATCAGTGTCTGAGTCTTCAGCTTGTTTCTGTGTTTGAGACGTTTAAGATGCAGTTTTATTCTGTTTTCACTTCTTTCTACATTTTTCATTCGAGCGACGTCGTGTTGAAGTAGATTAAATGTGCAATGAGGAAACCGGCCGAGGAGGACGGCGGTGTTAGAGCCTCTCGTTCAGGTGAGAGCTGCTCCTGTTGTCCCCTCAGGTGTGATCGTGTGACTCATCTCCACATCCTGTCCCTGAACACACGAGAAAACCCTGTGTGTGTGTGTGTGTGTGTGTGTGTGTGTGTGTGTGTGTGTGTGTGTGTGTGTGTGTGTGTGTGTGTGTGTGTGTGTGTGTGTGTGTGTGTGTGTGTGTGTGTGTGTGGGCAGCACATATTTGTCAAACCTTGACTAAAGGTCAAATCCCAAAAACAGATAACACATTTCCAGTCAGAAGCCTTCTGATGCAACTCGTTCTGTTTTCTCTCTGCCGACGATGTTTGTCAGATTTCAGACGAGCAGTTTGTTTTGTCGTTTGCCTCCGGATGGTTCTGCTGCTGATCCACGGACAGAATATTTGAGTTTTTCCTGACGTTCATGTCGTATCTTGTGTCATTGAACAGTTTTGTTTTTAGCAGCTGTTTGTTGTCCAACTCCTGATGGAAGAAGTGATTAATGTTAACTATTAATTATTCTAAGTTTTATTCACCACACAGTTAAAGTGCAGATCAGTCAATCCTGAAGTTTTTTTGATAATAACATCCAATAATTCAACAAACAAAACCCATAAAAATGTCCTAGTTGATTTCGAGTCCTGCGGGTTGCCAGGTTTGACCTCTGTCCCAGCTCTACTGTTGACTGAAGCGAACCCATTAGTGACTGACTGACAGTCTTTGTGCTAAGCTACGCTAACCACATCCTGGTTACACTGTACCTGAACTGTTCCTTTAATGTGAAACAAGCGAGAGAGAGGTGGACGACCTGCTGACAGATAGATAAGACACACACACACCCACACACACACACAGACACACACAGTGAGGACTTTTCTTTTTTCCTCCCCCGTCTCAGCTGAGTCAGCAGGAACACGGAGGACTGTGGAGGATTTGATCCAGTTCCTTCTTGTTGGTCGTCTGTTCTCGTCCTGTCTCCGGCTCACGTGTGGTTTGTGTGTCTGGGCTGTAACAGGCAGGTGTAGGTGCGGATCGTTGACGTGCAGGTTCATGAACGTGTCAGGTCTGAGCTGCAGTTACCACACAGCCGTCCACTCCTGCCTCCGAGTCCTTCAGGTTAATCTGAGACAGAATCTACGGCCGATCTTTAACAGAGGAAGAGGCAGCGTGAGGTTTAGATGCAGCTGCTGAAGTGGAGCGAAGCCGCTCGTCTCAACAAACATGTCTGCTGTGTGGCGGGAGGCTGCGAAATCATATCTGCTTCATCTTTGACCTGCAGAGGAAACATGCCAACACACACATGCACACACACACACATGCACGCACACACACACACACACACACACACACACACACATGTGCAGTGTGCCGTACATCAGCCGAGGACGTTTTCCAAGAAACAATCTGACAGATCAGACCTGTTTCTGAGCAAACACCACATTCTGTGTGTGTGTGTGTGTGTGTGTGTGTGTGTGTAGGTGTGTGTGTGATCACTATCAGTGATTTAAGTTCAGTCTTCGTTATATAATACTTTACTTTAAAGGAACAGTTCACCCAAATAGTAAACCCAGTCATCCTCTCCTCCTTGACTTGATTTAAAACTGAGAAACAACCAGAAAACGAAAAAGAAATACTGATAAACTCCTTTAAAACTTTGCAGAATCAGCTGTTAGCGCTTCCTGTTAGCAGTGAACCTGTGGATGTCACTGGATCACTGTGATACTGAATGACACTTAAAAACATGATGTTTCTAAGGCAGGTTCTGCACATGGGAGGATTTCCTGGCATCAGTGTTGGTCCCCTTCAGGAGTCGTTCTTGTGTTAGTTGATTGTGTTCATTGTCAGTGGAGTGAAACATCTGCACCGGGCGAGGAGGCTCAGAGGAAGGAGAGGATGAAGACGTCGTGGGAGGACGGATGAGTCAGGAGACAGGAGAGGAGAGAGGACGGAAGGAAGGAAGGAAGGAAGGAAGGAAGGAAGGAAGGAATAGAGCACATAGAGAAGTGAGAGGGACGAGACCAGAGAGAGATCATAAAGTTTTATATTTAAATCTGAAAACAGACTGACAGTGTGATGAAACGCTTCAGTGTGTGTGTGTGTGTGTGTGTGTGTGTGTGTGTGTGTCTGTGTGTGTGTGTGTGTCCAGATGTGGACCGCTCCCCCTGACACTCTGACCAATGGGCTGCTCCCCAAAGTGAGCCACGAGCCAATCAGAGAGAGGCAGGGATCAGTGCGGGCTGCAGCTGTGTTGTCTTTGTGACATCACAGCGGGGAGCCGGCCAATAGGAATGCAGCCAGAGAAACAAGTTCAGACCAAAGTCCTGATCCGTTTCTGTACTGATGATCTTCATCCTCACGTCCTGCTCCTGTCACGAGTCCTCGCCTCCTCCTGTCAGACGGATACTCTCTGTACCTCGTCACTCGTGTCCCGTAACTTCCTCCAGAACCTGCTCAGTTTCTCTGGTACAGATGGAACCGGTCGGGTTTCATTCCTCTCTAAAGGATTATTGACGTGACGTATGTGTCCAGCAGCTGACACACCTGAATGTTGTCATGCCTGACGAGTTAACTTTGAACACTTGGCTTCACATGAAGCCACCTGTTTCCTGTTCTACCTGAACACCACGAAACCAGCGCTGATCCAGACGGGTCAGAGGCTCAAACGCACACAGTCAGCAGCACCAACCTACTTTAATTATAAGAATGTCAAAATACAATGTAATGGATAAATCACTTTTTAATCATTGTTGTAAAAAGTAATCAAAGTCGTACTGGACTAAAAGTAAAGATATGGTGTCTAAATATCACTTTTAAAGTCACCTATATGACTAGTACTCGAGTACAAGGCTTAAA
The DNA here is from genome assembly GCA_039737535.1 of Lagodon rhomboides. Lineage (NCBI taxonomy): Eukaryota > Metazoa > Chordata > Actinopteri > Spariformes > Sparidae > Lagodon > Lagodon rhomboides. The sequence goes on from CM077803.1 coordinate 27,098,983, forward strand.
ATATCTGATATTAAATGTAATTAAGTATCAGAAGTACAAGTTCAAGGAATTCAAATGTATAACTTCTTATGATCGGAGTCTGTTTTTATGTAACCAGTTACAAATAAAATCAATTAATGTCAAAGTGCAGCATGTAATCTGCAAAGTAACTAGGAAATAAAGTAATCAAATACGTGTTGTGGAGTAAAAAGTACAATATCTGTCTATGAAATTTAGTGGAGTTGAAGTATAAAGTAGCAGAAAATGGAAACACTCAAGTAAAGTACAAGTACCTCAAAACTGAACTTAAGTACTTGAGTCCTTAGTTACGTTCCGTCACTGGAGTTGATATATTATTATTAAGTACTTTACATGGTGATAAGACAGAACAGGTCTGAGAGCACAGAGCAATGAAATGAGACAGAAGTCAGACAAACAGGATGCTGATGAAAGATTTTAAAGGATTAGATGAAGATACAAGAGTCAATGACTTCCTGTTGAAATTCTAGAGAAAGTCGGATCAGGCCACAAAGAAACCGCAACAGGTGTGTTCAACAATTATCTCCTTCCACTGACGAATCAGAAACAGATGACTCAAAACAAAGTTTGAACTGAATCAGTGATAGAAATCAGGATGTTGTCCAACATGACCTCTAAGAAATGAATCTTTACATCAGCTGCAGCAACGAACTCATAAACACCTTTTTCTCTCAGAGCGACGCTTCCTCGCAGTCTGAATTTAAAGTTACCAACTTAACATGTTAAAGCTGCGACCAGATTCTGTCATCGCCTGTTGACTCTGGCGCCCCCTGTGGTTAAAAGACGACGATGGTGAAACTCTAGCCGTTTTTATTCTGGGCAGTAAGCCGCCAATCTGCCGTCCTTTTGGTGGCTCGCTCTGCGGATTTAGACAGAAGGCGGCAAATTGGTGGTCTGTTTTATTCCTCCAGTTTTGCCCCTCGGAGGGAAACGTTACACTTATTTGCGCCTCCATTGCTGTAAATCCGAGGCGGCAATGTGGTGGCAAATGCTGAGATGGGCGGAGGTGTGGATGACGTGCACTGCTGCGCACCCACAGCCGGGAGTTTTAAAACCAGGAAACAGCTGATCACAGCAGTCAGTTCGTCACTTCATCCACGAAGATGAGCAGCTGGAAAGCCGCTGAGATCCGGGAGATGCTAGCGTCTCCTCGCTCTCTGTAGCTGTCTCGGTCGTCCGCTTGTTGTTGTAGCGGCGAGCTAATAGCGGTCGCTACTTTCAAATTAAAAGCCCCCCACTAAGAACCCAGTTCTAAACTCCGATGGGGTGCAATGTAAAGCTCTTATTTTGAAGACAAATTCGACCTGCTCTCTCTTCACGCCCAACTTCCTGCTTCACGTCACGTCACATGTTGACGCCTACCAGAGGAGGAAAAGTGGAGGCTTATTTGAAAAGGTGGAATATTACACCTCCCTTTTAGATAGAAAAGGTGGCACATTGCAGCCTTTACCTTGCTGCACATGTGCCACCTTTTCTATCTGAAAGGGGCTTCTGTTTTAACGCCGTACCACCAGACTACACAGCAGCTTCACTCCTCCAATCATCCTCAGAACAGAACATGACGAAAAGTTAAATTTTATGATTTTATCCAACCAGATGAAGTGACGTGCGTTCAGATGAACTATAATAACTGCAGAGGCATCGAATCAAACTGTGTCATAAGACGTTAAAAGTATCTCGTTGTTGTTTTAATGTCCTCGAAGCTGAACTGGAAGCTTTCAGACGTCGTGTCGGCTCATTTTAGTAGAAGATTAATGATCCTCTCAGGGCAAAAGATGATGGTTCTCCTGTTCACTTCAATACAGCCGGAGCAAAGAAGAACATAACGCCATCTAGTGTCCATCAGAGGAACTGCAACTGAACTGTGTGTGTGTGTGTGTGTGTGTGTGTGTGTGTGTGTGTGTGTGTGTGTGTGTGTGTGTGTGTGTGTCAGTGTGTCAGGGGATGAGTAACCACCTGACGTTGTTGGGGAGTCGTGAGAATCACTATGAGAACATGGTGAGGATGTACTCCAACTGCTCCGTGGTCCTGGAGAACCTGGAGATCACCTACAGCCTGGAGCACCAGGACCTGTCCTTCCTGCAGGTCGGTCTGCTGCCTCTGGTGGTGACATCACTGCTTTTCTTCTGTCACTGATCGATCTCTCTTCCTGTCGAAGCACATGTTGATCGTTTCTTGAATTGGGGGGTTCTGCGTGTGATATGAAGAGGCTAACGCTTGATCAATGAATTAACGTGTCCACCTTTTTAATAACATTTATTTAGATTAAAATAAATTCTGCAGTAAAAAAAAAAAAACTTGAGAATTACATGAATGAAATCATTATGGTTGTGTTTTGCTAAACTTTCTCAGGACCATAAACCAGATTTATTTACCCACAGAGACCCAACAGTTCCCCCATGAGCAGAATGTCCTGGAAAATCTTATTTAAACTCCCTCGAACGACACAACACAGTCTGGTATCAGTAGTAAACTCTGTAGTATTATAAAAAGATAGATTTTTCTTAAAATGAAGCCAGTTAGTTGTTGGATTGAAGAGACTCGTCTTATTGCTTCTTTTGTAAATCTGCTGTTGCTCCTGATGGAAGCTAAACTCCCAGCAGCCTTTGGTTCCTGGTGTTCAGGCAGCTGTGGATAATACACTGTGATTCACAAGACCAGAAGGCATCGGGGCTATAAATTGATTGATTAAGGAACATATTAGTGTATGAACGCGCTCCCTGTCTGTCGTACCAGCGAGATCATCACTGAAAATGTCCTGGAAAAGTCCTGGTGAATGATCTCTAGGAAAGTGCGAGAACCCTGCGTATAACAGGCAGAAACCTCCGAGCAGAACTGGACTCAATGGTGGGCGGCCATCTGCCTTAACCACTGCCATCTAATTTATGTCTTCCAATGAAATCTGGAAGCTGTGCAGCCAATTGAATCACCTCTGTGGGTCAATATATATCTGATTGATTTAATCTTAACCAATAAATTGTTGATGTTCCCAAAACAAATCCAGCGTCTGCCTCTGAAACTGATGAGGAATTTAAAACCTGCAGTGAAACATAAAACAAACACTGAAACCGTCTTCTTCTCTTTCCAAAGTCCATCCAGGAAGTCGGCGGCTACGTTCTGATCGCCATGAACGAGGCCGCCACCATCCCATTGGTCAATCTGAAGCTGATCCGAGGTCAGAACCTGTACGAGGGTCAGTTCTCTCTGCTGGTGATGTCGAACTACAACAGGAACCACTCGTCTCCGACCGTCAACTACACCAGCGGCCTGCGACAGCTGCAGCTCAGCAGCCTGAACGGTACACACACACACACACACACACACACACACACACACACACACACACACACACACACTCTCTCTCCAGCGTTGGTTGGAGGTGACAGACGAGTGACAGCTCAACAATCAGAATGAACCCTGATCTTACAACACTGGACTTGATGCATTAATGACTTCTGAGTTCTTCGCTGACGTCTGCTGCGTTCCTCCAGTTTGTTTCTTTTTCATCACACTATTTACGGCTCATTGTTTTCTGCTTCGCTTGGTTTTATAAGCGTCGCTGGTGTTGCCTCACTCGTCGTGCTGGCAGCGAGCCCTGCAGGCGGGGTCAGCACACCATTTTAAAACCTTCTGTCAACACCAGATTGTGCCCTGCAGCAGGAAATAGACCGCACCCGAACGAGCTTTGGCTGATGACGTAGATTTTCTACTGTAGATGATCCTGAAGCTGTCAGAGTGAAACCAGAAGCATTAACTGGACTTAAAGTCTGAGAGAAGATGAGTCTGTGGTTTATAAAGACCTACACGTACCGAAACTTGACTTGTGGTTTTGATAATGTGAGATGTAATTTTGTTTAAATGCAGAGAAGAAATATTGACAGATCTTTATCACACAGGTGTTTTTATTATAAATCGATCCTGTAGATTTATTAAAAATGTGTTTAGCTTTCTGACAGGTTCAGTCTTCCAGTGCGTCACCAAGCTGAGTGAAGAAATCAAACCAGAACTGATTGTAGCTGCAGCATCAGATGAAATTCAGCAGGAAAAATATTTCACATAAAGTGAAAACATGTCGGTCGTATCTGAACTCAGTGTGGGACTTTGTGTATTTGACTTAGTGACCTGAGAATTAAAAAAATAAAGGAGAATTTCTGTATTTTTAAATCTGGCAGCCACAGCAGGACCTGTGACACGTGTCAAACCTCTCCACCGATTGTTTTCTACGCAAGCTACGGACGCAGCGACATCCTGATGAGACACATCGGGGACGGAAGCTGGCGGCCATTATTAGACCAGTTGTTGCACGTTTATATTAATTTGATTAAACATATATTTTTTGCGGCATGCATGAAGCAAACCGCCTGTTAACAACAAAAACAGTGTTGATTTAACTTCTTGGGAATGTGCAGAAACAACCAGCACAGCAATGTTTCTGTTAATGACTCGTGAGTCGGACTCAGATCCAGACCTCCTGGAGGAGCAAACACCTGGAGTCACATCAGATCTGCTCTGATCCGAAGATGTTTACCGACGGGAGCAGAGCTCAGAGATGACTTTTGAACTTTTGGGATTAAAAGGTGGATTTACGTTCACTCCTGTTGCTCAGCCTGACTGCAGCAGTGATCCGCCAAGGTCACGTTTGCTGACTTTTGAGTTTTACATTCTTGGATGTGGACCTTCATAAACTCCATGAGCTTTATGATTCATGGTGTGTCTCCATCATCGTCTCCTCACAGAGATCCTGAAAGGAGGGGTGAAGATGACCTACAATCCTCTGCTGTGTTACGTCGAGACCATCCAGTGGTGGGACATTCTGGACAAAACCAGCAGCCCCAGCATGCTTCTCAGGCCCGACAACTTCACACGTAACTGTATGTGGAGAAATGCTGACGCTCACTCGTGAAGTTTACTTTGTGCTCTGCTGAATATTAATGTGTGTGTGTGTGTGTTTCCAGGTGAGAAGTGTGACCCGGGCTGTGTGAACGGGTCGTGTTGGGCACCAGGACCGGATCACTGCCAGAGATGTAAACACACACTTTTACCTCATGTTTCCTTTCAGGCGTTTAGATGATTCTGTCCCAGCTCACCTCCGGCCTCGTGTCCCGATGTGAAAGGAACAAACAAGTCAAACCTTGTTGTGATGAGCTGCACTGAACAAAGTGTCTCTGTGTCTCTGCAGTCACCAAGCTGCAGTGTGCCGAGCAGTGCAGCGGACGGTGTCGAGGTCCAAAACCCATCGACTGCTGTAACGAGCACTGTGCTGCGGGCTGCACCGGACCTCGAGCCACCGACTGCCTGGTCAGTGTCTCCACGAGTCGCTCGCTCAGTCTGTTAGTCGCTGCAACATAGTACATAAAGTGACAAATACCTGAGATGGAGATAATTTTGAGACGTACTTATCAGTCGTTAGAGCCGACGTAAGTCCCACATCTAGCAAGTCCCGTACCGTTTCAGACGTTTGACACACCTCACCTTAAGACCAGCGTGCACAGGTGGATGCACGTACATTTGCTTTATACACAACATGTGCTGGGATTGAAAATGAGCAATGCCACTTTTACTCATTCTCAGCTTGTCGTCGCTTTGTGTTGACCCGTACCAGCCTGAGGCGCCGGTTTGACACGTTGGGAATGAGACTGTAGAATCAAGTATCTTAAGAATCAGACCTTTAAGTAAAAAACCTGCCAACGGGTCGAGGTAGAATTTGCTTATTAAGATTTCCTGAAATAATGCGATGATCTAAAACCAGTCCCTCTGTCTCAGTGAAATCTTACCTGTTAGATGATTGTGTCTTAAATTAAGTATAAGGATAATTTGACTAAATATCAGACAAACATACTAATAATTGATCTATTTCAGACCAGATTATCTCACATACTTTATAATGTTCATGCATTCATGTCTGTGCTTCTTCACCTCGTATAATTGGAGACACTCTGTTTCCTCCCGTCTGCTTCTTCTCCAGGCCTGCAGGCAGTTCAACGATGATGGAACCTGTAAAGACGCTTGTCCTCGTCCGACGATCTACGACCAAAAAACCCACCAGGAGGTCAACAACCCCAAGGCCAAGTTCGCTTTCGGGGCGACCTGCGTCAAGGCCTGCCCACGTACGATTTTACTGAGTTTAACCCAGAAATATGTTCTAAAAATGTGCAGTCAAATAATGACGTCATCAGGTCCTGTTGGTGTTTATTGAAGCCAAATCATGAAAGAGGTGAACAGAGAAGATTTGTCTGAAGAGTTTGTGACAGTTGAAGGAAAACTTTTTTCCTCATCAGCTGTGTGAAGTCTGATACATGTCCTCAAGTGATGTCACTCGAGTCGGCGTCGGTCAAAGACTGCAGGTTTGACACTTAAACGTGTTGGTGAGGAGTTGAAGCTGATTAATGGATGCAGTCTGCACAGTAACCTGTCCTGTTGTCAGCTTTGTGCTGCTGCGGTGCTGATACAGCCGATCGACAGCAGTACTTCCCCCAGTAAACACACCGACCTCTTCTGCACACAGCGGTGTCTCTGGGCTACACTGTGTCCACAGGACGGTACTGAGTTTCAGCAGGGCGGCGTCTGCCACCGGGCTGCATGTGGAGGCCATGATGTCTGATGGATACACTGAACATCGAGTATAAGCTGAGAAGAGCAGCGGTGTGTTTACTGGGGAGACTACAGGTCACAATCTCCTGTGTTAGCACCACCGGAGAATCTGAATGTGATGCTACCAAACGGACCAATCACAGTCGCTGAGCAGACCTCATGTCTGCTGTCGGATGTAGTGTGAGGAAGACGGATGTGATGTGACATAAAGATAAAAAACATTTTGATCCTTTTTAAAAATTCTGCTCTCTGGTTGTTCGGACGTAGATAACTATGTGGTGACGGGCGGATCGTGTGTTCGGACCTGCGGCGCTGGATCGTACGAGGTGGAGGACAACGGAGTCCAGCGCTGCAAACCCTGTGAAGGACCCTGTCCTAAAGGTAGAGACCTGTAGAAAGACTGAGAGAGAGAGAGAGACGTGAAACCAAACAGAAAACCTGACGCAGTCTTTCTCTTCCTCCAGCCTGTGACGGAGTCGGGGTCGGCTCTCTGACCAACACTCTGGCCGTCAACGCTTCCAACATCGAGTCCTTCAGGAACTGCACCAAGATCAACGGGGACGTCTCCCTCATCGAGACCACCTTCATCGGGTGAGACACTCGTCGCTGCGAGCTGCCTCGCTGCCTCGCCGCCTCGCTGCCTCGCTGCCTCGCCGCCTCGCTGCCTCGCTGCGAGCTGCGAGCTGCTCAGAGTCATTTAGTTTAGACTTTAAACTCGTTTCACTGCAGTTTGTTCCACGAGTCACATGACGTCCGACTGAATATTTCCTCGGTGCTCCGGCTCGTGTCGGTTCATCCTGCAGTCTGAAACAAACATTTCACTTTCCTGATCTGCAGTAAAGTAAATTCTTTGCTCCATGACGCCAACACTAAAGCTCTCTTTTCATTGGCTCTTCAGGGACGCGCACTACAAAATCCCGCCCATGGACCCGGCCAAACTGGAGTACTTCCGGACAGTGAAGGAGATCACCGGTGGGTCAGAGGTCATCAGCGCTTCTCTTGACACCAAGATGTTCTGTTGCTCTTGCTGATTTTTGGCTCGTGACTCCAGGTTTCCTGCTGATCCAGTCGTGGCCGGAGAATCTGACGTCTCTGTCGGTGTTTGAGAACCTGCAGATCATCAGAGGAAGAACAACACGAGCGTGAGTCGGGTCACACAAACACGGCAGTGAAGATGAACGTCTGCGATCTCACTGACGGATTCTTCAAGTTAAATCTGCAGTTTATCTGCATGATGCATTTTATTCTGATGCCTTGAACACTGAGCTGTTGGCAACAGAAAGAGCTCAGAGGTCCGTTTACAGACCGTCTGACCCGGTTTTTTGTTTGACTGTCTCCTCTGCAGTCTGCACAGTTTGGCGGTGGTGAGGGCGACGCACCTCCGCTGGCTCGGCCTGCGCTCTCTGAAGGAGGTCAGCGCCGGCCGGGTGATGCTGAAGGACAACTCTCAGCTGTGCTACACCGGACCCGTCCACTGGCCCCGCCTCTTCAGGTCCAAAGAGCAGGTCATCACCGTACGCAACAACGCCCCCCCTGGACGACTGCGGTGGGTGTCCGGATGTGTTCAGCTTCATTTTTCTGCAGAGTGAAGTCGAGGAATAATAAAACCCTGTTGTCTCGTTCACACAGAGCTGCAGAATCGGACCTGCGACACAGAGTGTACTGCTGACGGCTGCTGGGGTCCAGGTCCGAACATGTGCGTCTCCTGTCGACACTTCAACCGCAGGGGGCGCTGTGTGTCGCTCTGTAACCTGCTGCAGGGGTGAGACCGGCTCTCTGACCTCATGACTGATTATCCTCGGGTCAGAACATTAGAACGGGCCTGATGTTCTGGTGTCGTCTGACTCCTCGCTCTGTGGAGACGAGCAGCTGTGAACGCTGACGACGTGATGCTGTCTGTTCACAGTCTGACTTCTTCTTCACCACTTTGGAAGCAGTGTTCTCATCTCTGCTGAGAGCTGCACATGCTCAGATCGATCAGGCCGCTGAATCGCTACACTCTGAAACTGTTGTTGCATTTGACGTCATTTTGTTTCGACTGTGTTTGAGTTCTAGTTCCAGGTCCAAAGTATTACGGGACATGTAAGCTCACTGATGCTGACTCTTAATCATCGATCTGTGCTGTGTCGCTCTGCAGCGAGCCCAGAGAGGTGGAGGTGAACGGCAGCTGTGTGGAGTGTCACCCGGAGTGTCGGCTGCAGACGGGAGGCCCGACCTGCCTCGGCCCGGTCAGTCCAGCTCCCGTCCAGAACTCAATATGAGCCGGATCAGTTTCTGTCTCGTCTTTTTATTGATTGATTCTCACATTAATCTCCACTGACAACACGATGGATCGATGTCATGAGCCTCGTGATCTAAACTTCTGATTTTACTTGATTCAGTCTTTTTCTTCGATCTGACTCGTTTGTGTCTGTGTACAGCTGCACCGGGACAAATACAGTTTTTTGATTTTGTAGAGATTTTATATCTCTTGTTTTTCCTAAACACTGGAGCATCAGAGCGGATGAGGACGATCTGAGCTCTGAGTGTTCTCAGCTGACTGTGTCTGACTCCGGCTCGTCTCCACCTGCAGGGTCCGGACCGGTGCTCGCAGTGCGCCCGGTATAAGGACGGGCCCCACTGCGTGCCGCGCTGCCCACACGGCGTTCCGGGAGACGGCGACACGCTGATCTGGAAATACGCCGACAAGACCGGCCAGTGTCAGTCCTGCCACCAGAACTGCACCCAGGGGTGAGACCCGGTTCTGACCCGCTCCTCGGAGCTGACGGACGTTCTGATCTGAGCAGATAAAGAGAAGTGACGCTGTGTTTGTCTCCGTGTCTGCAGGTGCTCCGGTCCTGGACTGTCGGGATGCTCCGGGTAACTTTGACTCACAGCAGCTCAGCATGAAGCTCTGATTTTATCACGTGAAAGTTCAGAATAAATCAAATAAACCTGCAGCCCGTCTGTGTGTCTGTGCAGCTGGTTCTGCAGAACATCTCAGCTCAGACTCATGTTTCACTGAGAGTCTGAAGCATTTTCAGCCTGTGTGTCTTTGACTTCACCTCTCGTTCTGTCTGCACGTCTGCGTCCAGCGTTAGTGTGTGTTAGTCCCAGAATTAAGACAATAGAACTGAAGATGTGTGGGAATCAAACCTCAGCATGTTAATGTCTCCACCGTGCTAGAAATGAGTTAAAGAGCCTGAAGGTAACAGACGACTATGATGTGAATGAATCCTCCTGCGTCCTCACAGCGCTGCCACTCACTCCACCATGGCGGTGGCCGTGGTCGGCGGGCTCCTGATCGCCGTCATCGTGTCGCTGGGGATCTTTGTGCTGCTGCGGCGGCGACGCATCAGGAGGAAGAGGACGCTGCGACGCATCCTGCAGGAGAGAGAGGTGAGAGGGAACACAGGAGCAGCTGGAGGACAGGCTCAGACTGAGGCTGATCCCAGGACTGAGCCTGAATGTCAAATCTAACACAACCACAGTCCTTTAAATCACGTTTCTGCTGCAGCTGGTGGAGCCGCTGACTCCCAGCGGTGAAGCTCCGAACCAGGCGCTGCTGAGGATCCTGAAGGAGACGGAGTTCAAGAAGATCCGGGTGCTCGGCTCCGGAGCCTTCGGGACCGTCTACAAGGTGAGACGCTGCAGGGATCGAACGCTCGGAAACATCTCCATCAAGTCACTGTTGTTACTGACATGCTGACTGTGCTGGACGTCTCCAGGGCCTGTGGATCCCTGAGGGAGAAGACGTCAGGATCCCAGTGGCCATCAAAGTTCTCAGAGAGGCCACGTCACCGAAAGCCAACAAGGAGATCCTGGATGTGAGACTCGTCTTCACCTTCACCTTCTGACCCTTCTGTCTCGTCTCCCTCGTCCTTCATCTGCTGTCGTAGTCGGGTCATTCTGCACAAACGTCCACTTTTGAAGGACAGAATATCTAAAAACGTCCTTTTCTAACATTTCAACAACATTCAGTCATGAATACTTCAGTCTGTCAGGTGACCCACAGCAGGACCCCAACCTTCATGCTGTCCTCGTCCTGAAGCTATTTCTCAGACGTCCTTCACTGTGGACGCCTCTTTACAGGTGTGTGTGTGTGTGTGTGTGTGTGTGTGTGTGTGTGTGTGTGTGTGCAGGAGGCGTACGTGATGGCGAGCGTGGACCACCCTCACGTGTGCCGCCTGCTGGGGATCTGCCTGACGTCGTCGGTGCAGCTGGTGACCCAGCTGATGCAGTACGGCTGCCTGCTGGACTACGTCCGGCACCACAGGGACCACATCGGAGCTCAGTGGCTGCTCAACTGGTGCGTCCAGATCGCCAAGGTGGGTTCAGACCGCAAATCTGTCTGCGTGTTCGCCGCAGATCTCACAAAGCAGCAGCTCATGTCTCAGTTTACCTTCTCTCAGAAGAAAATCTCCCTCCTCGCTCCGCCCGAGGCCTCAGCTCACTGTAAGCCTGCTGAGGCCTATTAGCCTGCACCCAGCAGGAAACAGTGTGTGTGTGTGTGTGTGTGTGTGTGTGTGTGTGTGTGTGTGTGTGTGTGTGTGTGTGTGTGTGTGTGTGTGTGTGTGTGTGTGTGTGAGGCAGAGTTAATCTATCCAGTCTCTGTTTTAAGTCTCATTTGGATTTTTAAGTGCTGGGAAAATCACTCCAACAAGGTCATGAGCTCAGAGAAAAACCTTTGTGTTGATCTGCAGCTTAATGCTGAACACACACACACACACACACACACACACACACACACCGTCCCATCGTGGGATTCAGGAGAGGAGTGTGAGACTGTTTCTGTAATTTTCTCAAACTGTCTGAAAATGATGCTTCTGTAAAAACATGTAATTATAAACTGTCAGACTCTGATCATATCTCATGTGTGTGTGTGTGTGTGTGTGTGTGTGTGTGTGTGTGTGTGTGTGTGTGTCCAGGGGATGAACTACCTGGAGGAGCATCACCTGGTGCACCGAGACCTGGCGGCGAGGAACGTCCTGGTGAAAACTCCGAACCACGTCAAGATCACCGACTTCGGCCTGGCCAAGCTGCTGACGGCTGACGAGAAGGAGTACCACGCTGACGGAGGGAAGGTGGGAGTTTACCTCAGCCTGACTCGTCAGGATGCTAACAGTTTCCCCCCGCTGCCAGTCTTTGTGCTAAGCTAGGCTACATGCTCAGGAATGATGATATCATCTTCACGTCCTTCTGACGATGTACTGATGTTTATAAATCACGTTGTGTCCGTCGTCTCCAGCAGTCAGGTGAAGTTTGTCCCTCTGCGCTCTCTGTAGGTTCCCATTAAGTGGATGGCGCTGGAGTCGATCCTGCAGTGGACCTACACGCATCAGAGCGACGTCTGGAGCTACGGTGAGTCCACCTGCAGCGCCAGGACAGGCTTTATCACACCTGCTGTCAGTCAGACGCCACCAACAGCTGGAACATCTGTATCTTTATTTCCTGCTAACAGCTAGCCTGTGAATATTCTCATTCATCCAGGTCATAGTTATCTCAAGGAAATTGAATCGAATGCAACTGGATTTGGTTTTTGTCTTGAAGACGTTTCACCTCTCATCCGAGAGGTGAAACGTCTTCAAGACAAAAACCAAATCCAGTTGCATTCGATTCAATTTCCTTGAGACTGCTAACAGCAACAGCTGAGAAACGTGAGCATGAGCCTTGTTCAGCGTGTCAGGTGTGTCAAGTGTTTTCTGTGGACGAGTTCTGATCAGGTCAGATGATAAAGTGAAGAACATGATGTTGAGTGGAAGGTTTAAAGATGTGTGACGTCACAGAGGAGACAGAAAAGATACAAGATAAATGAAATCAGATAAAATGCTCGTGACAATTAAGACTTTTAGATTTGAAATGCTTACAGACGTGCAGACACTCTGTAAATGTTGACGTTAAAACAGCTACGCTGCTGCTGTGGTGTCGGTCCGGCTGCAGATCTGGACCGGTCGGTGTGTGAGAGCAGAACTTGGTTAAACAGAGTTAAGTTACTGAAGCAGCCAAACTTCAGGAGCGGTGCTCTTCTGTGCGTCTGGTTCCGGACTCGGTTCTAGCGGGTCGCTCTCTGTGCTCTGCAGGTGTGACGGTGTGGGAGCTGATGACGTTCGGCTCCAAACCCTACGACAGCATCCCGGCCAGCGAGATCTCCTCGGTGCTGGAGAGAGGAGACCGGCTGCCGCAGCCGCCCATCTGCACCATCGACGTCTACATGATCATGGTCAAATGTAAGAGAGCGAGGCCGCGGCGGGTTGAGTAAACGCTAAACGTGCTGACGTCGAGCTGAGGTCACTTCCTGTCTGTCCGTCTGTCTCCAGGTTGGATGATCGACCCGTCCAGTCGGCCCAAGTTCAGAGAGCTGATATCAGAGTTCTCCAAGATGGCCAGAGATCCGTCCAGATACCTGGTCATACAGGTGAGAGTGTGTGTGTGTGTGTGTGTGTGTGTGTGTGTGTGTGTGTGTGTGTGTGTGTGTGTGTGTGTGTGTGTGTGTGTTGAGATCAGACGTGTGACCTGCCCTCCGTCCTGTCTCAGGGTGACCTCCCCAGTCCCACAGACAGCAGGTTTTACTCTCGCCTGCTGAGCTCAGGTGACATGGAGGACGTGGTCGACGCCGACGAATACCTGCTGCCGTACAAAGGGATGGGTAACCATGACAACCGTCCCTGCAGCGCCACGGTAACAACCCGTCTAATGATACGATACAAACCTTTCTGAGCGCTTGTTGTCTCTGTGTTCATGAAGCTGAAGATAAAAACATGTTTGTGCTGAAACATTTGCTGTGTTTGACCTCAGAACGGTCGTCCGGTCAGAGAGAACAGCATCGCTCTGCGTTACATCACTGACCCCACCCACAACTCGCTGGATAAAGACGACTTCACCGTCCACGGTACACAACAAACATCCAGTGATGTAGAAAGACAGTAAAATGTTTCTGTCTGCAGCAGAGTTGGACCAAAGAATAAGAATTAAATCACATAACAGTAAATAAAGTACATAAAGCAGAACAGGTGCTGTGTGACGGAGTGAGGTCATCATTGCGTCCGTCTCTTTCAGAGTACATGAACCAGAGCCTGAGTGAAACCAGCCGCAGCAGCCGCCTGTCCGACGTCCTGAATCCCAACTACGAGGACCTGAGCCTGGGCTGGGGCGCCGCCTCGCTCTGCTCCCCGCCGGACCATCTCAAGGCTTTCGGCAGAGTTCCCGAGGCGCCGGAGTACCTGAACACGGCCCAGAACTCGCTCCCGCTGGCGCCCAGCGACAGCCTCGACAACCCCGACTACCAGGCTAACTTCCTGTCGCAGGCCACGCCCTCCTCCTCCAACACCGCTGCTGTACCGGGGAGCGGCCGCTTCCTGCCCGCGGCGGAGAACCTGGAGTACCTGGGCCTGGGCGCCGCCCTGCAGGCCCCGGTCCGCTAGAGGGCAGCACCGCTCAGAACCGGAACCAAATGTGAACGACTTGAAGTCCGACTGCTGACAGAACTTAGATCAGCTGTTTCTACTGTTGCTGAACGAGCAGCATCGTCTGTTACACTGGAACACAACCTGCACCCTGACAGCTGCTCAGCGGCACTCAGGCAGTGACTGAGGAGACCCGGGATTCAAACTCTCAGACTGAACATCAGCTTTATTACATTGTTAGAGGTTCTGATGGAGGCGAACAGCTGACAGCGGCGCCGCAGACGTCAGCAGTCAGATGGACGATTAATCTTTCTGTTGTCTTCTGTTTGTCTTCCACTCGGAGCTCGAGACGCAGCTCCGTCCGCCCGGGACAACCGGGCCAGTCACAGGTCCGACTGTTGCTTAGCAGCTGACGGGCTGAACCGAGCCACGAGGCCGGTGACACATTAGAATCTGAATGGACTCAATAAACTGGCTGTTAACGGGACACACAGCCCATTTTCCCTGATAACGTTGCTTTGTGAACAATCAGTCTGTGCTGAAGTGCAGGAGGAGCTCCAGTTAGCTGCTAGCTGCTAGCTGTTAGCTGTTAGCTGTTAGCTGTTAGCTGCTAGCTGTTAGCTGCAGAGTCCTGCGGTGTGTTTGGGTCATGGAGCTGAAAACACAGCAGAGAGTTTCTGTTCAGAGGAACATGAAGCGTTCAGCTGTGAACGACGCCACCTGCTGGACCAGACAACTAACAAAACATTATTCCCTCCTGTGTTTTGGTATTTTTATGATATTTCATATTTTCTCTCTGGTAACATTTTGGGCTCAAAGTCACTAAATTGAAGTTGTTGCTGAAATGAAAGAATGACGAGCAGCTGTTAGTGTTCGAGTCTAAAAGGTCCGATTGTGTCGGCTCAGAGTGATTTGTCTGGTGCTGCGACTCGTATTCGACTGGACCGAGCTGGAAACATGAACCGCCTGCTGTTTGTCGAACAGCTGATTCGCTCCGCAGTAGAACGGGTCCGTCTCTGCTTTGACAAAAGAAATTAAAGTTCCTTGTTGCTTTAAGAGATTAATTAGACAAAGTTTCCCATCAGTCAGTTGTGATATTGATTCTCTCCCTGCTTCATCAGACCTGCTGTCATCTGTCTCAACATGTTGGACAGATTCTGGTCCATCAGCTGACTGAACAGGACCCAGAGTCCAACAGGACAAAGACACACTGAGGTGCTTCAGCTGAGGACAGTCAGAGTAAAAGTTAAACGGCTTCCTTCTCCCTCTGCGTCCGTCACTCGTCAGCATGTTTTAAATTAAACGAGAAACTTGAAATTTAAATCGGGACTCAAACATATAAAACTAATAAACAGTGAGCTGATTCACCACAGAAGAAGAACTGCAGACGTTTTCTTCTAATTAGAATTTATAAATGTCACATGACACGATCTGAAGCTCGTCCTGTAGTCCAGATCCTCAGCGCCATCTGGTACCAGCAGCACCGTCAGGTACCAGCAGCACCATCAGGTACCAGCAGCACCATCTGGTACCAGCAGCACCGTCAGGTACCAGCAGCACCGTCTGGTACCAGCAGCACCACCAGGTACCAGCAGCACCACCAGGTACCAGCAGCACCGTCTGGTACCAGCAGCACCGTCAGGTACCAGCAGCACCATCTGGTACCAGCAGCACCATCAGGTACCAGCAGCACCATCAGGTACCAGCAGCACCGTCAGGTACCAGCAGCACCGCGCTGCCCCCTGCTGGTGTGGCGGCTCTAGTGATGTGGTGAAAGCAGATAGAAGGACGTTTGTAAGTGATGATTTTTATACAGTTAACAATTAAAACTCGTCCTGTGAATATTTTATACTTCTCCAGCTGAACACTGTGAACAAACAGCAGGTCGTCTCTAAACTACTGTCGTTATGCTTCTGAAATGCCTGATGGGTAATTAATTCTTTTATAGAATATTTCTTCTGTTCTGAAGCAACTATGAAAACATTTTAAAAATGGTACATTACAAAGTAAAACTGTAATCAGGATACAACATCACTCAGTGACTGAGCATCAAATGTTTGACAACAAGGTACAGATGCTAACATGCTAACATGCTAACGAGCAATATGGTTGGGTAAACTATACAAAACATGAAAACCAAAGTGATGATGTAAATTTACGTCCGTATCCTGTATTTTAATTACAGAGTCCTGCTGTGAAGTTACAGTAATAGTTTTTAAGCTGTGTGTTTTGATCGATCCGTCGGAGGAGTTCTGGTTTTTACTGAAACATCTGGAAACATCAATCTGCTTCGAGCTTCGTGGCTGTGTTGTAAAGCCTTCAGAGAACTTTAAGCGTCTTTATTCTGTTGTTTAATCACTTTATCGTGTTTCCTGGTTTCCCTCCTCTGACCCGAGACAGATGCATTCTGGGAATAAACACAGTGTGAATGAATAATGTTTGATCTGAAGGTTTCAGGTCGCTGTCACGAGTTAAATCACAGAAAAAGTTCACTTCACTTTTCTTTCCTCACTCGATTGAAGCTTTGTGTAAAAAGTTTTTTTCTCACTTTACTTGAGCCGAACTTTAGCGTCACTGCACGACTCTGTTAGTCACTGCTGTCGGTGGAGACCTGTGGAGGCTGCGAGATGATTGTTATTCAGGTTCATTTCTATCTCAGGAGAACAAGTAGAGCTGATGTTTCAGGAGTGTCTTCAGTCTGTCTCATCATCCACGGCTCAGATTTAGTTTTGAACCCATTCTCACGACATGAGAGGTGATTTTTCTTGGTTCTTTTTCTACGTTCTTGATACCTAAATGTGTTTCAGGACGACGGATGAATATCTGATCAGGACTAAAGTCCAACTCAAGCATCAGAGAAGAAACAAAACAAACTTAAATCTCTCAGTTCAGCTCTTTGGATTAAGAAAAACTAGAATTATGACCCGAAGAAGAAACTCTGTTTTTATCTAAATGTGCCAAATTTCCAGAAAACTGTCAAAAGAAAAGGTGAAAGTTTTTGTTTCCGTCCCCTGCTGTGAATAAAAGAGACAAACAGCCTTTAACCTCAGGAACTGGTTTAAATTTGGATTTTATTCAAACTCTGTATTTCCAACGTGAAATTGTGCATAAAAACAGAAGGATGGAAAAACAGTAACACAAGTGTAAAACAAGATGGCAAAGACACAATATGGAAAAGATGAATGACAGAACAGTCCAACAACGTTCTGAACTAACAGACAAACATCAGCTTAAGTCCTGATGTCGAGTTAATGAGCCTGAAGATAATAATCATCATCCAGACGACACTCGGCCTCCTCAGACAGGATCACGTTGTGTAAATGTGTGTAAATGTTGTATTGTGCAGCTTGAAGTGTTGTTAAATGTGAAACAAGCTGTGAAGCCACAGTGTGAGAAGTCTGTGTTGTTTACAGGGTTCGGCTAACCTGCTAACAGGACGCCGTTTTGTGTTAGAATCAATAAAGTTGTAGTTTCTGTTTCAGCGTTTGTTGTTGGGTGAAACTGATCATCTGTACGAGGACGATGTGAAGAGAAGCTTCTGGTTTCTGTTTTTTACCTCAGAGTTTCTTTCAGCATCATTTTTGTTGATTTAAAAACAACAGAACAAACCTGAGAAGACAAACGGCAGCGAGCACGAAGCTGTCGACGCCGACTGAACCACAGAAAACCTACAAAATCAAAGCTAGTTTAGAAAACGTCGTATCAGAACCCCAAACTTTCCCCAAACATTTCTTTAAATCTTCAGTTTGTGGCTCCACAAGTTCCTCTCATCTTCACCTGAGCTCGTGATGGAAGACGGTTTTTAATGTGGCTGAAACAAAGTGACCTGATAAAGTTTTATTACACCCAGAAATAAATCAACGCAAGATCATCGTCACTCAGCAGTTTGAGACCAATCAGGAGAGAAAATCATTTCACAGCCAGGTCGACCTGATGACATCCATCCTGTGTGCTGAGCATATTTCAAGATCCAATTTTCCATTCAAAGCCTTCAGACGCTCATCGGTTCAGTTAAACTCAGTGCAGCTGGTGACACCTGGTGGCTGAGAGCAGCTGCTGCAGGACGAACGATGGAGGAAACTGTCTGCTGCTGAGGTCAGAGGTCAGCTGACAGCGACTGCTGTCATGTCTCTCTCATATATAAACTTGTCTATTGAACAGATCCTGTCAGAACATCGTTCATGAAGTTAGCTGTGTCGATAAACTGACCTTCAGCGCTCTTTTAGTGACGAGTCACGACTGATCGCTCACCAGTGTGACGCTCTGTCCCGCCCACCTGAGCGACCTCAGACCAATCACAGCTGTTGTTACACGTCACCAGGTGTCGTAGCAACAACGCAGCATCAGGTGCTGTGATTCATTTAAACCTTTCTTACCGTTTTTCTTTAGATAAGAATATGATTCAGACTGAAACATATAACCTCAATAAAACTCTACATACAAACATGTAATCTAACATGTTCAGTATAGTTAGTTAATGTCAGTATGAACGTGTGTATAACATGTAATATAATAATAATAATCATGTAATAAATATGTCTGTACACACAGAGCAAACAACAGAACACAGCTTTAATGAGAACAATCATAAAAACAGAAATATTTCTTCTTCTTCACATATAAAAAGTGTTTTTGATTATTTGTGGGGTCAGCAGCAGACAGTGTCATCGTCTTCAGGGCGGAGCTACAGACCAGCGTCAGTTCATCTATCGTAACAGAATCAACAGATATAATAAATATGTGCTTAAGTTTTAATTTAAAAAGTGATAAACTGTCAAAATAATGTAGTTAAATATCTTTAAAACATTTTAACTGAAGATACGATCACAACATCTAATCCTGCGCCAACGTCTCCTCAGAATCTAAAGTACAGCTGATAAAATAACTTAAAGTTTGTTTCTTCAGATAAATAGTTGCTGTTGTTTGTCCATGCAGTGTTTCCTGTTCTCATCTTAATATCTCTGCTCTCTGGTTCAACTCATAAATTCAAATGAATGTTTTATGGCAGGCCGCCCTCGATACAAAGCAAACATAATACCAAACCCCATTTGAAAATCTGCTAATTTAGCCTTGTCTTGCAAAATGTGAACTATACCAACACTGTGAAAGAAGAGTTCACTTCTTTTGCAAATCTTCAGGGTCTGACGGTAAATTCAGCTCAACAGTATTTCACAAAAACTTTTTAACATCAATAAAATTAACTTTCAGAACTGCTCAGTATCGAGTAGGAAGTTGTAAAAAGTCTAAATGTCCCCCCAGCTCTCGGTCTGAAAACATCAGCTCTGAGCTCGCAGGAGACTCAGATCCTCTCTGAGAAGCTGAAGTAAAAACAGTGCTTACTTTCCTGGAACTTAACTACAACTCCCATGATGCTTTGCCAGTGCTCCTTTGCCTCATGGACAGAAAACCCCAGATTCATGTGCTAAAAGCTTTCCATATACAGGTGATCATTAAATCTGCACATTTTTGAACAGAGTTTGGTTTGACCTGAAGCTAACAGAGGATGTCAGGACTAACATGGATGCTAACAGTGAGTGGACTTGGTCTCTCCTGCCTGCTGAGCTGTCAGCCGCTGCAGCAGACGGTGATGGAGCTGTCGGGGTCGTCGGGGCTGTTTGGGGGGCGGGGCAGAGTTTTTGGAAGCTACATCATAGAGCAGGGTGTCCGACCCTGAGGCTGACCCGCCTCCATCTTCTCCACCTCCAGGATCATCCTCCTGAACACCTCCACCGCTGTCTGAACACACAGAGGAAGAAGACCAGGTGAATCAGAACACCTCTGCTCAGCGGGAACGACCATCAGGTGGAACATCTGCTGACTCTGTGTTTGCTGATGCTGACCAATAGCAGCAGAGAGTACAGACGTCACGCCAGGTGACCTCAGGTCGGCGAAGGGAAGAGTCCCAATACATCGACCGCGTCACATCCTTATAATACTGTGCAGTACGGTCACACTCCTCTGCTTCAGAGAACGTCACACCAAACTCCATTTGAAAATCAGTCAATTTAGTGTTGAGTGTAACAACATTAGAAATACTATTATTACTGCCTGTCATGGTAGATGTATTTTTGACTCTCCACAAAAAATATATATATATTTTTTTTTTTAATGTCATGGAGGTTATGTTTTTCACCTGTGCCCGTTGGTTGGTTCAACTTAAACCAACAATCACCTTTTAAATGATATTTTATTAAATTGCATCTTCTTAAATTATATTTTAATTCTATAAAATAAGATTGTTTTAGCCTTGACTGTTTCATTACATTTTCTGGATTCAAACCTTTCTTCTTCAAACTGCTGATTTTTCTTCAAACTGATTTACAGCTGAATCCTGATTCTTTATTGCCTAAAAACGATCACATATGAAACTCAGCCTGAGAAGTGTGAAAGTGACGTCCTTGTTCACAGACGTTCTCCTCTGTGTTCTCCGGGTTTAGTACTTTGTTCCTCACCTGGTTCTCTTTGGCTGAAGACTCGAGGAAGGCAGCGTTCCACGACTCGGCCAGAGCTTTCCCCTCCTCGAAACTGATCACTCTGCACAACGACAACAGAGAGCAGAGCGTCAGCCAGGTGACGACCCGTCCGCATCACTGTGATGTCACTTCCTGCTTCTCATGTGGAGCAGATATCAAGACGGTACAGATGAAACCTGATTGTTACAACAGCTGGAGGAGGTGTGTGTGTGTGTGTGTGTGTGTGTGTGTGTGTGTGTGTGTCTCACCTCTCCATGTGTAAGTCTTTCTTGTTCCCAGCTAAAATAATTGGAACTCTGGAGAGAAAACACAGTCGACAGGAGAGACGGATCATCAACACACAACAAACCTTTACTATGATGAATTAGTTTATATTATCTTGTGTGTGTGTGTGTGTGTGTGTGTGTGTGTGTGTGTGTACGTACTGGACGTTTCCCACCATGTCCAGCAGCTTCTCATGAATGACTCTGACCACCTCAAAACTACACAGAGACACAACAACAACACACTGTGACCATATATGGTCAGAGAGCCAACGACCTCCCAATCAGACCGACCAATCAGTGAACTCGTTAAGAAGAGAGAGAACGAAGAAGAGAAAGAAAGAGACGACAGAATGTGAAAATGTACGCTTCGTTTTCACAGGACTTTAGATCCACTGGTACAGAAACAGAGTTAGAAGGAGTTTATTTATTGAAACTGAAGAATAAATTAATTAAAAACAATAAAGAAAAGAATAAATATTAGGAATAAAATATTAAATCAAAGAGATTAAAGAGTCATCAACCTTTTGTAGGATGTGACGGAGTAGATGAGGATGTAACCGTCGACGTCGATGGTGTAACTCTGAGGGAAGATGGAGTACTCGTCCTGCAACACACACACACACACACACACACACACACACACATACACACCATTTAAGACACTGCAATAAATCAATAATGATAACAATAATAAATAATTACAGGTGTGGTTTGTTGTTAGTAAAAAGTGACCTGAGGATGAGCTCACCTGTCCGGCCGTGTCGACCAGCTGCAGGTTGTATTCCTGACCGTTCACCGTCATCGTCTTAGTAAACGCTGACACACACACACACACACACACACACGTATTACTCATGACAGAATTCAAACAGGATCAATACATTATGTCTCTCTTCATTCACCACAGGAAGGGGCGGGGCTTCAGCTCACAGAGAGACTTACTGTTCTCTATTGTTGGATCGTAGGAGTCCACAAACTGTCCCTCCACAAACTGGATGGTGAGAGAAGACTTCCCTGGACACACACACACACACACACACACACACACACACACACACACACACACAGGAAATAGCATGGTGTTAGTTAGCGTAGCATTGTGATCAAATCAGAGGAGGCTGAGCGTCGTGTTCAGGGACCAGTAGGAGAACAGAGCGCTCCTCAGCTGTAAACATGGAGACATCCCTGAGGCTGTGAGGGCCACAGACGCTGAGCTCTGATTGGTCGGAGTCCAACATGTGGTCTGTCACGTCTCTCAGTGAGTTCATGACTCATTAACCTGATAAATACTATCAGTAATAACATAATAATAATAATAACAATAATAATAACTGTCACGTGATGCGTTCACTGTCAGCCTGTGTGTGCAGGTGGAGCTGGCTGTCACGTGACAGTGTGCTCCAGGTTAAATCTCAGAGGCTCCTCCTGGATCTTCAGCCATGATGCTGCAGCATCAGCACCACACCTGCCGTGCCTTCTCATTGGCTGTCAGCTGTCCAATCCCAGCTTGTATCTCATTATCTTGCGGGGAAGGTTCAAAGTTGGACATGAACGTGTCTCTGCAGCTGTCAGACACCAGGAGCGTCACAGCTCAGAGGGACAGCTGTCCTCTGGCTCCGTGTTGGGTCCACTGTCTCCTGTGGACCGACGGGGTGAGGGACGGGCGGATGTTCCTGGAGAACATGCTTTATAGCAACTACTAGTAGAGGCGTGGCTTCAGACTGTCATGCGCCACAGTGTCACCGCGCGTGCTGCGCTTATTTCCTTCCGGCTATAACGTGACGAGCACTTACCCACCGACCTGTAGCCCAGCACGGCGATTTTCCGGGATTTTGGCTGCGGCATGGTGTCATTTGGATCATCCAGACAGGCGGGCAGAGCAGCAGGACTCCTGCATCATCTCGACCCGGACTCAGCGCATTATTAATGAGCGCTCAACGCCGATTGGCCGCGCACACGCACAGGGGCGGGTCTAAGCCGTGGGCGTGCGTTCCAATTGGTTCGAAGAGGACGCGCCGCTGACTGGAAGACGACGTCCATTCGACAAATCAGACTGCAAGACGTGTGGGTTCAGCCAATAGATGCGCCGGAGAGGACAGAGTGGGCGGGGCAGCGGTGTAAACAGACGGTAGCTCCGCTGTGGCTAAAGCTAGTTAACTCTTCCCTGCCTCGCTCCGTCCTCACGAACTTCGGACCTCCGTCTCCGGGATTAAATGGCCGGCGTCGCCCTGAAGCTCTTCGCTCCCTGGCGGCTCGTCAAACTACGAAGGTGAGAATCAGAAGCGGTGGGTGTCAGCTGACTTTACGGCTGTTTGAGGCTGTTAGCGGCGGATTCGACCCTGCCAGGCTGACTTTAACTGCACAGAGGGGTCACAGCCGGCTGCCAGGAGGCTGCACGGCTACTAGTTAGCTCGGCTAAATTAGCAGCGTCAGAAGGGAAGTCGGTTTATGTCAGTTGCGTCTTCGCCTACATAACGATGTTTTAGCTGTTAGCTTGGTAGCAGCTCGATGAATGATCCTAACAAGCTAACAGCACAGTTAGCATCAGTCAGTCCTGCTCCAGGTGTTGAACTTCACTGACAGGTAGATGTGTCCAAAAGTCTCTGTTAGTAGAAGCTTATGAAACATATCTCTCTTATTATTTATATCTATAAGTGGCGGTGCTAGCATAACAAAGCCGCTGTCGTTAGCCGTGCTAGCTGCGACCTTTGCTCCAGATCAGAGCTCAGAGGTGGAGGTGCTGACATAACCTGATGTATTCACCCTGTGTCCATGTTGTTTCACCTCATTCATCCATCATCCACCATCCACCCTGCTCACTAACAGCAGAGTTTTATTTAGAAGTCTGGTTTTATTCTTTAAGTCGATATTCAAACCAACAAAAGTCTCTCAGACGAGCCTTTTCTTTGCTTTGTCACCAGTTTGGTCAGAAGCTCCACAGTTCCCAGTCTGAAGTTTCACACCGCAGCCTCTCCGATGATGGGTGAGTCTCTGATCCACCTGAAAACCTTCACTCTCTCTCTTCAAGTGAACATATTGACTTCATTTACTTACATTTCATTCGATCAAAGTTAATTTTCTCAGCTTCATACAGTTCAAAGTACTTAACAGCTGACTGATGAGCTGATAAGAAGACAGAAAAACAACTTAAACATGATGAAAATGTGATAAAGTCAAACAAAAACACTGACAGCAGGACTACAGACAAATAAATGATTAAATAAAGTAAATGATGGTCTGAAGAACAAGGTCTGAGTTCATGTTGACATGTTGAGGTCATCCTGGCTCATTAATAAACAACACAGCAGACAAACAGATAATCTGTGTGTGTGTGTGTGTGTGTGTGTGTGTGTGTGTGTGTGTAGGTGCAACTGTGGAGCAGTTTGAGCAGGCCAAGAGCAAAATGTCGACGCTGAAGAACGACCCGGGCAACGAGGTCAAACTGAAGATCTACGCTCTCTTCAAACAGGTGAGACACGCTCCAGGTGCTCCAGGTGTTCCAGGTGCTCCAGGAACACTGCAGAGTTCAGTTCAGTTATTGCCAACATAAAACATGCATCATATTTTCTAAAAGATCTACAAAATTTTCTTTTGTATTTGTTTCACATTTACCCCTCTTCTTCCTCCTCTTCCTCCTCCTCCTCCTCCTCTTCCTCCTCCTCCTCTTCATCTCCTCCTCCTCCTCCTCCTCTTCCTCCTCCTCCTCCTCCTCTTCTTCCTCCTCTTCTTCCTCCTCCTCCTCCTCTTCCTCCTCCTCCTCTTCTTCCTCCTCCTCCTCCTCTTCTTCCTCCTCCTCCTCCTCCTCTTCTTCCTCTTCTTCCTCCTCCTCTTCTTCCTCTTCTTCCTCCTCCTCCTCCTCCTCTTCTTCCTCCTCCTCCTCCTCCTCCTCTTCCTCCTCCTCCTCCTCTTCTTCCTCCTCCTCCTCTTCTTCCTCCTCCTCCTCCTCCTCTTCTTCCTCTTCTTCCTCCTCCTCCTCCTCCTCCTCTTCTTCCTCCTCCTCCTCCTCCTCTTCTTCCTCTTCTTCCTCCTCCTCCTCCTCCTCCTCCTCTTCTTCCTCCTCCTCCTCCTCCTCCTCCTCTTCCTCCTCCTCCTCTTCTTCCTCCTCCTCCTCCTCCTCTTCTTCCTCCTCCTCCTCCTCTTCCTCCTCCTCCTCTTCTTCCTCCTCCTCCTCCTCCTCTTCTTCCTCCTCCTCCTCCTCCTCCTCCTCTTCTTCCTCTTCTTCCTCCTCCTCCTCCTCCTCTTCTTCCTCCTCCTCCTCCTCCTCCTCCTCCTCCTCCTCCTCCTCCTCCTCCTCTTCTTCCTCTTCCTCCTCCTCCTCCTCCTCCTCCTCCTCCTCTTCTTCCTCTTCCTCCTCCTCCTCTTCCTCCTCCTCCTCTTCTTCCTCTTCCTCCTCCTCCTCTTCCTCCTCCTCCTCCTCCTCCTCCTCCTCCTCCTCCTCCTCCTCTTCTTCCTCTTCCTCCTCCTCCTCCTCTTCCTCCTCCTCCTCTTCTTCCTCTTCCTCCTCCTCCTCTTCCTCCTCCTCCTCCTCCTCCTCTTCCTCCATCAGTCCACTCAGGGTCCCTGCAACACTCCTAAACCAGGCATGCTGGACTTTGTCAACAAGGTTAAATGGGACGCGTGGAAATCTCTGGGCTCCATCTCACAGGTACTGACACTGTGGGTCAGTGACGTTCCTGTCAGCAGCAGGTGGAACAGAACGAGTCGATTTAAAGATCGATCATGAAACAGTTAAAATCTAATCAGGATGTTTGATGTGAATAATGTAACGTAACACAGGAGCACGTGAAAGGCCTGAAACATCAGTTTAATACTGCATATTTTATAAAAGAGTTTCAGTTTCTCAAATGAGCACAAACCAGCTGACACACAGTGGACTTTAGGGCCCTGAGGAGTCTGACCCGACTCTGCTGCTGACAGAGAGATCAATAGATCTACTGAGTGCTTCATTCATCTCAATGGTAGATTAAAAACTATATCTGTGGAGAGGAAACGCAGGAAGTCAGTGAAGAGTCTGTGAAACATGTAAACCACATCAGTCAAATTCATCAGGAGTCAGTATTAGTGAAACTCTGAACAAAACTGTGTTTCTCCAGGAAGAAGCCAGGCAGCAATACTGCGACCTGATTGGCTCCCTGGTGGAGGCAGAGGGCGGAAGCACCGCCCAGGTGGGCGCACAGCCTGCTGGGAGCGGGGCGGCGTACGAGACGCTGATGGTCACCACGGAGGACGGCATCACCACCATCAAACTGAACCGACCGGCCAAGAAGAACGCCATCACCACTGAGGTGTGTGTGTGTGTGTGTGTGTGTGTGTGTGTGTGTGTGTGTGTGTGTGTGTGTGTGTGTGTGTGTGTGTGTGTGTGTGTGTGTGTGTGTGTGTGTGTGTGAAAACGAAGTGTGAGAGGAGCTTAAAAGATTTGATGTGAAAATAATATTTAAATGAAGAGTTTGTGTTGAAGCTGAGGTTTCACTCTGTCTTCTCTCAGATGTACAACGAGATCATCGCAGCTCTGGAGCAGGCAGCTAAAGACGACTCGGTCCTCACTGTTCTCACAGGTACACACACACACACACACACACACACACACACACACACACACACACACACACACACTCTGTGTTTGTCTTTATGTATTAAATAGCCACATGAAGGTGAACAACTGACGCAGCTGAAAGGTGTGTTTGGTTGGTTGTGTTTCTGTTCACAGGTCCGATCAATAAGTCTTGAATATTTGGATGTATTGTCTCATACATACAGCCGGACAGCATCACTGATCAATGTGATAGACACGTCATTAGATCGATACACTAGATGAATAATCGCTGGCTACCTGCGACTCTGAGCCCTGAGTTCAGGCTCTCAGGCTCTCAGGTGTTTGTCCCACCTGAAACAAACTGGTGACATTCAGGAGAACATTAAAGGAACATTCCACCAAACATGATGCGCCCGTTGATCAGAGAACATCAATAAACAGAATCCATCAGGAGAGGACTTGTTTTTAAGTTCTCACCCTCTTTGCTGCAGGTGCTGGTGATTTTTACTGCAGCGGAAACGACCTGACCAACTTCACCAAGATCCCTGAGGGTGGGGTCGAGGAGATGGCCAGGAAGGGTGGAGATCTGCTCAGGTGATCACCGAATGATTGATTGATTGATTATCACCTACTGATCCTGAAGACTCGTCTGCTGTCAGAGTCCACATACAGAATAACTCTGCTGAAGTCTGTTTTAACTCTGTTAAAGACAAACAACACAAATTATTTTTCTTCTTCTGTGGTTTTTCTCTCCACAGGAAGTATGTGAAGGCCTACATTGACTTCCCGAAGCCGCTGATTGCCGTGGTGAACGGACCGGCTGTAGGAGTGTCAGTCACAGTGTTGGGACTGTTCGACCTGGTCTACGCTACAGAGAGGGTACACACACACACACACACACACACACACACACACACACACACACACACACACACACACACACACACACACACACACACACACACCGATTTTCACAGAGTTTATAAAGTGTCTCCAACTCAACAACTCACTAAACTGACACTTTTGTTAAGGGAGTCTGGGGACTTTCTCCACGGGGACAAAGAAGGAGCCTATATTGTTCCTGTTTAGTGTCTTTGTAACATGTGACATGTTCAGATCAATCACATGTTTCTTCTTTCATAAATGGAGTGTAAATGGTGACATCAGTGTAAACAGTGTGTTCAAACAGCTGATCAGTGTTGGCAGGTAAGACTTTAGCACTTTAGACACAGAAGCAGACAGGCTGGTACAGACATGCTGCCACAAACTGACACTTTGTACAAGGAGACAAACAACTTCAGCTTCTGATTTAATGCTGAATTTACAACAAGGACACAACCAGTTAGAATCTGTCAGAGACACAGTTTCACTACGTTAGAAAGTTTGTTTTAACTCAACAACTCTTAAAATCACCACATTTGTTAAGGGAGTCTGGTGCTGTGGTGGTTTCCTTCTTTTTGCTTCGTACATTAATGAGCGTCTCTCTGTCAGGCGACCTTCCACACTCCGTTCAGCCAGCTGGGTCAGAGCGCTGAAGGCTGCTCCTCCTACACCTTCCCCAAGTTAATGGGCGCCGCCAAGGTACACACACACACACACACACACACACACACACACACACACACACACACACACACACACTCACGACCATTTAATACAAGAGTGATAAAGAAAGGAGGTTGTTTTCAGCTCCATGTTACTGCTTCATTTTTATGATTTATGACACTTGTTGAATGCAGATGTTTGCAGTTAAGTTCCTGTAATAAAAACTCTTGTACCCCCTCCTCCCCTCCTCTCCCCCCCACTTCCTTCTCCTCCTCCCCCTCCTTCAGGCCAGTGAGATGCTGCTGTTCAATAAGAAGCTGACGGCGGTTCAGGCCTGTGAACTGGGTCTGGTCACCGAAGTTTTCCCAGACAGCAGCTTCCAGTCGGAGGTCTGGACCAGACTGAGGGCCTACGCCAAGCTGCCCCCCAACGTAACACACCACACACACACACACACACACACACACACACACACACACACACACACACACACACACACACACACACACCTTTTGTATTTTAATCTGAAATCAAACAACCTGCACCTTGAACTACTTCCTGTCTGACTGATGTGTGAAGATTTCTTACATTACATTGTTAAAATGTGTCGATTATTTTTAAGATAAATAGACTTTAGACTAACAAATGTCTCTCTCTCTCTCTGTCTCTCTCTCTCTCTCTCTCTGTCTCTCTCTCTCTCTCTCTCCCTCTCTCTCTCTCTCTCTCTCTCTCTCTCTCTCTCTCTCTCTCTCTCTCTCTCTCTCCCTCTCTCTCTCTCTCTCTCCCTCTCTCTCTCTCTCTCTCTCTCTCTCTCTCTCTCTCTCTCCCCTCTCTCTCTCCTCTCTCTCTCTCTCTCTCTCTCTCTCCCCCACAGTCTCTCGCCCTCTCCAAACAGCTGATCCGGGCGGTGGAGAAGGAGCGTCTGTACGCGGTGAACGATGCAGAGGTGGAGCGTCTGATCGAGCGCTGGATGTCAGACGAGTGTTTCAACGCTGTCATGAGCTTCTTCCAGGCCAAGGCCAAGCTCTGAGAGAGACGCTGAGTGTGTGTGTGTGTGTGAGAGAGAGACAGAGTGTGTGTGAGAGACAGTGTGTGTGTGTACTGACACGAACTGTTGAGATGAATAATGATAATAAATGTAAAGTGGTAGTCGGAGGTCAGTCGGAGGCGACTGAAACATCAGGCCAGTGTTTGTACAAACTCGCCGATGCTCTCACTCATGTGAAGCAGAGCCACGAGTTGATTGGCTGACGTCGGTGCCTTACAGAGCGTCTGAGAACGTACGTACGTAGCTTCCCTCCAGTTCTCTGTAACATTCATTTACATTTAACATTCATTCAGTGTTTTTTTGTGGTTTCACATATTGAAGTCTATGGGAGATGTCGAGAAACAAACCAAGTCGTAACATATCTACGTCGTATGACTTCAGAGCCCGATGTCGATCTGTCGGGTTCCTTCTTTATGAAGCTCCTTGTTTACTGGCTGTGAAGCTGTCGGAGCACGTGGCCTCTTCATTCTTCTTCTGTAGTGTCGTCTCAACACGTCGATGCAGGTTACAGATTAAACTTTACGTCCGCGTTGAGCTCCAAACAAATCTGTTATCAGATCTTTTAGCTCTGTTCACTCGACACTGAGTCGTGGGAAACGTCACATCCATGAACACAGTTTCATTAATCTTCAGATGAACTCAGAGATGTTTGAACATTTCGGCCTGTAAGACGACTGAACACTGACTGATGGTTGAACTTCACTCTCATTTAGATTTTAGATCCTAACAAATGTTGGAGGTTGATGACAAACCTGCCTTTCTTCTCACTCAGCCTTCAGCTTGTAGCTGTTCTGTCAGAGATGATTCCAGCATCATGAGCTCATGTTCCTGATGTCGTCAGGTGTGATGACATGAAGGAAACGTGAATGATTCAGTTTGTATCTGAACTCTGTTGATCGTTAAAGTGCCTTCAACACTTTGTAACATCGTTCTGAGGCCGAACACTCGACTCATCTGTACGTTCAATAAAAACACAGTTTGTAACGATTCAGTTGTGTTTATGTCAGTGTGCCTGCTCACATGAATATTTAATATATTAGTGAATAACAGGTGAAATGTGAGGAACTACAGGTGATCTGCTGCATGAGACACACAGATCTCAGTGTTTCTATGATATGATGTGTGTTTGAGGAGGATTCTGAAGGAACCTTTGTGTTTTTAGTTTCTGTGTGTAGTTTCACAGCTGATCCACCAGGTGGCAGCACTCACCTGCACAGAAACTACAGATCAAACCTCAGACTGTAAAGATGAACTACTCTGTATTAAAGGAGCAGTCAGACAGATTTTGGGGGAAATGTTGATCAGAAGTCGATATAATTCAGTCCTGCAGTCGTTTCTTTGAGACTCTGAAGGTCTCATTATGTTAAAACGAGGCCGTGCTGTCGTCGTTCTCCTTTTCACTGAGACGCTGCAGGTTTCATCTCTTCTTGAGTCATAATACTCTGAAGGCCCATCATTAAATCCCTCGCTCTCTTTCCAGGGTTTGGTTTGTCCGTTCTGGGCTCCTGTAGAAACATGGCGGACTCCCTCTGTAGATATAAAAGACTCACGAACACACAACAGTCCTGAGTTTCAGGTGATTAGATTATATTTCCTGACACTCAGGTCATCAGATATTAAAAGTTAGTTGACATGATTTGTGTTCAGACTCAACGGTCTCGTAGACTCGCAGACGTCACTGATTTAATCACCCACAATCCTTTGCTATACGGATGTGACACTGCTGACCTTATTATGAATGTGTGAAACAGTTACTGTAACGTGAGCTGAACCGTGTGGGCCAGAACTGATCCTACAGAGATATGTAGAGGTGATCCAAGTGCACTCTGTCGTCTTGTCTGTGGGCGACGTGACGTGATGACGGTGAACACGTCACGGTACGTAGGACTGAAGCCCACGAGGTCCAGCAGGAGAGCTGGATTCAGCCGATGAGTTTACTTTAGTCACTGAATTCATTTAACAAGTTTAAAGCTGCCAGGAAGTTTCAGTGTTTTCACCTCTTCATCTCTAAATGTTGGCTCAGAACGTTTCTGCTAAACCACAAAGTTTAAAGTTTTACGTCTGTTAGGTTTAATTTTCTATTTCTTGTCACATCACTGTGTTTATACTCTGGTTAGACACAGAAACCACTTGGTCAGGGTCAGAAATCATCATGGTTTGGATTAAAGTACCGTCAGGAAACGTCTCAAGGTTTCCTTAAAGACATCGGTGATGTGGATCTAATAACTCGTCCTCCTGATGTGACCGATGACCAACAATCGTGTAATGTGAACGTGATGAGTCACGTTGGGGACAAATGTCAACCTCGGACGTGTCTGTGGTCATTAAATCCTCAGACTGTCAACACTGATAAAGACGTGGTCGTCCTGTGTGAAGAAACTGTCGTGGACGAACTCAAAGTGGGCGGTACCGACTCTGGGCGAGTGAAGATAAATCGTCTCCTGGTGTTTATTCCTCCAGAGCTCTCCGGCTCCAGCAGCTGTCTGCAGGTCAACACTAACAGAGACGCTCGTTAATCCAGAACACCGCCGTCTGTCCCTCCCCTCCCGTCTGTCAGTCTGATTATGAGTCTGATATTTACAGTAAAACTTCTCCACAAACACGACGAGAGGTGGAGATCAGTGACTGAATAGCTGACATGCTAGCTGTCACTCAAAGAGGCCACGCCCCTAATTATGCATAACTTTAAACCTCAAATATTAAACCAGCGAGTTAAATAAAACTTTAGCTACAGAGATAAAACAGTTCTTGTTCCAGCTGTAAATGTGTTTACTTCGGCTGTAAAGACCTTTGAACCTGAGCTCTGACGAGGACTGACTCGCTGTCGGCGCCTCGTGTGGCCGTTAGAGGAACTGCAGGAGGATTCAGCTGGGAGTTCAACATACGAGGTCGATGAACACAAAGCGTCTGTCGGCTGTGAATTCAGTTCAAATGAGAAACTTTGATTGGCGCTCACGCTGCTGATGTAAGAAGATCGGATCAAACCAAGAGAAGACGACCGTCTCTGACCTCGCTCTGCTCTTGCTCTGCTCTGTTTTTGCTTTGAAGCCTGAACAGGAAGCAGGACGACTCGTCTCTCTGACTTGTGGCCCCTGCAGGTCGCCGTACTTAAATTGCATTGTTGTCAGATGTAACAATGGCGTCCTGAGGTTTGGGACGTCCAGCGAGGCCTTTTAGCTCTCCTGTATTTATGAGGGACGTCAGCAGCTTCTCTTTTTTCCTCTTCAGTCTGAAGCACGTCGGCCTCTGCAGCCTCCCCAGAGCACCGAACACGGCCCTGACGTATAAATCTCAGCTCAGCCCCCCGCCAGGATCTGGACCGAGCAGGGAAATAAGATCCAGAAACCAGTGGACGGACCTGTCGGTGCTGTGACAAACACCGCCGGGTCTGAACTCCACCAGGTTCCAGGAGGTTTGGGCAGAGCTGAAGAATCCATCTGTGCAGCTTCAGTGAACGATCGAGAAACGCTTTGCGGTTCCGATCCAGATTTACATAATGATGAGCTGAGATGATAAAACACGCTGAGCTCATCTAATTGAATTTCCTGACAGCGTCCTCAGAGGTTATTAAAAAACTGGCGAGCCGGAAAACAAACCGTTAACAGATAAACTTTTATAATTAAGTTGATAATGAGTTTGTGCATCATGACGCAGCAGAACGGGTCGCAGCAGGCGAGGTGTGGTGAGCCCGTCTGATCTCCTGTTTTAAATGATTTCATGATATTAAACACAGTTCATCTGTTTCAGCTCTGATCCAACACAGACCGAAGGAGCTGCAGGAGTTTCAGCTTAAAACATCTGAAAACTGAACCAAAGACGACGTCGTCTACTGAGGTTAGCATGCTAACAGGCTAACAGGCTAGCCCCGGCCCCGTCTTGTGATACCACTTCCTGCCTCGAGAGGCGACAGTGAGTCTCTGTAACGTTCAGTCCGACATGATGGATGAAGAAGTCGAGCTTCAGGTTCAGCAGCAGAGAAAATAAGCAAAACATTTTATGTATTATGATTTATTATCTTTATTTAACAGCTGCATCACATCGTACACCTCTAACGACTGTGAAGTGCTCGAACATGTTTCAGTCCACAGTGACCAGCGGCTGTTCGTCACACGTCTCGTCTTCAGTCCGTCTGATCAGACTGACTGGACGTTTGTCCTCATTCTTCTCAGCGTCCTCAGGAACATGTGAGGAACACCAGCTGCTCACATTTATCCCGGAGAGGCAGAAATGTAATCTGCTGCTCTGCAGGCGGAACGTTTCTGAGATTACAGTTCGGGGAGTAATTACTCTGTCAGAATCGGATCACGTACGCCTCCACGTCCTTTAAATATTAGTTAAGAGAGCAGAGTTCTGTGGAGGTGGTCCGCTCGCTGTGTGTCAGGAGGGGAAACATCCTTCACATGAAATCGTAGACAGGTGTGTGGAAAGAAACTGCTGCCGAGTCTGCACTTCTACCTTCCTCCCTCCTCGTCGAGCCGTCAGTCACATCGCTCTCCTCGCCGAGCGTTTCCTCTCCTTCTGTCTCTGTTTCAGTAACCTCGCTTTCCTTTTCCTCTCAGCTCGACTCAAACTGCTGTCGCTGCCTGAGTATAAATCTGTGGAGCTCGACAGGCTCGTTCAATCCTCCACAAACAGAAATCAGTTAAATTAAACTAAATCTAAACTTGTGTTCTGTGTTCGACAGAGAGCTTCGATTTCACAACTGTCATGAAATGTGTTTTTCCTCGCAGCTCTTTTGGTTTGTCGTCAGAGATCGACAGATTAAAGTTCAGCTCTGCCCTGATGAGATTAACTTGTAAACGGTTGAGATGGACGTCAGACGTTCAGTCCAGTAAACGTTCAGGAACGATCGAGATGCTTCAAGTCTGTCTGTCAGTCTTTAACCCAGAAGACGATCTTTACACGAGCAGATGTTAAAGATGCTTCGATCAGGACGTTTCTTTCTCATCTACAGTTGTGAGATATCAGAGGCAAGAATGAAAACACCATCACAATGTTGAGGAAATAATCATGAAATTAAAACACTGATTTATTCCTGCAAATTAATGTTAAATGATCCTAAACATATAAAAGTAAAGTCAAAGCTGCTGTTGGTCCATGAGGAGTACGTACGTGGTTTTACTCAACGTTATAAGAACATTTTTTATTTTAGCTCTGTAAGTTCTTCTGTCATTTCAAAGAGCCAAACACAGAAAACTACATCAAGTTTAGGCTTTAAAACCTGAGAGAAACTCTAGATGACTGGATCTGAGCTCTCATTGGCTGCAGGATGCGTCAATCATCTGGAGGCTGGTGTGTGAGTGGCTCAGGAGAGAGAGAGGCTCACTGGCTGTTGTCGGCTCGAGGGCGGGCCTACAACATCCATCTGCTCAGAGAGTTTGTTCACAGAGAGAAACAGGAACAAACGTTTCGTCTCCGTTTAATGACGAGTTCTGAGTTTTGGACTCAACATGAGACTGAATGGATCTGGAGGACATGTGAGAATCAGAGAAGACAGTTTCTGTTTGTCTGCAGCTCGCTGATGTGTTTCATCTCCAACTGGTTTGTATGAAGAGAATCAGGAGAATCTGAGCTGAACGACTGAACACACTGAGGTCACTGTGTAACTCAGAGCGTCTCAGAGAATCCAGAGACCGTTTGACTTCAGGATAAAAAACATAGTTTTGTTCCTGTACTCTCTCTCTCTCTCTCTCTCTCCCTCTCTCCCTCTCTCTCTCCCTCTCTCTCTCTCTCTCTCTCTCTCTCTGGCTCTCTCTCTCTCTCCCCCTCTCTCTCTCCCTCTCTCCCTCTCTCTCTCTCTCTCTCTCCCCCTCTCTCTCTCTCTCCCTCTCTCCCTCTCTCTCTCTCTCTCTCTCCCCCCCCTCTCTCTCTCTCTCCCTCTCTCCCTCTCTCTCTCTCTCTCTGGGGTGTAACTGTAGATCGGTCGAGCGGAGGTGGAGATCTCCCTCCAACTGACGGGGAGCCAATCACACGACGGGTGACGAGCGCTCCCTGAAGGGACCAATCATCAATCAGTCGCCGTGACATCGGCCAATGACCTGCCATCTGTCAGAGAGAGAGAGAGAGTTTTCTTTCACTTTGTCTTTTTCTTCGTCACTTTTATTTCTGTTTCAGGGAAATGATTTATTGATTCATCAACAGAAATGAATCCATGAGGAGAGAGAAAGACAACAGGAAGTATCTGAGGAGGAGACGAGGAGACGAGGAGAGGGTGGAGTTAAAGTGGAGGACGCTCCGTCTTCATCCTCCATTAGCTGAGATCTCCATCAGCTGGTGATGGATCGTCCTCAGGAGAGCCGTCGGCCTCCAGAGGTCGAAGGTCACCGAACTTTAGAAACACTTCCTCCGTCTGACTTTCTCTCTTCCATCTTCCTCTTCCCCTCCTCCCTCATCTCTCCCTCTTTCTCCTCACTCCTCCTTCTATCGAGTTATTTCAGGGTCCAGAATCTTCCTAAACAAGTGAAGAACCTTCTGGTACCGACCCTCTCAGGACCCGTCTCCAGCTGAGCAGAACATTCTTAAAAACATCTGAAGCTTTCAGAGGTGAACGTGGACAAAAAGCCCCATTTTAAAATCTGAGATCTTCACTGTCGCTGCTTTAAAGTCATTCGATTGCGTTGTTTCTCTGTTTAGCCATCGTTAGCATGAACAGCTGTTAGCCGAAACGTCTTCATGTCGAGAGCCGCGAGGTTCTCTTCTTCTCTCCGTCTCTTCTCTTTGCGATCAGACGATAATGGATTTATGTTTTTTGTGTGAACTCTTCCTTTAAGTGACATTTGATGCAAAACGAGAGACAAAACAAACCGCGGCCTTCTGGGAAAAATGAATCAACATGAAACCAGACGAACTTTGGTCAAATAAACTGATTCATTGGTCATAAAAAGCTTCGAGACTCAAAGAAATAACACAGTAATCCTGCCAGTGTGTGTGTGTGTGTGTGTGTGTGTGTGTGTGTGTGTGTGTGTGTGTGGTAGGTGAACAGTCAACACCAGGAGTTCAGGTGAAGTTCATCAGTGACTCTATGTAGGACAGCTTACAGGGGACGTGAGCAGCTCCAGCGCGGCCCGTAACATCCACAGAACCTCGTAGATCAACACTAATGTACAGCGCGGTCCTCGGAGAGACGGCGTGCAGCGGGGGGGGAGGGGGGTGAACGGGTTCAAAGCAGAGAACCGGAGAGAGAGATAATGCTGCGTTCGAGTCCGCTGGGAATAACCGTCGGAGGAGCTTCTGCGGTTAAAAGCGCCGACTTGGAAGAGTGTTTACGTTTGAACTCGTTTGAAGCCCCAGACTGGAGGTTTCTCTCCGGATCATCAGTATTCTCACTCTCTGCTGAACCCACTTCACTCGACCCGCACCTGTGCTGGAGCTGCAGTGCATTCTGGTCCGGAACCATTCATCTCTGATTATATTTATATCCACATGTGGCGCCACGTTCAGCAGATTTAATAGGAAATAAAAATGTGAATATCTGCAGGTTCTGCTCTGTGCTGCAGGTTCTGCTCTGTGCTGTGAGGTTCTGCTCTGTGCTGCAGGTTCTGCTCTGTGCTGCAGGTTCTGCTCTGTGCTGTGAGGTTCTGCTCTGTGCTGCAGGTTCTGCTCTGTGCTGCAGGTTCTGCTCTGTGCTGTGAGGTTCTGCTCTCTGCTGCAGGTTCTGCTCTGTGCTGCAGGTTCTGCTCTGTGCTGTGAGGTTCTGCTCTGTGCTGCAGGTTCTGCTCTGTGCTGTGAGGTTCTGCTCTGTGCTGTGAGGTTCTGCTCTGTGCTGTGAGGTTCTGCTCTGTGCTGTGAGGTTCTGCTCTGTGCTGTCAGGTTCTGCTCTGTGCTGTGAGGTTGTGCTTTGTGCTGTGAGGTTGTGCTTTGTGCTAACTGTTAGCTGCTGAACAACAGGCATCAGTGCAACGCTGTCATCGCTAACATCCAACAGCCTCGAGTAAGAAAACACCTGATGCTATCATAACTTATTAGCACTGGGCCTTCTTGTGTGATTAGCTAATAGCTTTAGCGATATTTAGGGAATGAAAGGAAAGGACAGAAAGGAGGAGTAGAGAGAGGAAACAGATGTCGGAAAGGAGAAAGAGGAGAGGGAAGGAGGAAGGAGGAGGAGAAAAAAGAAGAGAAAATAAAAATGAAATGTAGAAATGAGGAAGGAGAGAAGGTCAGGAGGAGGTGGAGGAGGAGACAACAGGAGAAGCATATGTTGGAGGAGGGAGGACGGAAGGAAGACAGACGGGGGTGAAGGTGAGAGGTGGACGAGCGAGGTCTGGACCTGTCACTCTGAAAGAGAGAGAGAGAGAGACAGGAAGTAATAGATTTAGTTTTTACAGCTGAATTTACAGGAGCTTCAGCGGAGGACAGGAAGAGACGGACTGGAAAACATGAAGGAGCTGAAACCTGAAGTGAAACTTTACATGACGTGTTCCACAGGTTCCATCGGCCTGATCGACTCAGGCACTGAGATCTACAAAGAAGGGATCTATGTGATCCAGAACCACTGAGGAAACCACACGTTAAATAAACATGCATCAATCTGCCCTCGTAATTCAACCCTAATTTTAAGTATATGATATGATACAGTCAGTGTAGAGTATTAAACCCTCTTATGATCAAAATAAAAATTTCAAGATTTTGCTGTTGAAGTTGTCTTTTGGTAAAACTTCCAAAAATCTGACCCACATATATAAGCTGAGACTGGTTTGTTGGTTCTGAGACAACCGAGCCTGCAGAGGTTCATTCATGATCGACCCGCCTCGCTGAACCGTAACTGATGTGACACAACCTTTGTCTCTAAGGTCTTCAGGTTGGAAACTTTCCCGTGTTCTCAGCCTCTCTGCAGCAGTTTGTGTTGTGAGTCTCTAAGTTTGTGGTGATTTAAGGTGACTCTCCCTCCACATGATCCGTCCTGAGCCGACTCTGAGCGCCGCCGTAATCCCTCCACAGAAACATGGGCTCAGTCCACAGGCCGTCTCAGGGGGAAGGAGGTTATCCAGGGAGAGAAAACAGAGAGACACGTCCCCTCTGAGTCTATAACACAAGCATCAGGGTCGCTGAACCAATCAGATCGATGCATTTCTGGGTTGAGTTCCTCCAAAGTTTAATGGAGGCAGAGGATGAAACTTTACAGCAGCAAAACAACAACAGAAGAGACGAACTCACCTGAACCGGCCTCCAAACATCCAACCAGGAGAAGGAAGAGGAGGAGGAGGAGGAGGAGGGGGACGAGGAACATTTCATCTCAAAATATCAACTTTTGGGACAGGTTTTGGTGACCTTCTTGAGGACATGCCGTCTGTGTCCTCACATCACAGAGAGCCTCCTCCCACCAGAGACTCTCCTCGCTCTGCAATCAGCTCGACATTTACATTCAGATGACGGTGCCGTGGTGTGTGTGCGCTGCTCGGGCCACTCGAATGTAAATTTACCCAGAGATCAGCTGGGGATTGGTGCTGATTGAAGAGGCAGGAGGAAGATGATATCACGGCCTCACACCTGTCCTCACATGACATTTACCAGTCAATCTGAAATCTTAATTACCAGGATTTCATCAGGAGAGTTCATGGAGGGAAGAGCTAAAAATTTAAAGTCACTCTGTGAATATTTGAGTATTCATGCATATTTTCAGCCTAATTAAAGGGGAAAGTTGTGAATCATACAGTACGAAGAACTGAAAGATGTATGTTGGTTTAACTGTCCAGATTTTTGGGCGTGATGGAGACAGGTCTCTGTAAAGACGTGATGGAGACAGGTCTCTGTAAAGACGTGATGGAGACAAGCCTGTGTAAAGATGTGGTGGAGACAGGTCTCTGTAAAGACCTGATGGAGACAGGTCTGTGTAAAGATGTGGTGGAGACAGGTCTGTGTAAAGACGTGATGGAGACAGGTCTCTGTAAAGACGTGATGGAGACAAGCCTGTGTAAAGATGTGGTGGAGACAGGTCTCTGTAAAGACGTGATGGAGACAGGTCTGTGTAAAGACGTGGTGGAGACAGGTCTGTGTAAAGACGTGATGGAGACAGGTCTCTGTAAAGACGTGATGGAGACAGGTCTGTGTAAAGATGTGATGGAGACAGGTCTGTGTAAAGATGTGGTGGAGACAGGTCTCTGTAAAGACGTGGTGGAGACAGGTCTGTGTAAAGACGTGATGGAGACAGGTCTCTGTAAAGACGTGATGGAGACAGGTCTGTGTAAAGATGTGATGGAGACAGGTCTGTGTAAAGATGTGGTGGAGACAGGTCTCTGTAAAGACGTGATGGAGACAGGTCTGTGTAAAGACGTGATGGAGACAGGTCTGTGTAAAGATGTGATGGAGACAGGTCTCTGTAAAGACGTGGTGGAGACAGGTCTGTGTAAAGATGTGATGGAGACAGGTCTCTGTAAAGACGTGATGGAGACAGGTCTCTGTAAAGACGTGATGGAGACAGGTCTGTGTAAAGATGTGATGGAGACAGGTCTCTGTAAAGACGTGATGGAGACAGGTCTGTGTAAAGACGTGATGGAGACAGGTCTGTGTAAAGACGTGGTGGAGACAGGTCTCTGTAAAGACGTGATGGAGACAGGTCTGTGTAAAGACGTGATGGAGACAGGTCTGTGTAAAGACGTGGTGGAGACAGGTCTCTGTAAAGACGTGATGGAGACAGGTCTGTGTAAAGATGTGGTGGAGACAGGTCTGTGTAAAGATGTGATGGAGACAGGTCTGTGTAAAGACAGTGGTGGAGACAGGTCTCTGTAAAGACGTGATGGAGACAGGTCTGTGTAAAGACGTGGTGGAGACAGGTCTCTGTAAAGACGTGATGGAGACAGGTCTCTGTAAAGATGTGATGGAGACAGGTCTCTGTAAAGATGTGATGGAGACAGGTCTCTGTAAAGACGTGGTACAGACAGGTCTGTGTAAAGGTCTTCAGACGGTAGGTTTGGTTCATGGGCTGACTCATGAAGTAGTTATTAAAGGAATATTTGATCCCGTCTGTGCAGATTTACAGAGTTATTACTGACTAATATTAAACCTTCTGTTCACCAGTGGATCCCTGAAGACGTCTGAATCTGTCTCTCACAGCACACGTAGGCATCAGAACACTCTTTGTACGCCTGCATGTGTCTAAGCTAACCCCTGTTAACTGACAACTAACTGACTGGTTAATTATTAAGAAATAAAAGAGTTATTTTAGTCAGCCGCTCCACTGACTCCATGAGCTCAGGTGCACCTTGTCAGCTTCTCTGTGAGGTTGTTTGATTGAGGAGCACATCAGTCTCAGACAGGTGCGTCTCCCAGTCAGCACTCATGAAGTCACAGCTAGTTATCAGAGCAAACGTTGGTCGTCTATCTTCACTTTTAGCTTTCTTAATGTGGTACAGCATGTGACGGTACGACTAAACTAAAGAGTAGCATCACACATTTTAACTTAAATGTGCTGTTCTGAGACGGAAGACGTTAGCATGTAGATGTAGATAACACAGACCAACAAACACACCTGGCCTTATATCACCAACATTATTGGTGGTTAACTGATTAGCGGTGCAACATGTGAGAATTTTGGTTGAAAACATTCTAAAAATTGACTATAATTATGGATAAAATTTGAAGAAATAAACGTTTTGACATTATTGACGTCTATTTTCCTGTTTTTTATTGAAGTGCTAACTAGCGGTGTAAACACTCTTCTGGTGCTTCAAGCTTCCTGCTGGACCTCTAGATGCTAACTGAGCTAACTATCTAACAATTCTGACTTATGCACCTTGAACAGTTTCGCTTATAGAAATTAATATTCCGTCTCATTAAAATGAGTGTTGGACAGCTGATCTCTGATATCTATGTTTTTGTTGTTTTTAATGAAACGCCTGCCAGCCAATCAGAAGCTCCTCCAAAGTTTGAGCACCGCTGCAGCTCATCGACTCTGAGCCGTTAATCTCACCCCGGTCACTCTCTCTTTCTCTCCTCCAGTCCCGGCGGTGACACCTGTGCCGAGGCGTACCTGTGTGACCTGAGCAGATGTGACCCTGCCCGTCCCCCCCGCCCGCCGGGTCGCCCCCGCACTCCTTCATTAAAGCCGGTGAACCGCTTCAACGAGTTCACATCGACTTCACAGGCAGCTGCAGCCTCCGCGGGGTCACATCAGGACACACACACACACACACACACACACACACACACACACACACACACACACACACACTCATTTGAAGTGGCTGGAGGTGTTTAATTTCATTTCTCATTCAGTGGCTGTATTTCTGAGGGAGCCCTGCTCTGCTATGCATGAGGGACATTTACATTTAACACGGCTATTCGACCTACATACAAAATGACTGGTGAGAGGGAGAGAGAGGAGAAGATTAATGTCTGAGAGGAAGAGATGGGGAGAGGTGTTGAAAAGAGAAAAGATGGAAAGAAAGAGGAGCGAAAGATGGAGAAGAAAAATCTGATGTGGAAAGCGGCTTTAAGTGAATTTAAATATGAAAGTGTGTCTTTTTTCCGATACTGCAGCCTGAAGGTGCGGCACTAACAGGACGACACACAAGTTCACACCATGAACTGAAATGAACTTCAGCCATGAAGAAACAGTCCACCGGAATCTCTCGCTCTCTCGTTTGAAATGTGATATGAAGCATAAATATTTCCTCAGATTTTCTGGGATTATGGTTTTTAATTTTGCAAAGACGCCCTGACCTGATTTCTCTCCAAAAATTCCAACATCCACGACCATCATGCAGCCAGAGAGTCAGAAAAGTCAACAAGCAGTTCATCAGACTGATAAATGATCTCTGTATGGACACCTGAGAGGCATTTATTGTCTCTATGGATACCAGAGTCCTTATCATCTCTCTCCGTGGACACTTTGGAATCATTATTGTCTCTACGTAGACACCTGAGAGTCATTATCATCACTACGTAGACACCTGAGAGTCATCATCATCTCTACGTGGACACCTGAGAGTTATCATCATCTCTACGTGGACACCTGAGAGTTATCATCATCTCTACGTAGACACCTGAGAGTCAT
Source organism: Lagodon rhomboides (assembly GCA_039737535.1). Taxonomy (NCBI): domain Eukaryota; kingdom Metazoa; phylum Chordata; class Actinopteri; order Spariformes; family Sparidae; genus Lagodon; species Lagodon rhomboides. The sequence continues at coordinate 27,140,830 of CM077803.1, forward strand.
TATCATCTCTACGTAGACACCTGAGAGTCATTATCATCTCTACGTGGACACTTGAGAGTTATCATCATCTCTACGTAGACACCTGAGAGTTATCATCATTTCTACGTAGACACCTGAGAGTATCATCATCTCTACGTAGACACTTGAGAGTATCATCATCTCTACGTGGACACCTGAGAGTCATTATCATCTCTACGTAGACACATGAGAGTTATCATCATCTCTACGTAGACACCTGAGAGTCATTATCATCTCTACGTAGACACCTGAGAGTCATTATCATCTCTACGTGGACGAGTCTTCCATCATCCATTTGCATTGAATGATTTTTGGTGTTTTGGGCTGAAGAATCGTTTTGTAGTTTCACTATTAAAGTTAGAGAGACCGTGTCTGAGCTGGATGAGTTTCATGTTTTGAAGTTAAAGTAAATCACTGTGTGTTGGTGTCATGTCGTGGGTCAGGGTGAAGTGCTCACAGCAAAATAATGGTTCTTAAATGGTTCTTCAAAAGGCTCTCTGGTTCTTTAAAGAACCGTCACCAACTGAAGAACCTTTTTATATAGGGGATGGTTCTTCACAGACTTTATGTAGTTCTTTAAAGTACTAAAGGTTCTTTGTTTTTATTGGAGTTATTTGCTGGCATGTAATAGCATGAAATTAGGGCTGCAACTAACTATTCTCATTAATCAATTAATCTGCAGATTATTTTCTCAATTAAGACCCAGAAATGCAGCAAATTCTTACATTTTACTTTTTTTTGCTTAAAATGACTTAAATGATTATTAAATCCTATTATCACAATAGTTGTCAATATATTTTCTGTTGATCAGCTGATCGTTGTAGCTCCAAACACCTCTGATTGTTTGGGCTGGTTGGCTGACTGATGGTGGAAACAAATCAATACAAAAAATGCCCAACAGATAAATAAATACAATAAATATCAAGCATGAATTTATGACTATCTAATGTGTTCTTTGACCTAAATCTACTTATTTATTGTCCAGTCACACGGAGGAGTTGAAAATGTCACAAAAAAGTAAAAAACGTTGGTTTATGTACCACTTTATGCACTTTATGTAATAAGCGTAGCGTAGTTTAAAACCCATCAACAGGTTAATAATAATGTTCTGTTCATTTCTTATGTCTTTTTATTCAAGAGTTAAATATTAACCCAACATCCAATCTGCCATCTAGTCTGAGATACGTTGCAAAGAGATACCTGTGTTTTTCCTAACCTCATGACTATGGGGGGCGGGAACTAAAACTCATTGAGGAGGGCGCACCGCCCGTACGATCCGCCCCTGTGAACCGCGCACAGAGGGAAAGCGAGCGCACCTCCTGAACTGCCGTTAACACCGCTCTGTGTGTCGGTGACAGCGAGCTGCAGTGATCGTAGCCTGGAGCAGCATTACTCTCTCCTTGTGAAGCTGTATGAACTAACGTTACCACCTTGGTTCCTGGGCAGGGAGGCGAGGTAAGCATTTTCACTGTAACTGTCAGCGTTGGTCTGTGGCTGAAAATGTGCTTGTTCTGGCAATGTTTCTGAAATAAGCTCTGTACTTAGCTCACGACAGCTAACGTTAACTACGCTAATGCTAATCGACGCATCGACGACATTTCAGTGCTGTCTGGTTGTTAATATCTCTTATGTCGTGTTTGCAGAGGCAGAGTTACCTTATCTATTATTATCTATTACATTGCCATCTGTTTTATTGGAGTTTAGTAAAATGGCTAAGTCCCAGTAGGCTAAATTGGCTAGCTAACGTTAGCACTGCAACCGTTAGCGCGCTGAAAACGTTAGCTAACGTTACTCCGCCGACCGTTGGTGGACCGAATGTTACTCAACTTGACCGTTAACGCTAAATTGTTAGTGTCTGTGGCTTGTAATATGTCAGTTACTGTTTTAACGGTGCGAATTAAGTTACATTTGACAATATCAACCAGTTTGGTGAGTTCTTTTTGGATATTTTATTTAGAAGTTGCTAAAATTGGCGCCAAAGCGCCAAAGCTTTTGTCCCGGCGGTGTCTCCGTGACGAACGCCGCCATGTTGCCTGCTGACGTTGGAGAGACGTTTGTATTTAGCTATCATGTACTTTGAACGCTCACATGAGCCTAGTGCCTGTCTTCTCAGTTGTTTGTGGAATACAGGTAATGTATTAAGTACTGTATAATCGGCCTTTTTAATTATTATTAAGTTATTAAAATCATATTAATTGACTAATTAATAATTTGTTCTGTGCAGGTCAGATGGTGAATGCAGCCATAATCCTCCTGTCATCTCTTTTCAAATAGAACGCCTCTCATCTCTTTGTGATGAATAAGGTTAGTTGTTGAAATGTATGGTGTGTTGAGGGGGGCTGTCTTCAATAGATTATCATTTGTCATTTTTCAAGAAACAAATTTAAAATATTTTTTCAAATTCCAGCTTCTCTAATGGTGGAATTGGCTTATTTTACCTTGTCCTCCATTAAACTGAATCACCGTGAGCTGAAAATAATCATGACAGACATTTTTCTTTTTTTTCCTGATCTTTATTAAACCAAATTATTAATGAATTCATTGAGAAAATAATTGGCATATTTAAATGTACATTATAGCCGTAGTCTTCCTCTGGGGTATCTTAATCAATGAAAGGTGCTTAGGAAGTCATTTGTAAACATCTAAATCTTGTACAGTGGTAACTGGCCTTGTATGTGTTGTTTCAGGATCCATTGAGCCCAACACCCACTATCACCCTGCCCAGCAGTGATGGGAAGCCACTGAGTGACGGCACTTCAGTTCATGTCCAGATGGATGGGCACAAAATGATCATGGACAACGGAGAGGTGGACATTTCCTTGGCTGTGAGTCTGGTGTTAGCGATTTATCAGATTTACAGTGTTGCCTACCTGAGTCAGCTGAAGAAGACATTCTCATTTTTGGAGGCATTCACCTTGAAGCGTGATGCTCCAACTACCAGAGTACCAGTAGCTGTGCAGAGGAGGCAAATGCACTTCATGTTCTGAAAGATACTGAGCACAGGTTCTTGGTCCAGCCCTTTGAGGTCCTGCATCATTGTTCTTTTGGCAGTTGTCATGTTTTACACTTTTGAGACATTTTTGTCTCTTTTCTTGATGGCTCGTTCTTTCAAGTTTTAAGGTTTGAATATATGAATTTGTGTGCACTTGTTCGGGTATCTACAGGTCTTGAAAAGCAAAGTTCTATTTTAAAAGAATTTTAAAAGGTATTTTCTTGCTTGCTGTAGACAGTAATGTTAGTTATATAAAGGTTTTTGTGTCTGATTGTGGAGACACCTGTTGACTAAAATAACTGGACAGTGGATTGTGTTGTTGTGCAGGAGGCTGTTCCGTTTGTGTAGTTTCAAAGGTCTTACAGTCTTTTAACTTGAAACTCTGCAATGTCCATATTCTGCACAGAACGTATAATGTGTCTGAATAACTGGCAATGAAATAAAAAAGAATGTCAATACAAACTGTATTTAAATATTTACATTTACAATATTAACATTTAAAATAGGTCCCTTACTGAACCAGTAGGGTCCACAAAGAACTTTCTTGAAAATGGTTCCTTAAAGAACCTATTTCTGCTAAAGTTCTTTGAGGCATCATTTATGGTGCCTCAAAGAACCATCAAATGGTTCTTTGAGGCACCTTTGGAGGTTCTTTAAAGAACCGTTTGCAGGAATAGTTCTTCAAAGAACCTCGTGCTAAAAGGTTCTTTGTGGAACTAGAAATGGTTCTTCTATGGCATCACTCCGAAGAACCATTTTTGGTTCCAGTTAGCACCTTTATGTTTCTGTGTGAGGTTTCTGGGTCTGAAATGTTCGCTCCCTCTCCTCTCCATCACTCTCTGCGTCACTGTAGGAAGATCTCAGCAGCCGTCGTCCGGTCGAAGGAGACGCACATCTTAATCCTGACGTCTCGCCTGCACTCTGCTGTAAACGCTCTCCAGCTGCTCTCAGACCAGTTCTGCCTGATTGAGGAATGAGGTATACACACATAAAAGTCAAACCACAGCAGCACCATGTCCCAAAACAGTCATTTAATCTACATAATGCATTACAGCTTCTTCTGGCGGCGGTGGGGAGCATGTTTAAATTAAGCTGTATGGGGCGGAGAGGCCTTTAGAGCTGCCTCAGTTACATTATGCATCGCTGTAAAAGCTGCTGGACCACTTCTGGTGAGTTTTGGGAGGATGAGGAGAAGATGAACTGAGGACACCCTGCCTGGACAGAAATGCTCTCTTTTCATTTCATGTCATCTTCGGTCGCTAACAAGTGATTACACATGGGAGACTTCTGATATTTGACATTTTTATCACTGTACTGTAACTGATAATGACTGTCAGGATGCAGAGAGAGTTTTAATGCAGTCATGGAGTTAAAGCTGTGCTTTACTCTCTGCTTTGCCTGATTCTCCTCAAATTACCTCATGCTCACAAGAACCCAGCTTCTAAGAACCGGTGGACTCGCCAGGAAGTCCAACAGTTGGTCAAGAACAAGTTGGGTACTTGTAGGTCCACGTCAGATTACTTATGGTCGGGGGTTATAGATCAGTTGTTGTGGAAGAATATGGTCGAGCTTTAACACCTTGATGAGGTTTTTTATAGAATAATGTCTACATAGAAACTGATGGAAACATTAATATCAATACTCTCACATGTAATTAATAGAAGTGCTGCAGTGAAAGAAGAAGGAAGTTATCACTGATGTAGGTCTGAGTATTTAAGTTAGAGAGAATGAGATAAAAGTTCACTTTTTAAACACTGTTTGAGTTTAGTGTCCTCCTCACAGGATCAGTGTGTGGAAGGACTGCGGGTTTTCAGATGAAATGTGTTGCCTCGTTAGGTTTTTACGTGCAGAGAGTTTCTTATTTTTATCCTCCGTGTTCAGACGTTTCCCAGACGCTGCTGTAAAAACTTGCTTGTCTAACCTTTGGCTGGATGTGTTTCAGGGTTTTATTAGACCTCATATACAGCAAAAGAGCTTACCAACATGGAAACATTTGATTACAAGCTCAACCTGAACGGCAGCACCGACACTGGGCCCAGTTAAAAGCAGCCATGTGTGGTTCCTGTACTGATGAGAGCTCAGTGGGTTCCTCGGAGCCGCTGCTCTCTAACCCGTGACGTCACGCAAACACAGAAACTTTGAGCTCCTCCACCGAGCGTGAAATGGAGAGCGACTTTGTGGACTCATAAAATGTTTGAGGTTTTAAATCCAATTCGGCCGTTTCCGCTGCGGCAGCGCTCGCAGTTATGAAGCAGAAAATTTGCTCATATCCCTGGAAATCCCTGCTGCGCTCCGTGTCCGCAGAACCTCCCGCTGCATTCAGCCGCTCGCTCTCCTTTAACCTTGATTCATCCGGGGGGCGTCGACAGAGCAGCCGGCTCCACACTTCAACACATTCACAGAGAGCCGAGCAGCACAAACACAACCGGTCTGCAGAAGAATCATTGTGGGTCTGCAGCGCTGAGTTCCAAATGTTTCACCTGTGCAATCAGAGCTGAGCATCTTCTGATGTTTCACAGACTATTGGTGCCACCACAGGACCAGAGCTCAGCGAGGCTGTTATCAAATCAAATCAGCCTGCAGACCTTCAAAACCGAGCCGGATCCAGCAGCTCCGTCTGGACCAGGTCCAGGTCACATTCGATCCTCCTTTTCAGGAGTGTGGCTGAGCTCACGGACACGGAGCGCCTGTAACAGCTGGAGATCAGCTTCTGTCTGAACCTCCTCTCCAAACTAAAATGTTCAGACTGGGGTTAAAACAATGTCATGTCCATTTTATCAGTGCTCTTTAGTGTGTCATTGATTTAGTGAATTCTACCATTTGTTGGTTTTGCGACAAACCAAAGCTGTCATCATATTGTTATCATCAAACATCAGCTGATTGGCTCCCGGCTGACCTCCAGGTGTGACCACAGTGACCCTAACATCAGTGTGGAGCGCTGATGGTCACTGACTGGACACTCTGTCTCTGTAGTGTCCAGTAGTAGTCAGATGCTGTGGTGCATTATGGGAGAACAAAAGGGGACTCTGGCGAGCTGGAAACTCTGAGTCTGTTAATCGTTTCTGTTTCTGACTGATGCTGAGCAGGTTTCTGTTACCTGCAGCGAGTTCCCACGAGGCACCGATGAATATACAACGCCGTGGTTAAACTCTCCCTGATGTTCCTGCTGCTCAGTGTGTGTGTGTGTGTGTCTGTGTGTGTGTGTGTGCGTGTGTCTGTGTGTGTGCGTGCGTGTGTGTGTGTGTGTCTGTGTGTGTGTGTGGTTTTGGAAACATGTCCTGATTGTGTGGGTTCTGGTTTTGAATTTTTGATTAGAGTCATTAGTTTCCTGCTCACGCTCTCCCTCTCTGTGTTGTGGTTTTGGTCTCTGCAGGATCACAGCTGAACCATCCAGCTCCACTCAGCACAGAACCATTCCTCCATCTTCACTGACAACTGGAAACTGGTCGGTGGTTCCTGGAAAATGGGTCAGAATAATTGTCTGTGCACACGACCAATACCAGTACAGAAACCCTGTCGGCACATTACACCATACAGCCCCAACTGTATGTCTTGGTGGTTGTTTTGGTCATAAATTAGGTCCTAGAACTCCTTTTGGTGGTTCTACTGGTGATTGAGGAGGTTCTGAATGTCCTGTGGGCAGTTCTTGTGGTGCTTTCTGAAGTTGTAGTTATCACTGTGGATGTTGTTCGGGTTCATTAGGGAACACTAGTGGTGATTATGAAAGTACTTGAAGCCCTTTGTCTTTTAGCTGGTTCTGATGGTCCAACAGGTGGTTCTAATGGTCCAGCAGGTGGTTCTAATGGCCCAACAGGTGGTTCTAATGGTCTAGTAGTCTCAGATGTAGTTCCATGGTCCTCTGAGGTTCTTCTAGTTGTTCTCTTTTACATTTCGGTGGTTCTAATGGTCATTGAGGAAGTCCTTGATATCCTGTAAGGTTATAGTGGTCACTGAAGTTGCTGCTGAAGATGCTGGTTGGAGATGGTGTTTCCAGTGGTCATCGAAGTGGTTCTGGATGTCCTGTAGGCAGTTCTAATTACCGTAATAAATCGGTTCCTAATTAAGGCAGATCTCTTTTACATGGTTCTTGTTGTATTAAAGAGGTTCTTTGAGAATGTTCCAGGGGTCTCAAGAGTCCTTTAACTGGTTGAACACCTACGGGAGGAAGTGTTCTCCACCGTAGGATAAAAACACCAAACATGTTGAGAGAATGATGTTCATCACAGCACTGAAGTGGTCCTGGAGGCTTGGCTGGAACATGAACACCTTCAGTGTCCTGTTGGACTTTGTCTCATGTCTGTGTCGAGTCCTTCACATGAACCCGCTGCTCACGCTCAGCATCCCGTCTTCATGACGCAGGTTTGGAAAACTTGGCTGTGGGCAGAGTCCAGGTGAAGATCAGCTGCGTGCACAGGGCTTCAAACTGGCAACCTGCTGCTCTGAAGGCCTGCTGCCATCGTGTGTCTGTGTGTGTGTGTGTCTGTGTGTGTCTGTGTGTGTGTGTCAGTATTACAGCAGCCAGATGCACCACAGCAGCTTTATTTACATTTTAATTTGCCTCATTAAGACTGGACAGGTAGCTCTGTGTGTGTGTGTGTGTGTGTGTGTATGTGTGTCTCTGTGTGTGTGTGCGCGCGTGTGCGTGTGTGTGTGTAGAGGTGTGTTTTCATGTGTAGGTGTGTGACGTTCACTGCATTAGTAATGTGTGTGTGTTGTGGTGAAGCAGCCCACCTCAAACAGGAGTATCTGCTGAATCATCTCCTGTAGGTCTGCCACTGTGTGTGTTTACTGTGGCAACCACTGCTGCCACACACACACACACACACACACACACACACACACACACACTGAGCCATGGAAAACAGCTCGCTGGGCGTTCAGTGCTGACTAATCACTGCTGGATGATTTTACAGGTGTTGGAAAGAAAACACACTCACTGGGGCAGCCCTGACACACACACACACACACACTCATACATACTCTCTCTTTCACTCACACGCACACACCTCCTGGATGTGTGGTTACTCCTTTTATGGTCGTTCATTAACATGGAAAAGTCCTCCTAAATGATGACGTCATCCTTTCATCTCCCACAGCCCTGACTGTCAGAGTGACTGTTCGTCTGGATCTGTGTGTGTGTGTGTGTGTGTGTGTGTGACTGTAAAGATTTTCTTCATATTTTCTTCTATTAATGAATTTATTTCTTATTTAGAATGGGTTCATTAAAATGACCTTTGTTTTTCAGTGGTGTTCCTCCTGTTGCGTAGATCCATGAATATTAAAAGAACACTGAAGGTCTGAATATCCTGTTTAAACTTGTATTGAATGTTTTCTTGGCTGTGGATGTTCCTGACTTTAATTATTTTTAATTTTTATATTTTTATTTTTATATTGTGATTTCTTGTAGTACCTGAATGCTGGAGTGGCCATCACACGAGACGACATCAGCAGCAGGGACCTCGAGATGATCGGAGACCCTCGGTGATTGTGTTGAGCTACAGGAGCTGGAGCTGAGGCCAGACAGGAAGTGATGTCAGAATTCGCAGTGCAGTTGCGTGTCTGATGTGTGTCGAGTCATCAAAGCTCAGATCAGATGTGTGTGTGTGTGTGTGTGATGTTGTGGGAAATGTGTGTTTGATCTCTGCTGAGTCATTAAAGAAAGTGACTGCAGCCGACACCTTGTTGTAGTCGCAGACTGATGTAAGTCCAGGTGTGTGTGTGTGTGTGTGTGTGTGTGTGTGTGTGTGTGACCTCATGACCTCGTGTGTGTTCTCACCATCTGTGTTAAACCATTCAATCTGTGTTCAGAGCGCTTCAAAGGCGCCTGGCTGGTTGTGCTGTCAGGCTGGTTATTCATCAAACACACAGCTGATAAAAACTCACGCACACCTACACACACACACACACACACACACAGAAAGTAAGATGCATGTGGAGAACATGAAGAGAAATCAGGAGGATTTCACTTTGTTCTCAGACGCCAGGTGAGATTCAACATGTAGTTTCTGGCTGCTTCCCGTCTGGACCCACTGTATGTTTGTATTACTGTACTTTTACTCAAGTACTGTACTTAAGTACAATTTTGAGGTATTTGTACTTCAGAAGTTCCATTTTCTGCTACTTAAGACTTCACAACATTTTGGAGACATGGAGATAAATTTATTTTACTGTCAATCAAACACTGTTTTCTCTAATCAGCCTGAGATCGGAGCTGATGATTGGCCACGAGTCTGGAAACACAGTTTCCTGTTGAGTCTCATGTATGTAGGTCGACTGGACACCAACTCTCAATCAAGTATCGTCAACATATTACAGCTTCATGTAAATTTATTACCAGAAAATTACTTTTGATACTTGAACATAAAGTCAGGGTCCGCTGCTTCTTTGCATTGAAGGGAGCTGAGGTGGATTTCCTGCGTGATTCCTTTGGAGATTTTCTGGGCACAACCAAGTGGCAGGAGATCCAGAATACACTGGAGATGTTAGCAGTGTAGCAGTTAGTTTGTCGGTAGAGTAGAAGCAGTAAACGTTCATGTATTCATGCAGAAGCATCACTCTGCAGGGGACGAGGTCCGGTGCAGGAAACTTACGGTCACAAGGCCGAGTTCAGCCCAGAAACATTTAGACGTGCGATGGTAGAAACATGTCCTGAGGTTAACACATGAAGCTGATTGGCTTACAGCTCAGACCTGACCTCGCACCAGACCTGGTTCCATCAGTAAAACGTATTCATAATATCTAATGATTAACTGAGACACCAAACTGTGAAGGTGTGATTCTGTTTTTAATTCTTTTGTCAGGACTCTGCAGACGAACCAAACCTCCTGCACATGCTGCTACACGCTCCCGCAGAGGATGGATTACATGAACACACAGCTCGACGCTCCGCAGAGAGCCGTTCAGGTCTGATGAGAAACTTACAGATTGTCTCCGGTTTCTTTTTATTGTCGTCTGCAGACATCTGCTCTCTGCTTTCTGTCAGGCCAGCCGCCGCTGCTCGTTTCAGACTTCTCTTCTTGTTCTCAGTGCCTGGCTTTACATTTCTGTAGCTCTGTGTGTGTGTGTGTGTGTGTGTGTGTGTGTGTGTGTGTGTGTGTGTGTGTGTGTGTGTGTCAGCTCTCCCTCTGACCACAACAAGGTCGGTGCTTTAATCCTGTTCTTTGATGACTCTGTACAGATCAAACAGAACACAGTCGCTACACTGTGGATCACACTTTTACTGACACTGAGGCATGTGTGAGTGTGTGTGTGTGTGTGTGTGTGTGTGTGTGTGTGTGTGTGTGTGTGTTATATGAGAGGGGGTTTTATTTGGACAAATGACAGCAACAATCATATTTTCCTACCGAGTCAAACACGATAGAAAATGATAAAGTTCCTGATAAGAATCTGAACAGCTCTCGTGTTTTGTTCCTGTTTCTCACCGAACATGTTTGTTTAAACTAACTGGTGAGAAAACGATCAAAATCTGAGCCGAGATGTGATCTCTGATTTCTGAACACATTTTTGGATCCTTGATGAACCTCCACCATCTTAAAGACGGAGTCCCAGTCGGAGTCTGTGACGGGGAAACTGTGAAAATCTGCTTCCTGTACAGTTAGACTGCGTTTGTTGGTTCAAATCTGAATAATCATTCATAGTTATTTACATCCATAATACAGCAGTGTTGTAAAAAGTATTCAAAAGTCATACTTGAGTTAAAGTAAAGATATGGTGTTAAGATATTACTTGAGTAAACGTCCCCATATGAATAGTTAAAGTAATCTGATATTAAATGTTCAAACAGCAGTGATTTATCTTCTCATTCTGCAGAAAGTCCTGATTTTTGGGCTTGAAACGCTTAAAAACTGCCGTTCTTTCTACGAGATCAGTAAGAAACAGACCTGAGATCAGGGTTTATGGATCACACGGGGCTGCTGACAACAGTCACCCCTCAGGGAAACTTGAGGAGGCAGAGCTGAATTCTGTTTTCTGCTGTAAAGCTGAGCTCATGACCAGCAGGTGATTGGTAGATTTTACCAGGTGAGATGGACCTGATTAGTTCTGTTCACCTGCATCTAGTGAGCTGACTCTTCGAGTTCTTTTGGTTCCAGAGCCACGTAACGGATAAAGGATCAGCGGGTCAGACGACACCAACATACTGTAACGTAGATCTGCTCATCGCCTCCTCACCACAACCCTCCTGTGGAGCAGCTGCCGTCAGTCTCACGCTCCATTTTACCCTGAAGACTCTGAGATCATTGATCTCCTTCAATCGTAAAACCATGTGGAGGTGCTGATCCCGACTCCTTCACCCCTGTATGAAGCGACAGCTAGAAGGCGATCAGCTCGACCGCTGTGTCAAGACGAGTGACCACAGATATCTTCTCATGAGAGGAGGAAGTCATATTCATCCCAAAGGTAACATGATCATAATACCTGAAACAAGAACCTGAAACCCATTTTTAATTTAATAGATAATAACATTGAATATTTTAATGACCACTGAACTGGAAACGTCCTCGTATTTATTTCAGGCGTCTGGTCACTTCAGTAAAGACGAGCAGGATCAGCTCCCAGCCGTCTGAAGGTGTCATCACCCGGAGACGAACCTCCTGCTGGCTGAAGATGTATATTCAGTAACGTAATTATCATCTCATCAAGACAACAAAAGTTACTTTGACTACTGCAATTATTCCATCAGTTGATTTGTGATTGTCTCGAAACAGCGTCATCATTAATATTCATACGAAGTTTATTTAGTCCCTCTGTATTTATTCAGATTTTTCATGATTGCAAAGTATTTCATTTGTGTTATATAAAGTCACCACGAGAGACGGAAGCCTTGGTGTGAAATAAAGTCATCAAAAATACATAATATTACGCAAACACTTCTCAAATTACATCTGTGGATGAATAATTCAGCACATGCCGTCATTAAACAGAGCGCTTACCAGAGGAAATCTAGAGAGAGTTATCTGGAGAAGGAGGAGAGACAGTCAGACGAGGGTGTGTGTGTTTGTGTGTCAGTAGTTGAAGTTGTTTTGCAGTAAAATCTATATTTTCTTAGCGTCTGGATGTTTGCTCCAATCACAGTCTCATGTATAAATAGGACGATAAATTAAACAGAAAAACCAAACTTGGGTCAAAATGTGGATTTTCCAACAAAGACTGTTTGTGCAAAGCAGCAATTAGAGGCGACGATGTAAACTCAGGTTCCACAAACAGACAGTTCAGGTTTATATAACCTGTCTGTCTGCACACAGACGACAACACACCAACACAAAGGCTTGTGTGCATACACACTGCAGTGTGCACACACGCGTGAAAATGTGTGAAAATAAATAAATACACACTGATTTAATGAGATTCTGCCATGTTTTGTTTCCACATGTGTAAATGTAAAGAGACGTCCTGTGCTCATGTAATTCCCTTGTGAAAAGATTAAATTTCAAGCGTGACATCATTTTATTTTTACATTAAAACTTTTGTTCACATGTGAAAATGCGTGAAATGTGAAATTCACATGTGAATAAGTAAATCTGAAGTGATGTCATGTGTCTTGTTCTTGTTTCCACATTTGGAAGTTCACGTTTATTTCACATTACACGTTACATTTTGAGTTCACGTGTGAAAATGTCCTGATGTCCTCACTTCTCCAAATCTGTCACCTGGTCCCCACAAAGCAGGAAGACCAACCTCACACATGATGACATCAGCTGTTTACATTAGAGCAGATTTACCACATAATACAGCCTCAGGGCTCAAATAACACACGTCAACACATATGTCAACACTCACACACACACACACTCATGACTACAGCAGATGTAGCTCAGGAGCATCGTTGGTTCATCAGGTCTTCCTGGCATCACAGCGAGGATTCAGTGTTTATTACACAAAGTGTTGGCCAGAACTAACAAACAACATCCAGATTATTTATCTTTCCTGAGAGTCTTACGGAGCGAAAACTGTAAAGTCTGTCAGGAGGAAGAGTCAGGAGGCCATGTGGGGAAAACTGTGGCGGACAGATGGTACAGAAATATATAACAGTCCAATAGCCACGAATCGATAAGCTTTAATGTTGGTACAGAGATGAAAACAACAATATAATATATAATTACAGCGTTAGGAGGATGTTGGGGTGATTCAGTTGGTTGCTCATCGGACTTTAAACCTGACGATCAGGGTTCAGTTCCTGTGTGACGCCAAAAGTCAACGGCAACCGCTTTCAGGAAGTCGTTATTTTAAGTGAAATCAAGACATCGACTGAGACTGAGTTGTTTTCACAGGGAGGCGAGGCCAAAGGTGGAGCGGGTCCAGTCCACGGTGTGACGAGGATTACATCAGGGTCCATGAAGGAAGGACGAACCACCATCACAGGAGGTCAGAGGTGAGGCCATAACAGGGGACAGTGTTAATATGAGACCCGAGTTTCTAACTTCAGTACATACCTGGAAAAATATTGATATTTGATACTATTTTGGAAGAATTTAAACAATATACCATTTATATTTTATTATAATATAAATACAATCGCGTGCGGATGTAAGAAGACACTTTTAACATCTTGTACGTGATACGAAATAAACGTGGAAACAAAAAATGGCACATTAAAGTTAAATATCCAACTTTTTTTAAGAAACATTCATATTATTCGAGATGGAGAAATCGCAGCTGGTGCGGACGTCTCGATGCTGCAGAGTGATGAAGTTCAGAAACGATATATAAATGGATGAATTGACATCTTTGACTCCACTGATGAGGGATGCTTGTGTGGAGACAGTTACAGGGCGTACTCGTGTAACGTGGGAAGGTAATCTGAGTACAACCTGCTCCGGATGGATTGATGTGTGTGTGTGTGTGTGTGTGTGTCGCTCACAGACTCTTGCGCTTCACATCAGCTGCGTTTGAAAAGCAGTTTAATCACATCGTGCCGGTCGGATGTTGGTGTGCATCAGCCCCTCAGATGTTGCAGCTGCGAGGAGCCGAGCAGAGAGGAAAGTTGTGGACTGTTACTTCGGGCAAATGGCTCGAGACAACCTTTGTGAAAAAACTGACAGATTTCATTTCACATAATGAACTCTCCCAGTGCTCCGACTTCTCCTGCGAAGCCTCAGAGAGCAGCTCGGCCGGCGCGTTTCCTTTTTATCTGCAAGTGAAACTATTTAAGAAAGTATGCGAGTCCACCCAGAGGGCTGAGCCGGGATGATTAGGAGGATTAGGAGCTCGGAGCAGATGTTTGGACCCACAGCACACACCTGCAGTCAGCTCGGGTCACGTCTATTTTAGACCTCCGCTCGCTTCTTCATCCTCTGTTGTCTTTTGTTCTCTTCTGATCTTCTCAGAATGTGTTTTGTAACCTCTGGCATTGTTAGGATCGTCTTTTTTACATTCTGTTGAGTCGAGAGTGGAAAACAGCTCGTCTGTTTCATCCGGAAATCAAAAGCAGCTGCTCGGTTGAAGTGTTGTGCTCTTTCTCTGTCTCTCCACGCCACAGTGCATGACGACTCCTGAGTCCTGGTGGGCGGAGCCGGCGTGATTTTAGAGGCTCATTAACGGAGTTACGTTGTCACGCTGGCGTCTCTCCGTGTCGACGGCGCTTCAAGTGGCAGGAACATTCTCACATTATAGCCAGAGAGATTGTTTCCTGCTGATGCTTATTTTCTGTTTTATTAGTAAAGATTTTTACTCAAAATGAATTTGTCACATCACTTTTTATTTTTCTTGCTGAGCTCCAGTTTGTCTTCAGTCATGAGTTTAACGTTTAATCTCCTTTGTGCTAAAAACAAAACGGCGATGAACAGCTAGCTTAAAGAAGCTATATGTAAGTAATGACAACCTGCTGAATTCATACTGAAAACAACTGAACCAGATCGGTTGAACCAATCAGCGCCTGTTGGTTTGTAGACAACAACAATGGCGGCTCCTCCAGAGGTTAGCATAGCTTGTATAGCATCGGTTCCATCAGACTGGAGAGTTTATATCATTGAAAGAAGAGCAAAGAACGACACAGAAGACAACGTGATTTCACTGTTGATCTGATTGGTTGTTAGCCCGTTATAGACGGATGGTTCATCCAATCACCTGCCAAGTATATTTGAAAGTGCCAGTGATGTCAGGTTACCGGCTCTGAACTGAACAAGAAGATGGCTGAATACAGTCTTACTGGTGACCAACGTTAGCAAGGAAGCTAAGAAGACACAACTTGGGCAGATAACTCTGGAGTCTGTTCAGGCTAACCCCGTCAAACAGCGAGGCGTCATTGACTTCAGCGTAGCTGTTAGCTCGACCGCATGTTTAGGCTGTAGATCTGGTCTCAGATCAGGTTGTGATGTGTTCTCTCCTGCAGACTGTGATCACAGCAGATGAGCTGTGTGGAGACATCTGATGGTTCTCTGGTTGTTTCTCTGTTTTAAATCAAATCTCCAGCTGCTTCAGTTGTTTAGCAGAATGCTCCAACTCTGTTTTGGGAGATGATGACTGGATTTTACTTTTTTGGTTTGGGTTTAACTTATTCCTGACAGAACTGATCATCGTAACGTTGCTGCCCAACACTGATCGTTACACCAGAAAGGAAAGAAATATTTTTTTATGAATATTTCTGCTCTTTGTTGAAGTTCTGACGTGAACAAAGTCACAGATCTCAGATTCAAGTGAACTTCTTTTAAGGACGACAATCGATCGCGAGTCAACGCCGACTAAACTTTCTCCCTCTGACGGCTTCAAAGAGACAGAGGCTCAATAAAAACCTGCATCTGTGTGTGTGTGTGTGTGTGTGTGTGTGTGTGTGTGTGTGTGTGTGTGTGTGTGTGTGAGTGAGAGAAACGTCATCACCCTCTGAGCCAGAGATCAGCAATGAAGCTTTGAACCTTTAAGTCCTGAACCTCCGACTCCTTATAGACACAACTAACACCTGGGCTTACTGTGTGTGTGTGTGTGTGTGTGTGTGTGTGTGTGTGTGTGTGTGTGTGTGTGTGTGTGTGTGTTGGGGCAGAGCCGTTACGTAAAAGTACTCAGAACTCTTCAGAGAGAGAAGAAGTCAAACGTTAACACGCAGACACACTCGGGGGAGCGATGATTCACAAACTTAAAGAGATCTGAAGAAGTGCTCGCTCCAGCGTCTGCGTGGATACGAGGTGGAGGAAGGAGAGATAAATGAAGAGAGCGAGAGAGTCGCAGAGGAAGAGGGGGAGGAGACGAAGAGCTAACGAGGCACCGAGGAGACGGAGAGACCGAGAAAATGAAAAAGAAGGAAACGACACAATAGAAAAGTAAAACCAGAGAGAAAGAGAAGAAGAGAAAGTTCAGCAAATGAGCAGAAACAGTGAAAAGACAGAAAGGCGAGAGCAGATGTGAGAGAGCTGACAGGTGAAGACGGGCGATCGATGCCAGCACAGATCACAGAGACAGGTGGACCGTACCTGCAGTGAGTCATCGCTCCCTGTGTGTGTGTGTGTGTGATGAAACAAAGAGAAGAACAAGAAGCAGCAGCGGTGATGATGAGGATGATGACGAGGATGAGGGAAACCTTTTGTGCGTCACTGCTTTACTTCCCTTCACACTTTTCTGATCTCCGTGTTTCAGGTGGGAGACGATGAAGTTTAAAAGTTTGTACCTGTCTGACACACCTGCAGACGTGAGAGGCTCTCGACTCGCTGCAGAGTGAAGCCTCATCACAGGATCAACGTTCACACACTTCAGTATCTACCTGAAACCGTTCACACAGACGGACTCAGAGCTCTGTGGAGTGATGAAGCTCTCACACGGAAGAAAACCTTTACAGACACGCACCTGTAACGGCCCCTCACACCTGTAAGGGCCCCTCACACCTGTAAGGGCCCCTCACGCCTGCAAGGGCCCCTCACACCTGTAAGGGCCCCTCACACCTGTAAGGGCCCCTCACACCTGTAACGGCCCCTCATGCCTGTAAGGACCCCTCACACCTGTAACGGCCCCTCACACCTGTAACGACCCCTCACACCTGTAAGGACCCCTCACACCTGTAACGGCCCCTCACGCCTGCAAGGACCCCTCACACCTGTAACGGCCCCTCACACCTGTAAGGGCCCCTCACGCCTGCAAGGGCCCCTCACGCCTGCAAGGGCCCCTCACACCTGTAAGGGCCCCTCACACCTGCAAGGGCCCCTCACACCTGTAACGGCCCCTCATGCCTGTAAGGACGCCTCACACCTGTAAGGGCCCCTCATGCCTGTAAGGACCCCTCACACCTGTAACGGCCCCTCACACCTGTAAGGGCCCCTCACACCTGTAACGGCCCCTCACACCTAGTAACGGCCCCTCATGCCTGTAAGGACGCCTCACACCTGTAACGGCCCCTCATGCCTGTAAGGACGCCTCACACCTGTAACGGCCCCTCATGCCTGTAAGGACGCCTCACACCTGTAACGGCCCCTCATGCCTGTAAGGACCCCTCACACCTGTAACGGCCCCTCATGCCTGTAAGGACCACCTCACACCTGTAACGGCCCCTCATGCCTGTAAGGACGCCTCACACCTGTAACGGCCCCTCATGCCTGTAAGGACACCTCACACCTGTAACGCCCCTCATGCCTGTAAGGACGCCTCACACCTGTAACGGCCCCTCATGCCTGTAAGGACCCCTCACACCTGTAATACAGAGCGAGAGGCCTCGACTGAAAGATACAAAACATTAGGAAACCTTGTGTTCCACCTCCAGACGTGTTGCGTCTCCTTGTTCATGTCCAGTTTCACTTTGTGGTCATTTTACATGTTTGTGTCTTTGTTGTTCTGTGTTACTGTGTGCAGGTTGTGTGTCTCTGTTGTTCTGTGTTACTGTGTGCAGGTTGTGTGTCTCTGTTGTTGTTCTGTGTTACTGTGTGCAGGTTGTGTGTCTCTGTTGTTGTTCTGTGTTACTGTGTGCAGGTTGTGTGTCTCTGTTGTTGTTCTGTGTTACTGTGTGCAGGTTGTGTGTCTTTGTTGTTCTGTGTTACTGTGTGCAGGTTGTGTGTCTCTGTTGTTGTTCTGTGTTACTGTGTGCAGGTTGTGTGTCTCTGTTGTTGTTCTGTGTTACTGTGTGCAGGTTGTGTGTCTCTTTGTTGTTCTGTGTTACTGTGTGCAGGTTGTGTCTCTTTGTTGTTCTGTGTTACTGTGTGCAGGTTGTGTGTCTCTTTGTTGTTCTGTGTTACTTTGTGCAGGTTGTGTGTCTCTTTGTTGTTCTGTGTTACTGTGTGCAGGTTGTGTCTCTGTTGTTGTTCTGTGTTACTGTGTGCAGGTTGTGTGTCTCTGTTGTTGTTCTGTGTTACTGTGTGCAGGTTGTGTCTCTGTTGTTGTTCTGTGTTACTGTGTGCAGGTTGTGTCTCTGTTGTTGTTCTGTGTTACTGTGTGCAGGTTGTGTGTCTCTGTTGTTGTTCTGTGTTACTGTGTGCAGGTTGTGTCTCTTTGTTGTTGTTCTGTGTTACTGTGTGCAGGTTGTGTGTCTCTGTTGTTGTTCTGTGTTACTGTGTGCAGGTTGTGTCTCTTTGTTGTTCTGTGTTACTGTGTGCAGGTTGTGTGTCTCTTTGTTGTTCTGTGTTACTGTGTGCAGGTTGTGTCTCTTTGTTGTTCTGTGTTACTGTGTGCAGGTTGTGTGTCTCTCGTGGTGTTTTTGCATGTCTTTGTGTGTCGCTCTCTGTGAGATGAACATGAGACAGTAGAAGTCGCAGAGTGGCCAGTGACAGTGGTTTGTTTTTGGATCCGGCCCGTGTTCTTCCACAGTTGGTGTCAGGGAGGCGGCAGCAGCCTCGCTGTTCTCACACAGCTGTGAAACCGCATCATTCTCCTCATGGTTTCCTAACTGCAGTGTGTCTTTCCCTCCTCCACCCTCCCTGTTTCTCACATAATTCCCCCTGTTCCTTGTCATGTTTGGACAGATCGCATACGGCGGTTTGGCCTAAATATACGCTGCGGTCAGGAGGTTTCTCAACACTTCTCCCTCTTCACTAACAAGTGCTGTTTCTGAGAACTGATCGGTGCTGAGTGGACGAACGCTCACGCACACGACGCTGATAACGATGATTATGATGATGAAGAGCGGTGACACAGCAGAGGCTCACTACAAATATCAGTCGGTGCGTAACAGCCGTCCTGCAGAGTCATGGTGGGTGTGGAGCTTTCTGGCGGTCCGGCCAAACCACCGAGGTGGGCGTTCAGACCGGGCCGGCAGCGAGTCTGCACTGGGAAAACCAGGACCTTTGACTCGACCGCTGCTGTTGTACAAACTGAGTTCACGAGCAACAGAGAAACTGCCTGGTTCCACTGAAATGAGCTGAGAGATGATGAAAATGATGGAAAGAACAAGAGCGAAAAGTGAGTCAGAGGTGTTCGGAGACGAGGGGTTTATAAGATCCAGATCCAGGGACAGATCTCTGAGACTCTGATGTAGTGTTTGGACGGTTTAAAGCTCAAATTATAGTTTTCAAGTCAGCGATGCTGCGAGGGTCTACGTGACTCTTCTGCCAGTCATTAGTGGACAGAGTTTACAGACACCGAGCGTAACACAACGTATAATCACAGGCAGCTGCTTGTGGTTCAGGTTCCTATGATGCACCAGCCATCAGCGTACTGCGAGGACACACTGAAAGACTGAGGCTTTAAAATGAAATCACAGCTTCCATTTCTGTTCTTCAAGGAAATGAAAAGATGACATTTACAACAAAACACAAAACAACCTTTATTTGAGATGACACAACGCCTGAGAGGCTGAAGCTGCGAATATACTTAAGAGTCTGGAATTACCCTGAAGAGTCTTGAGCAACCCTGGAGTTTTTAAAACCATCGCTGCAGCTCTTCACACTCGCTGACTGTCAGGATGTAAACAAGTGTGTGACGGTGGAGCTCGGTATGTTTACATTAAACCAGATAAAACCAGAAGTCTCATTGACCGAGGTCTCAGTGTTGATGTAAAATCTACATCTTCACAGCTCCATCATCATAAAAAACCTGATCTGTTGAACATTAAAGACTCGTGAACAGACGTGTTGAAGAGCGACTGAGAAAATGTGAAAAAGTACAAACATTATTTAGTGTTTTCAGCATCATTCTGTCCTGTTCAGATGTTTTATCATGTCTTTTAACAGCGACTGGCCTTTAATCTTCTGGATTTTGTTTAAGAAACAGCCTGTATTTGAGTCGGTGCTTTATATTTGAGACTTTTGTCTCCGGGCAGATCTGAAGCAGCTCAACAGAAGAGCAGCAGCAACTTTTGTTTTCCGAAGACGTCATGAGTGAAAACATTCATCCGAGCTGATGCTGATGATGTGTTTACATTGTTATTAATATCTGAGAAGCACTTCTATCCTCGGGCGCTTCATTAGCACAGCTCAGACTTCAATAAGTAATGTTGGTGTAATGTCACCAGAGTGACTTTCTGATGTGCAGTGTTTCCACTTCCAACATACGTACAAGGTTTTAATTTTTATTTATTCAGATGTGGTTCATACTCTCATATATATTTCAGTGTGCAGTGTTATGACTTGTGTTGTGAAGTTTATATTGAGAACAAGTGTTTTACTGCACTTCTTAAATGGAACTGACTGTAAACAGAGCTGAGGACAGCAGACAGAGACGGATGGTAAAATAAATACACAAGCATTAGTTGGGAAACATAAAAATTGTGTAAATTCCTGAGAGGGAAAGATTCCTGATTCCCTTTAATTCAACTTTTTCTCAAATAAACACGGTGTTGACATTCAGTTAGTCACCAACTGTCCACGTATGACTCCCACGTCACAGTAAATTACTGAAGCTCACTGAGAAATGAATAAGATAGTGCTCATATAAACAGTGATACTTGTGGATCAACTGAAAAACATCTTAACATTTTCACGTCTTTTCAACATTTCATGCCCTTAAAAAGGCAGAAGCTGCAGCTCCGGAGGAAGTTGCCTCACATACTGGAATCAGTGATTAAAAATACTCTTTCATCTGCATTAATCATAAACTGGGTGTGTGGAGCAGAGCAGAGTGGCCTCTCGACGAGGTGAGGCTGGAGATCCTCAGTGTTTGTTCAAACAGCCAAATCCAGAAAGTTTCTCTGGACCAACACAAGAACGCGTCACTGTTAGCAGCTAGCTCTGAAATGTACTGCAGACGTCCTTCTGCCCAACCTTCACCTCCAGCTCCGTCCGAAGTGGTTTAGTGTCCCCCACAGGCTAACATCAGTGTTAGCTTCTCCAACAGGCTAACATCAGTGTTAGCTTCTCCAACAGGCTAACATCACTGTTAGCTTCTCCACTCCATGTTGACTTTAGCCTGTTGGAGAAGCTAACACTGATGCTAGCTTCTGACATTTTGTGGATTTTCATAGAAGTGAAACTCAGGGCTGCCATGTATGAAGGGATCAATCTAAGTATTGATGGACAATTTAGAAATTGATCTGCAGTTTCACGTCCTCAAACATAAAAAAAAATCTTGAGAATTTAGTTTAATCAGCCAAATATTTAGAGTCTGACAGGGACACTGCCAGGAAGCATCGGGGAAGTTTGGACACCAACAACCAGAGAGAGAGAGAGCACACACACACATGCACACTAGTGTCAGGGGTCTCGATTCACACAGTTTGTCCTACTTGCAGATTCATGTGTGTGTGTGTGTGTGTGTGTGTGTGTGTGTGTGTGTCAGGTGTGTGTCTTCTGAGCCTGAAGACGAAGATGTGGGAAAATAAAACCCAGGGAGTGAGGAAGGTGAGACGGCCGAGGGTTAGCGTCTCCACCGCTCTGTGACCTCTGACCTCAACCACTGGAGTGACATCATCACGTCCTCCTCGTCTGATTGGTCAGTGAGAACGTGCTGTGATAACACACACACACACATTTATTATTTATTCATAACAATAAACTGTTTGCATTTGTACACATCATGTATTTAAGATTCTGCTCCGGCTCTTCTTCTTACATTTTTATTATATCGGTTAATTTTCACTATTATTATTGATTATTGTTATATTGAACTGTCTTTTGGCTGCTGGGACGCACAAGTGTCCCCGTTTGTGGGACAAATAAAGGACTTCTGATTCTGACACACACCTCCACAGCTGCAGAGAGAGGAAGATGAAGATGAAGCAGACAAAGACGAAGAAGAAGAAGAAGAGGAGGAAGAGGACAAAGAGAAACAAGAAGGAGAAGGAGGAGGAGGAGGAGACGAAGACATCACTGAGCTCTGAGGAGGGAAAGATTGAAGGAAGGAGGAAGGTGATGATGTGAAGAGTAAAGCAGATGGATACAGAGTGAAGAAGAGGAGCAGAGAGGAAGAGGAAATAGAAGAGTGAAGACTCTTCCTCGATGGAGGAAGGAGAGACAGCAGAAGAAGAGAGAGTGAAGTGCTCTGAGGTTACAGCTCATGTCCACTAGATGGAGCAGTTCAATCTGCATTCAGCTCTGAGACGACCTGCAGCTCCGTCACTGTCTGTTCACCTGTCTGTCACCTCACCTGAGCAGCTCCTGTCACACACACCTGACACTGACGTGACATCACAGCGTCCTGCTCACCTGCGGCCGGCTCACTTCCTCCTGACGGTAGGAACCAGACACAGATCTCACACTGGACTCATTCATGTCACTTTTCACTATTTGATTATTATTAGCATTATTTTGTTTAGCGTCTGGACGGCAGGTGTTGAGGTGAAGCACCTGTTCAGGATGAAGGCGGCAGGTGTGTCCGTGTGTGAGAGGCGGTGTGATAGTGAACTCTGCTCGTCTCCGCTCAGAGAACATCGTGTTTAGTTTGCATTTAGTTGGATGAAAGTGAGTCTCTGTCACCTTCAGGTCAGTTTAACTTGAGTGGAGTTAAAACAAAGAGCATCATGTTGGTTTTTCTTCACGTCCTCAGAAACTTTGGGCTCTCCTCTCAAACTTTAAATAAAGTTCTGTGGTTCTGAGCGGCATGAGGTCGGACTGACGGACCCGGCAGGGTTGAAGAGGTTCCTCTAACCCGAGCGGCGCTCTCTTGTACTTTTCCAGACGTTCTCAATGTATTCTGTTTTTCAGGCCCGCAGGCGACTTTAAAAACGGAGTGCATCAGTGCTGCTGGCGGCGTTACGACAGGTTCATGACTCACAGGTCGAGTTATTTAAAGACGCAGACGAGTTAATTTCCATAATACACACTGCAACGCCTTTATAAGGCAACTCAGTGAGCGGTGACCTCACACAGGCATGACAAGAGTTGTTTTCATTTAAACTGGTAGACAAGCACACACACACACACACACACACACGCCTTCCCCGGCAGTGATGATGTCATAACAGCGCAGGGAGAATCCCAGACGGCTGATTAAAGCAGGAAGCTTCGGTGTGTAACTCTGCGTCTTCTCCACTTCCTCTACAGTCAGATGTGACTCGGTTCTCCGAGGTTCTCTACGTTAACGGAACACATGTTGGAGGGTGAGGGGGCGAGAGACAGTGTGACGTAATCAGAGAGAGAGAGTGAGGATCACTTGCAAACAAAACCAAGAACCACAAAATGTAACAATGATCTTGTTAGTGTCAAAGGTTCTCCTCAGGAATTCTTTAAATCCTTCTTAGAACCCATTGAATACTGTAGAACACTTTGGTTCCCTTTTGCAAACCCCTAATTGCTTAGAATCCATTGAGTTCCTTGAAATTCTTGGCAGAACTACTTATGAGCCCATTTAGAAGCCTCTAGAACTAGAACTAGAACCCCCAAAACATAAAATCTCTAGAACCACATCCCCTTCAGAACCTGTTTAAGGTTCCCTCTGGTGCAGTTTAGCATCTCTGTAGATCTGCTTTGAAAGCCTGTAGAACCATTCTAGAATAAAATCAGAATAACTGTAAGAACCCAGAGTAGAACCTTTACAGAGAACCTTGAATCCATACATTCTCTCCTGCTCTAGAACCTCTTTTTGATGACATCCTTTCCGAACTTAAAAACCCGTTGAGATCTCAGGCCTGGAAGAACCCCTCAGAACCTCGTCAGACTCATTGGAGAACCTGTTGGAACCTCCTCAACATTCCACATGAAATCCCCTCAGAGCTTCAGTGAACTTGCATCACAGTCGTTTCAGAGCCTCTTTACAGATGGGAACTTTGCTAGAACCACTTAGAACCGTGTCGAACTGAAGACGTTGTGTAAACGTCTCACTGATCTCTCCACCGTCAGAACAGGATCCACGTTTCAGACCTCTTCAAGCCGCCCGCTGACCGTAATCTCTGTGAAAGCCCTTCAATCTGAAAGTGTAGCTGCAGCTGAAGACTCGTCGTCTCTCAGAGAGGATTGTTTCTCAACAGAAGTCACCACAAAGACAAACAGTTCCAGGAGGGAAGAGTGGGCTGATGGGAAATTCAGTTAGGTTGTAGAGTGTTTCCAGAGAATCTTACGGGAGTGGGAAAAGAGCTGGAGCATTTTCAGGATGATGAAGATGATGACAAAGATAAGAGGACTGCTTCTGAAGGTCGCAGTCATCAGGCTGAGGTTTCTGACCTCAAGTCTTCAGTCGAACCAGGAGACGTCCGAGACAGAAAGAAGGAAAAGACAAACTCATTTATCAGAACAAACAAGTGGTGGAGAAAGACGGACGAAGAGCTGAGATTCATTCTTGACTTCAGGAACAACAGAGACGTCTGTAAAAGTGTTGACACCAACAAACCAGGTCGACGATGACGCTTCCTGTCTGTGTTCTGATCCGAGGAGGTTTTATATTTGTACAGATCTGTGACAGATCGAACCCTGACCCTTCTTTTAAATCAGCTGGATGACACCAGATGGAAAGTACGGAGTCATTTTATGTTTTTTTGGTTGTTTTTTACTTTGATTTAAAACAGTCACTCGTTGGCTGTTGGAGGCTTCAGGGCCGGCATAGAAGCTCCGATCTGAACGGGTGTAGATCTGATCTCAGGTCAGACTGTGATCTCAGCAGACGAGCTGTACGGAGACATCTGATGTTCAAATCAAGTCTCCAGCTGCTTCAGCTGTTCAGCAGAATGCTGCAACTCTGTTTTACTGTGAAGCTCCAGAACTGTTCTGTGGACTACGACTCTTCACCTGACTTTACATCGTAGGAAAGTCTCCATTTTGAGGTTGCTAGTTCGTCCTCATAGTTCCAGAGGAGACATTGAGAGGGACAGGACTGTCAACATTTAATCACAGAAATAAGTTTGGAAACATAAAGACAAAGAAGACCGATGGGAGGAATCCCCTGCTCGTACCAAACCGGAGCGGCGCTGCCACAACGCAACGAGGCGAGACCGCACAGTCATGAACCATGATGTCATGTTGACAACCAGACTAAACAGATCCAGACTGTCAGACAGACGAGACGGACTGACTGATAGACCGTCAGACAGATGGACAGGAGAGTCACAGGCCAGGTCCAAGTCATCCCAGAGTTTTCCCCTCAACACGTAACTCATTCACAGCCGACCGTGGGAGGGAGGAGGGAGGAATCCCAGCTTTGCTCCATTAACAGCCGAACAGAGGGAGGGGAGAAATAAATAAAGAAAGAGAAGGAGGGAGGAGGGAGGGAGACGGTAAAAGTTGGAAGTGGTATGAGTCACGGAGCGAGATGGGAGGAGACTGGAGTGGTGGAGGAGAGAGAGAGAGAGAGAGGGATGGAGGGAGGAGGGAGGGAGGAGGTATAATTATGGTTGGAGGCTGCCAGAGCGAGAGAGAGGAGAGAGAAGCAGAGGGAGGGAGAGAAAGACGAGAGCGAGGAGAGAGAGAGAGTCCAGCCCACTCCGGTAAAACCATTCAACTGGTGAGCGAGGGAGCATTCACCACAGAGAGAGAGAGAGCAACAGAGGTAAAGGAGAGAGAGAGAGAGAGGAACTCCCTTTCGTCTGGGATAACTTAGTCAAACTGGCTCTCTGACACACACACACACTCTGAACACACACTCTGAACACACACTCTGCAGCGACTTCACCCCGGGAACGAGGATCCTGCTGCACGCACTGCTTTTCCTTCATCCATTCATCACATCCGAGACTTTTTCTTCTTCTTCTTCTTCTTCTTCTCCTCGTCCTGTTGTTTTTTCTTCTTCTTCTTTCTTTCTTTCTTTCTTTCTTGTGACGCCTCCACATTTTCCAGCCATCTGTCCCTGACAAAAAAGATAAGGATTACTCATTTTCTCTCTCGGCGTTGTGTTTTTTTTTTTTTTTTCTTCTCCTTTTTGTCCTCCTCTCTCTCGTTTCTTTACAGCTTTTTTTCCCTCCGTTTTTCGCAGGTGGACTGTGAGCCGAGCTGAACTTTGCAGCTTCCAAACTTCTGAGGAGAAAACGAGAGAGAAGAAAGACAAAGACAGTCAGAAGGAGAGGAGGCTGAGGAAGCAGGGGAGACTTTGCTTTCTTCATCCAGGACTCAGTTTTTGTTCAGACACTTTTGGCCAAAACTCGACTTTCTTCATCTTTTCTGGCTCCGTCTGTGCATCTGCATCCGGCAGCATCACCAAATCCAGCCCAGCAGCCAATCAGACGTCTAATTCATCATGTCGGTGTTACCTCTGCTCAGTTGGACCGTCCTGCTCCTGGTCCAGAGCTGCAGCTCGGACTCGGACTCGGCGTCCAAACTCCAGCCACTTTCTCTGACCGTCCATCCTCACCACCAGCTGCTGCCGGACGCCGCCTCCAGCTCCCACTGCCCCTCCTGCGCCCTGGCCAGGATGAGGAGAAACGAAGGGGTCACGGACGACATGGCGGGACACGAACAAGAGGGCGAAGCGGCTCAGCAGGACGTGGTGGAGGCGGTGAAGAGGCACATCCTCAACATGCTGCACCTCCAGGCCCGGCCCAACATCACCCGGCCCGTGCCGCGCGCCGCGCTCCTCAACGCCCTGCGCAAGCTTCACGTGGGGCGAGTGGCGGAGGACGGCAGCGTGCAGATCGAGGGGGAGGAGGAGGCGAGAGGGCGGGGAGGCCGGGGAGGAGGGGGAGGAGCAGCGGTGGCGGCGGCTCGGGCCGGAGACGCCGGCGACGCGCAGGAGACGACGGAGATCATCACCTTCGCCGAGGCTGGTGAGTACATATGGCTTAGTGTGTGTGTGTGTGCACTAATGTGTGTGTGAACTGTAACCAGGATAACCTAAGGTGTGTGAGCACATATTTACAGTTCAGTGTGTGTGTGTGTGTGTGTGAACAAATGGCAGCATCTCGACAGTGAATATGTAAATCCGTGTTCTCATGTGTTTGTGGTGTCAAGGAATGTGTAACAGTTACCTTTGTGTGTGTGTGTGTGTATGTCTGTATGAGTGTGTGTGTGTATGAGTGTGTGTGTGGAGACAATTCAGACTGTGTAAGCACATATTTGCATGTGTTACAGTTGAGTGTGTGTGTGTGTGTGTGTGTGTGTGCAAAAGACAAAAATGCAGCTGTGTTGAAAACGGCCGCTCTGTCAGTGTGTGTGTGTGTGTGTGTGTGTGTGTGTGTGTGTGTGTGTGTGTGTCCACCTGCTTAATTCCACCTGCGTACTCACTCAGCCAAACCCGGCAGATACACAAACACACACACACGCACACATGCGCACGCACACTCAGTGACACACGAATCTCCTCTGACTTTAAGTAGATAATGAGCTATTCTTTGAAAACAGCAGGAGGCGATTACAGAGGTGTGTGTGAGTGTGTGTGAGTGTGTGTGTGAACGTGTGTGTGAGGCGCGTGTGTGTGAGGCGGTGAGACTGCTGCTGGATCGTTCTCCTGACAGACGGTAGCGACAGAGCGAGTACGAGTCAGAGAGAGAGAGAGAGGAGAGGGAGGGAGAGAAGGAGGGAGGAGAGAGAGAGAGAGAGAGAGAGAGGAGAGAGAGAGAGAGAGAGAGAGAGACAGAGAGGGAGAGAGAGAGGGAGGAGAGAGAGAGAGAGAGAGAGAGAGAGAGGGAGAGGAAGGAGGGAGGAGAGAGAGAGAGAGAGAGAGGAGAGAGAGAGGGAGGGAGAGAGGAGGGAGAGAGAGAGAGAGACAGAGAGGGAGAGAGGGAGAGGGAAGGAGGGAGGAGAGAGAGAGAGAGAGAGAGGAGAGAGAGAGGAGGGAGAGAGGAGGGAGGAGAGAGAGAGAGGAGAGAGAGAGAGGAGAGAGAGAGAGGGAGGAGAGAGAGGAGGGTGAGAGAGGGAGAGGGAAGGAGGGAGGAGAGAGAGAGGAGGGAGGGAGGAGAGAGAGAGAGAGGAGGGAGAGAGAGGGAGAGAGAGAGGGAGGAGAGAGAGGAGGGTGAGAGAGGGAAGGAGGGAGGAGAGAGAGAGAGAGAGAGAGAGAGAGGGAGGAGAGAGAGGGAGAGGGAAGGAGGGAGGAGAGAGAGAGAGAGAGAGAGGGAAGGAGAGAGAGAGGGAGGGAGGTGATGATGCATTCCTGAATATTAACACTCACACCGTCGTACCTGTGATGACTCAGAGGAAACGGACCAATCAGCTGGGCCCAGCAGCAGCTCCTGCAGAGTAGAGTAGAGGTCAGGTGTTAAGTGTGGTCTTCCTCCGTGTCGTCACCTCCGACCTCCTGGTTCTGTGTCTTTGGGTCAGGGTCAGCGAGGGTCACAGCTGGTGAGGTTCCCGCTGGCCGTCCTCGTCTGTATCTCTGGGTTGTTGTGTTTTAACCATCAGCTGTAAACTGGCGAGATCCTCCGTCCCTGCTGAGCGTTTTCCAAATCCTCCATCAGGTTTTAGTTTGAGTCAAAGGCTTCTAAGAAAACCCATCACAGTCGACTTTAGAGCAAAGATGCTCCGAGCACTGAGATGTGAGTCCAACAGAAACACTTCGATAAAGAATAAAGGAACAGTTCGTCTTTACCATCAGTTTGATCTCAGCAGACGAGCTGGATGGAGACATTTGATATTTTAAATCAAGTCTCCAGCTGCTTCAGCTGTTCAGCAGAACGCTGCAACTCTGTTTTACTGTGAAGCTCCAGAACTGTTCTGTGGACGACGACACTTCACCTGACTTTACATTAGTCATCAGTGTTTCTGTCTTCGGGTTTGATTTGCAGAAGAAAATCTAACTTCTGTGATGAATAGCTGAAGGGAATCAATCTGAAATGTGTGGTGTGCTTTGAAAAGTGGTGAATGTGAGTTTCAACATGTTAATCACGTGTGTGACAGACGACCCGGCAGCTCAGCAGAACTCGCTGGATGTGCTGGTGGCTTTAATTCCTCCTCCTGGTGGAAGTGAAGCGTGTCAGTGGTTGTGAAATCCCTCACCTGTCAGTCAGGCAGTGTGGGCGGGACCGTGACGTCGTCTTCTTCCTCCTCTGGATTTTCTGTTGATGCAGTTTGAGTTTCTGTAGGCGAGAGTCTGGAACAGCAGATGGAAAAGATTTTTATGAACTGGATCAGCGCAGACCGGCTGAGAGGAGCAGCTTTCTTTACAGGGAAACAGAATTTACAGAGTTCCTCTTCGTGGATGAATGTGGCATCACAAATTCACAAATTACATTTCTGTTGTTTGTAGAATCATTTAAATTTCGCCTCAAATCTGAATGTGACGACAACGTAAAGACATCCAGGTGTCATCAGGTTCTGCCCTGTTCAAGAACCGACCAAAAGATCATGAAGCAAAAAGTCTTCCATCTTTACACCGCTGCACATTCTCCTCTCTACTCACAGACCCTTAAAAACCAATAAAGAACCCTTGTAGAACCCTTTTAGAACATGTTCCGTTCAAGTTTAACACATGGTCCATTTTATGCTGTAGAACCCTTTTGGAACCACTTCATTCATTCTGTTGAGTTGGAGGCCTCAGAACCTCCTGTAGAACACCTGCAGATACCACTCAGAGGTCCATTTAGATCTGGACTGATTCCTCACAGAACCCCTCCAGAAACTCAGAGACCGATCAAGTTCAGTCTCTCAGGCTGCACGCAAACCAAATGTTCTTGTTCAGGAAGATCAAGTCTAGAGACGTTTGTAGAAAACAAACCCAGTGAACCACTTTCAGTGTTTAATCCACCGATCCGTCGACCCGACCCGACCCGACCCGACCCGACCAGTGACTCTGGTACCGGTCAGCTGATCATCCTCATCACACGGGAGAAGAGTCTGGAAGAGACTCTACAGGCTAACGCTAAGCTAGCTGCTGGCTAACGCTAAGCTATCTGTGTCGTCTTCGAGAGTTGTTGTTTTTATTCCAGACACATGCGAGATGATTGACGTTGAACAGCTTCTCCTCCTGCTTGAACCTGAGTGAAGTGTGTGTGACGGGTCGCTTTAAGTTCACTGAACACTTGAAAATGCTGTAAAACCAAAACTATGAGCTTAAAGAGGCTGAACAGCTCAGCGCAGCAGGAAAAGGAGGCTGTGGCTCATAAAACGTGTTGTTTTTCTTCGATGTAACGCGGCCCGCCGTGAGAATACTTTGCACCCAGCCAGTCCTGTGCTTTGTTAGGAATAACTGATGCGTTCAGGGACCTCAGTAATTATGTTGGGTGGCGGAGATGACGAGTAAGGGAGCCGAGGGATGACTGGATTCTTGGCGGAGACGAAGTGTCAACCTCCGTTTAGCAGCTCCGACACAATATGTATCTGTCCGCCCGTTTTCTTTCCGTCGGCCTGTTCTGTTTAAATTCCTCTCCTCCGTCTCCTGTTTATCTTCCCCTCTTCTCTCCGCCTCTCCCCACACACAGAGGACAATTAGGCTAATTGAACTTAATTGAACACATCATTAGCGACATTCCACAATCCACTTTCATCTCCCTCTGTGCTGCTTTCTGTAACCTCGATCTACCCTTCGCTGCTCTGGCAGACAGAATAAACCGGTCATTGTTGGATCTATTCTGGTGGCCGGGTCTGTCTGGGGACTCAAACTAGCGACCCTGCAACAAACTTGGGGCCGGTTCACTGACTTCTGACAACTGAGAGGAAGCAGTGAATCTGCAGCTGATAGAAAGACACAAACCTCTGTCTGATGGGAAAATAAACTATAATTAGCATGTTTCCTCTTTTCTCTCCCTCACATTCTTCTTTTCACTCCGCTTCCTTTTCATCTTTTTCTTCTTGGCTTCGATTCACATTTTCTTTCTCTTCCTCTCGTCCGAACTTCTCTCTGCTGCAGACTCTCTCCTCGCCGTCTGTCACTTCTGTTTCTGTGACGTGGCTTTAGCGTGTTTATAGCGTGTTAACGGTCGTGTCCGTGCAGTCGTTAGGCCGTCGGAGCCCCGGAGGCTCGTTTTAGTCGTCGTCGTCCCACCACATCGTTTGGCTCTGCTTTGATGTGTGACCGGCCGCCAAAGATGCTCTATGTCTGCACAGATGAGTCACTCGATAGTAAACAGCTACAGACTGAGTCCAGACCCGCCGACACCGACACACAAACCTGAAGACGCTGCAGAACCAGGTCGAAGGTCACCATGTTCTACATTCCTACTCATGTGGATTAATCGTTTCCTCCTGTTGGTTTGATTGAAACTAAAGTGAGCAGCTGTTTCAAACAACACATTTCTGGTGTTTTTAAAGATTCCTGTCACGAGTAGGAACCAACAGGCTGAGAGAGCAGACCGTCAGACAGGAAGTCAGACAGGAAGTCAGACAGAACTGGGGGAGCTCAGAGATTTAACAGAATTACTTATTTCACATTTAGTCTTTTACACAGTTCAGTGGTGTCGCTGTGGAAATAAAAGTACAATTAGCAAATGCTAATGTTAGCTAAAATTCTGCCTGAAACCAGGAATTGAGTTCTCATTTTCACACTTCCTGTTCCTCGTCGTGAAGATGACGGGTTACTGAGATATCTGAAATAAGAGCTGTGGTCAGAGATCTGAAAGCATAAAATACGTCAGGTAGCGTTAACGTGTCGACAGAGGTTGTCGGGGACATTAAACGTCCTCACAGCGAACACGGAGACTCGTCTCCTCACTAGTCCGTCTCTACAGGCCACTTTAGTTCCACACTGTTCTAACTCTGACTTTACAACTTGTACTCTGATCAGTTTATAGAAAACCTGGATAGTAATTGTGCAGTAAGACTCTTAGTGGTGGAGACGTTTGAGTCATGTGACCGTGATGTCGTCTGTTTGTAGCCGAACATTAGCTTCTTACTGCTACACATTTAATTTAGCTTCAGACATCAGAGTGGAGTTCATCTGTGGAGATGATCTGGATCAACAGAACCTGGACGGATCAGAACCTTCAGATATATTTTCAGCTTTAATCCAAAATCCAGTGTTGTGCAGGGAACCAGGGCGATGCTAACTTCAGGGTGAGCTACAAACACACATCATCCCTGCAGGACTTTATTGTTTTCTCAGATTAATAAGTGATTAAATCTGCAGATCTGGATTTGGATCTGATGTATGTAAAAGCAGCCTGCAGACCACAGGGCTCAGATATTCACCACATGTTGCTGCGATGAGTTTCTTTGGAGCGAAGCAGTGTTACTTTGTCCAACTGGAAGTCAAAGTTCTGTCCTCTCTACCCGTCTGACTTCAGGGTTTTGTGATGAGTGATGTTCGTGGTGCGTTGAAAACAGTTCAGAGTGAGACGTCTGTGTGTCCGTCTGCTCTCTGCCAGCCGCCTGCTGCGTCGTCCTCTGGGAGGAATCAGGGAGGACAGGAAGGCAGCGAGCGGCGGCTTCGCTAAATACAGGCGAGTTCAAACAGAGGGGGAGGAATCGGTGGGAAAGAGACAGAGAGAGAAGAGAGAGAGAATTAGAGACCGTCCCAACAGTAACTGTCCCGGAGTGACTCCTGCAGCTCGTCTCTTTCAGCCCACATCCCAGAATCCCTCTGGTTCTGCTGGGAGGCTCCCAGTGAGAGAGCATCTGATGTTGTTACGCTAATCAACGGTTCATCTTCGTTATTGGGTGAAGTTTCACCGTCCACACAACGTTTCTGGACATTTCAGTGTTCTGCTGAACAGCTGAAGCAGCTGGAGACCAAAGAACGGATCAGAATCTGTTTCTGAACTTTATTTCACAGTTTCGGCTTTTAAAACAATATTTTATCAGAATTTATGTGACATCGGTCGATGTGGTTGTTTGTTCCGTGTTGGTTGCTTCGTGTCGCTCGCCACCAAATCAAATGTTTCATATTTTTGGTGTTGACAAGAAAAATGACTCGTCAGGTCCAGTTAATCCTGCCGTGAATCAACAGTCTGCAGCTCCGTCGTTTCCATCTGGCGTGTGGTCGAGTGCAGCTCGCCGTCGTCTTCAGACGGGCGCACGCCGACACTTGTGTCAACGCTTTGCAGCTACGGCGAAGATTTAAAAGTAAAAACCGTCTTTACACTTTGATGCAGTCGCTCGCTGCCGCTGGAGGCAAACGGACAGCCGGCAGACGTTACGGAGCAGAACTGAGCTCCGACCTCGTCTTTATCCGTCAGACTCTTCAGACATTAACGGTTCTGATGGGATCTCTCGTGTGTGAAACCCGAAGCTGAGCGGCAGGTCGCTCTCTTTGGCGTTTTGGCGTTTTGCGAGGGGACGTTTGACGGCGGGATTGGACTGCTTATCTGCTCTCTCATTATAAACCAACTGTCCTGGGAACACAGACGCACAGAGAAGCTGGCACTTCAGATCCAATTTAGCTCAAAACTTTTATTGTCCCGAGAGAGAGAGAGAGAGATCTGGTTCGTAGACGAGGCGGAGAATGAAAACCATGCCACAAATGTTTGTGAAAACAACGAAAACACAATAAAAAGTGATGAGAACAGGACAGGATCAGAGCAGAGCCTGTTTCCCACACTCGCCCTCTCCTTTGTTTCCGACCCAACTCGCTGCTGGAAGAACTTTACTCGGAGCCGGACCAGTGGCACCGCCGCTGCAGCACACTGACACTGTGTTAAACACCAGCCGGCTCTTCAAACTAACCAGAAACTCACTTCATTTTGTCTCGACAGCAGCAATAAACACACAGAACATGTGACACACATGAGCAGCTGCAGCACTTCAGATATCTGCTGCCTCTCAGAACACAGACCCGACTCCTATCAGCACCACGACCCGCCAAGCTGCGTCTGTACTGGTCCGCTCTGCACTTTAGGATTTATGTAGAACAACAATGTTTACTGAACAAGTTTATTCAGCTTTTTATCAACGTTAAAGATGAAATGTGTCTGGAACTTCAGGAGAGAGTCAGAGAGAGAGGAAGGAAGTGTGAGAACCAGAACCAGACCCAACAGAACCAGAAGAGAACTTTACAACATCAGAGAGCTGAAGTGAAGCTCTGACTGAAGTCAGCACTCAGCACACACTCTGGTTCTTTAACCACAAGTTACAACCTGATCTGTGCTAACGGCTCCGGGTCAGA
>CM077803.1:27180006-27192506 GCA_039737535.1 Lagodon rhomboides
ACGTGTAAATCACACAGACGAGTGTCGGCGGCTCGTCTGTCATTACAGCCGTAATAAGCAGCTGCGTGGACACAGATCTGCCCGCCGCTCGCCGTCACAGCTGCTGCTAACGTGCTATTAGCATTTCCTCCGACACGACGCACAACAGCTCTGTCATCATTTTGTTCTCTTCACCATCAGTTTATCACCTGCAGCAACAATTCACATCACATCCAGCGTTTCCTTTCTTCTGCTGCTGCTCGCCCTGCAGAGGGACGGGCCGAGGTGTGTCCCAGCATGCACTGGGAGGCGGGAGGGGTGCAGGGTCACATGGACGATTTGTTTTCTTTGTTGTTTTCAGTCCATAAATCAGTTCACACAGCTTGTTCACTCAGCAGAATTTCCTTTCCTTTGTCTTTGTTAGTTCATTTTCTGTTCAGAGTCAAACCGACGACTTCCTGTCTGCGGCTCATGGGTTCCTGCCGAGGACATAAATCTTGAATCGCTCCCCACAAATAGAAAGTTTCTATCAGACAAACAGGAGGAAGTGGTGCGTTTGTTGTGGACTATTTTCAGGCCGGTGTGTGTCGGTCCGTGGTGCTGAGAGAACACAAGCTGGCTCGTAGAAACGGACTCCTTCTCTGCATCAGCAGCGTGATCAGCGTCACACGAACAGACCGCTTGTTTTAACGCCGCCGGGTTCAAACAAAGACTCCAGTCAACATCTCAAACTCTATTCTGAGAGACAATGAATGAACAGGACTTTTATTTTTTAACCTCCCTGAAGTGATGATGATGTAAGTGGGATAATCGCCTCCGAATTGTCGGTTAAATGGCGTTAATGGACTCGCTAAAGTGCCGACCGCCTCCACACACACACACACACAGAGACAAGCCGCCCATTCACACCGTTTAACAGAGCATCACTGCTGCTGACATTCATAAACTCCCAAATCGTGACTTTGATTTTCTGTATGAACGCCCACGAGCGAGAGACATTAGAGAGAGAGAGGGAGAGAGAGGGAGAGAGGGAGGACAAGGTGATGCGGAGATGTTATGTAACGGAGGTGGATGGTAATTGGGTCTTCAAACCCGTGATTAGCTCGCTCGTCTGGCCCGGAGGTTTCGAGGAAATGTAAAGTACAGGTCTGGACGTGTGTGTGTGTGTGTGTGTGTGTGTGTGAAGACAGTGAGGACACAAAGTCAGCCAATCCCTGCTGTGTTTGTTCAAATGATATTCAGCAGAAACAAACAACAAGCAGCCGTCAGTGAGTCAGTGTGTTCCTCAGAGTGAGTCCTCCTCACTAACACACCAGTAAAGATCTCTGAGAAGGAAGATAAGCCACACAGTTTCCTCTGGGACCAGTCAGGCTAATGCTAAGCTAGCTGCAGGCTAATGCTAAGCTAGTTGTGTCGTCTTGAAAGTGTTGTTGTAGCTGCCTGACGGGCTGAACTCGGGTCAGAAGGTTCCTGAATCCCGTTCGTCCTCCTGGTCACACATTTACCGTCCAAATCAAACTTTCTCCCTGACCTGCAGATTTTTAAACTTTCCCATAATTCACAGCGAAGCAACAGAACGAGAGATGAAACTTTGTAAACGGCTCGTTCACTTTGCAGCCGCGCTGCTGTAGATTCACTGTCAGAGCTCCTGGTGGGAACCATTAACTCCAGAACCTCCGACCGCTGCTGCTGAGTCAGCAGGAAGAGTCCAATCAGTGTGTGAGTGTGTGTGTGTGTGTGTGTGTGTGTGTGTGTGTGTGTGTGTGTGTGTGTGAGGCCATGTTGGAGATGATAACATAATAAGTGTGTGTTGATGACTTTGTAGCTCAGATGTGGCCACATTCTGAGTGTGTGTGTGTGTGTGTGTGTGTGTGTGTGTGTGTGTGTGTGTGTGTGTGTGTGTGTCATCTGCTCCTCTGTGTGTGTGTGTGTGTGTGTGTGTGTGTGTGTGTGTGTGTGTGTGTGAGGCGTTCATGGTCTTCCTGTATGAGAGGAGATCATGTGTTGACTTCTGTTTGAGCCAATCAGAGAGCAGCCTTCTCTCTGACCTGTCCTGACCTCCTGTGTCTGTCTGTGTGTCTCAGGCGAGTCTCCGGGGACGGTGAACTTCGTCCTCTCTAAGGAAGGAGGCGACCTGTCTCTGGTGGAGCAGGCCAACGTCTGGCTCTTCCTCCGTCTGGCCAAGACCAACCGCAGCCGAGCCAAAGTCACCATCCGCCTCTTCCAGCAGCGCCGGCTTCCCAACGGGCGGCCATCTTTGCCACAAGACGACACCCTGCTGGCGGAGAAGACGGTGGACACGCGTCGCAGCGGCTGGCACACCTTCTCGGTGTCGGCGGCGGTGCAGGCGCTGCTGGAGGGCGCCGGCAGCACGCTGAGCCTCAGGGTGTCCTGCCCGCTCTGCGCCGACGCCGGCGCAACACTGGTCCTGGTCTCCGGCAGCTCGGAGACGTCGCAGCGGGCCAGCCAGCGGGAACAGTCGCACCGGCCCTTCCTCATGGCCGTGGTCAGGCAGGAGGACGGCGCCGACTCGCGGCGGCGCAGGAAGCGCGGGCTGGAGTGCGACGGGAAGGTCCGCGTCTGCTGCAAACGCCAATTCTACGTCAACTTCAAAGACATCGGCTGGAACGACTGGATAATCGCTCCACCCGGTTACCACGCCAACTACTGCGAGGGGGAGTGCCCCTCCCACGTGGCGAGCATCACCGGCTCCACGCTGTCCTTCCACTCCACCGTCATCAGCCACTACCGCATGAGGGGCTACAGCCCCTTCCAGAACCTGCGGTCCTGCTGCGTGCCCACCCGGCTACGGGCCATGTCCATGCTCTACTACAACGAGGAGCAGAAGATCATCAAGAAGGACATCCAGAACATGATCGTGGAGGAGTGCGGCTGCTCGTAGACACAGAACCAGACCGGATCAGCCCGGAACAGACTGGACTGCCAGGAGCAGAGCGGAGGAGGACTTCTGAACCCAGAGAGGGGAGGAGACGGAGGGAGGAGAGGGAGGGAGGAGACGGAGGGAGAGACGGAGGGAGGAGACGGAGGGAGAGGGAGGGAGACGGAGGGAGAGACGAGCAGTGACTTCATGATCATCGTCACTTTCAATCTCCGGCGTCTCGTCCGTCACCTCCGCCTCCGTCGCTCGGGGTCGCTCTCTGGGAGTCAAACTCTCCTCCGGCCTCGTTCAGCAGAACTCAGAAAGAGTCTCGACGGCACTTTCAGAAAAAAAAAAGAAAAGAAAAAAGATAGAAAAAAAAGATATCTAATATATTTTTGTTACCTGAGGAAGGACGAGGCTTATTTATGTGTGTGAGACGTTCGAGCACCAGGCGAGCCGTCAGATCCCGGAGCGACGAGGTGCCTGAAAAACTACTAACACAGAAATCTCAAAACTATGCAACTTGTTTCACGTGTTCTGACCCGGTTCTACTCTGTTTCTGTTTCCCGACTGTTTCCTTTGTTTTTAAACGTACGAGGAGGAAAGAAGAAAAAACTGTTTGTATTATTGGTTTTTTTTGGAAGTATAAATTTGTGATGTGTGTGTGTGTGTGTGTGTGTGTGTGTGTGTGTGTGTGTGTGTGTGTTTTGTCCGTGTGTGTGTGTGTGTTGAGAGATACTTGAAAGAAACAAGTTGGCTCGGCTGCTGGAACCAAACTCTTCTTTATGTTACCATGGTTACCGTGTTGATGTTATAATTATTATTGTCAGTAAGTATATTAATAATATTATTGTTTTTGTTGTTAATAATATTTTTGTTTGGCTGATTTGTGTATCATGTTGTTGTTTTGTTAAAGAAGCGTTACAGACGTTTTCATGTTTTGCACTATAGCGACACTCGGATCAGATTAGCCCGACTGAACAGGCTCAGTTCAGACTCAGCTCAGAGACACAGAGGACAGACGGGAGCTTCCTGCTCAGGCCGACTCAGCGTACAGATGTGAGCGCTCGCAGGTTCGATCCCCACCAAGAGCTTTAGAGCGACGGCGGTCAAACATCAGCTGACTGATAAAACCACACGACTTCATCTGAGTGTGTTTTAAAACACATTTTGTCATCATGAAGCTCAAAGAAATAAAAACCTCAACTAGCAGAGATCCTGCTGAGCTTTTTATTTATTTATTTATTTGGCATTAAAGTATTTAAATTCTGATCTCAACATACTGAAGTGCCGGCTCGGTCCCAGAGGACCGGTTCTGGAGACTCGTTCGCCTCGGTGTTCTGACAGCTGGTGGCCGTCAGAGGAACTGCAGGTCACAACTAGCAGCTGATATGTAGCGACGCTGAGCTGAACTCGCTGACCACGACATCGCTAACATTAGCGCTAACGAACCGATGAGCGAAGTCATCGTCCTGCTGAATCAGCATGTTGGTCAGGAACCTCCCGTCTGTCCGGTCCGATGCTGCCAGGACTTCTGTTGAAGTGGAGGATTAAAAAGCACTTAGGAGAAGAAACAGATGTAGATTTGGCTCCAAGTTAAAGTTCTGGGGTAGAGTTTTCAAGCTAATGAGGAGGCTAGTGTCCTTTCTGTTGGCATCAATATTTAGTGAAGCGCTAAAATCTCCAAGAACCACAACACAAGAACAAAAAGACAGAAGCACAAGAACAAAAACCGTCTCTGTCTCTGACTGATGCTAACGGCTGATTAGCATTAGCCAAGAGAAACAGCCTTTATTTCGTCCGTGTCGCAGGTTTGAAGGGATTAATTCACACTTTTCTTTTTATTTCTGGCAGTTTTGTGGAGGTTTTATTGTTTTTTGAAGAAAAGAGGAATTTGACAAAATGTCCATTTGTAAGAAAAGCTTACAGAAACAGACATCGGACCTTTGTCTCCGACAGACTGGTCCTGTGGCAGCGTCCAGGTCCAGTTTGCTTCAGGACACCAAAGAGTCGAGTCGTTGGCTCGTGTGACTGAGAGACGATGAAGAGTTCACTCACCGTCTGATTACTCAGCCGTCTGCAGAGACGTGCTGATGTTTTATTTAAACTTCACAGGTTTCAGATTCTTTTCAGTGTGTTTTATTTTGTCGGGGTGTTTCACCGCACTTCCTGTCTCTCCTTCCCCACACATCAAACACTTCCCACAATGCTTTACTCTTCCCGTTCTCTCGTCTCAAACTGAAAAAGACGCCAGACAGTCGCCTCGTTCTGTCGTTGGGAGAAAAACTAAAGGTCCAGTCAGAGTCTCCGAGTCTCCGTGTTCCTGTTTCTGTCAGTATTGTCGACTCGTTCACCAAAAGTTTTGGCGTATCGGTTCCCGTTTCAATGAAGTCTCACGTGTTCTGTTTTCGATTTTCATGTTCTCTTTTGTTGTTGTTATTGTTTGAGACGAGGACGGACGCTCGTCTTCTGGACTCTTTGGGACAAACCCGGCGTCCGTCCCGTGTGGACGCGGACGCAAACAAAACGTCAGTGCAGAAAAAAAGCCTCAAAAAGAAGTAAAACGCTGAAAAAAAGGACTAAAAGAAGAAGAAGTGGTTGTATTTGTTCGGATTTTGTTCTTTATACAAAAAACAGTGACACTGAACAAAGTGGACAAAGAATAAAAAGTCTATTTTT
Organism: Lagodon rhomboides; assembly: GCA_039737535.1. Taxonomy (NCBI): domain Eukaryota; kingdom Metazoa; phylum Chordata; class Actinopteri; order Spariformes; family Sparidae; genus Lagodon; species Lagodon rhomboides. The sequence goes on from CM077803.1 coordinate 27,185,546, forward strand.
TATTCTGTATATATGGAAATCCAGATTCTAGTATGTTGCATTGCTTTGTTGTACAAATCAAACGTGCTTGTGGCATTTTTCTAATCTAATTTATTTTACGGTTTCGTTCTGTTTGGTTTTCTGCTTCACCATTAAAGTTTAAAGGATGTACACGAGCAGCGAGTCTGTGTCTTTACGTCATCACTGTTTTCATCACCATAAACTTCGAGTAAAGAAAATCCAGGTCGCCCAGAACCGGGCCGGAACTGTCCCGAACTGTCATTAAAAACACAACAGATCAGATCCATGATGTTGTTGCTGCCTCCTCTCCTTCTCTCCAGTCGGAACCAGAACCTGTCGCTGGCTGAGCCCCTCCTCTCTGTGTTCACAGCAGTTTGGTCCGTTCAGCTGCGATGATATGAGGTTCTGAAGAATCTGCTGGTTCTGACAGTGTTGTGCAACAATCTGTCACCACCTTCCATCAGGTTGTAAAGCTGCACGCGGTTCTTTTGGCTCCGGGTCAGGTCCACTTCTGTAACAACACAAACCGGGCCCTGTTAAACCCACATATTAAAACTATGATTGCAAAAACCGACGCTGAGCTTCTGCAGCTCGAGGACGACGGTCGGGTCGGGTCGGGTCGGGTCGGGTCGGGTCGAGGCGGCTCCAGGCAGCGAGGAGGAGGCGCAGCAGGAACTCATTTCCTCACGCCGAGGAAAAATTGCAGGCTGTGTGTGAAAGCTGTGATGCAGGAGGCGGGAGGTGAACGGGTCAGCTGAGCCCAGCGGTTCTGCTCTCCGGCCCGTTACACTTTGAAGCTGCTAAAAGGTGACGAGCCCGACCCGGTCTGAGCTACTGAAGGGAACATGAGAACTGAAAGTTGTTCCACACGAGAGACGGGTTCTGAAGATAGTGGATCACATTTCAGCCACTGAGAGGCTTCAGATGGGTCCAGTTCAACAACGGCAGAACCTTTAAACCTCCAGTTTGAAACCAAAGAAACATTTTCTAGTAAGAAAGAATAATATTTCTTTTCAGTGATGAAACCAGAGAAAGAGGATCAGACGAGTCGCTCTGTTTGTTCTTTCTGGAAACGTCTGAAAGAACTGAAAGTTCGGTTCTGTTCTGTTTCACACGTGAACAAAAAAATCCTGAAATGTTTTCATTTTTTGTCGAGATTAATTTTTTTACTTTGGTTTCAAACTTTTTTCTTTTTCAAAAAAACTTTCGTAGAAATAAAAACTAAATATTCCAGGATGTTTTAAACCAAAGTGACCGGACCAGGTGCTGATCCGAGACCTGTTGGTACCAACCAGAGACTAAAGTCTCTGTGGTTCTGACCGGCTGGTCAGCAAAGGGTCCAGATGACAGAGTCAAGAGCTCCAGGAGAGCAGCTGCAGATGTTCTGACTCAGGAGCTCAGTTTGTACAGACGCTGCCTCCAAGATCTGAGCTCGTGGGTTCGATCCTCAGCTCGCTCTGGTTCTGGAAACTGATCTGGGTTCAGTTTTGAAGGCTGAGGTCCAAAAGAAAGAGTGAAAAGCCCGAAGAGACACAGTTCAGCTGTCTGATCCGACAGCTCAGGCGGAGAGAGGACGGCTCTGAACTTCTGAGGTCCAGGGTTCGATTCTTCTGAGACGCAGTGAATTTTAAAGTCCAACAGCCAGAGTGAGAGTGAAGAGCGCCCAGAGAAGAGCTCCCAGTGCGAAGGGACCGGTGGCGCGGTGGGTTCGTTCTCAGGCTGTCAGCAACCAGAAGGTGCTCGCACCGGGTCGAAGCCCGCCGGCCGCGGGGTCCTGGAGCCTCGGTCCTGCAGCGGCGGGAGAGGGAGGGGGCCGTGTCCCCTCCCGAGCTTTCTCACAGACGGAAGCAGGGGGTTATGGGACGCAGAGCCATCGGAGGCTGGAGTTTTAGCAAGAATCAGTGTCTCTGGTTGAGTTAGTTGGTTCCAAACCAACTAACTCAATTCTCAACTCATTTATTGTCGTCAGTCACCAAACCTTTGAGGGTTCAATTCTTATGACGCAGTGAATTTTAAAAGTCCAACACCCAAAGTGAGACTGAAGAACAAACCTTTAGGTCCAGGTGGAACCTGACGACGATAATAAATGTCTCTGGTTGAGTTTCTAAAGGTTTGTTCTTTAGTTAGTTCCAAACCAACTAACTCAACCAGAGACACTGATAAAACTCCAGCCTCCGATGGCTCTGCGTCCCATAACCCCCTGCTTCCGTCTGTGAGAAAGCTCGGGAGGGGACACGGCCCCCTCCCTCTCCCGCCGCTGCAGGACCGAGGCTCCAGGACCCCGCGGCCGGCGGGCTTCGACCCGGTGCGAGCACCTTCTGGTTGCTGACAGCCTGAGAACGAACCCACCGCGCCACCGGTCCCTTCGCACTGGGAGCTCTTCTCTGGGCGCTCTTCACTCTCACTCTGGCTGTTGGACTTTAAAATTCACTGCGTCTCATAAGAATCGAACCCTGGACCTCAGAAGTTCAGAGCCGTCCTCTCTCCGCCTGAGCTGTCGGATCAGACAGCTGAACTGTGTCTCTTCGGGCTTTTCACTCTTTCTTTTGGACCTCAGCCTTCAAAACTGAACCCAGATCAGTTTCCAGAACCAGAGCGAGCTGAGGATCGAACCCACGAGCTCAGATCTTGGAGGCAGCGTCTCTACAAACTGAGCTCCTGAGTCAGAACATCTGCAGCTGCTCTCCTGGAGCTCTTGACTCTGTCATCTGGACATTTTTCCAGAAAATAATAAATGTTTGTGGAAAAACATTCCAGGATGTTGTTATATTTGAAACCAAAGCTGGTTCTGAGAGAAGTTTTCACTCCGTTCACACATGAGATAAAATCCTGATGAAGGTTTAGTTTCAGACGTGAGCAGAAAACCTTCCACTCTGTGGTTCAACCTCAAAGTAGGTCTGTTCAGTTGTGTTTGACACTTCAGGGCCACCGTAGAGCGCCGACTGTCCTTCAGCCGCTCCGACCTGAGAGATCTGACCTGAGAGATCTGACCTGAGAGATCTGACCTGAGGTCAGTCCACATTTAAACCCTGAAGGTTCTTCACCTCAGAGACTCACAGCAGCATCGAATCTGACCGCAGATCAGTGACGTGTTGTGGGTTTGACTCCAGGACAAACAGCAACAAAACAGTGTGTGTGTGTGTGTGTGTGTGTGTGTGTGTGTGTGTGTGTGTGTGTGTGTGTGTGTGTGTGTGTGTTTCCTCTCGTGAGCAGGAGTCCGTTTGCATTGATGAGGTAATGGAGTGAGGTTTGTGTGTGTGTGCTGTTGGGAGGAGACTCGAACAAAATTGCATTTATTTTGAGAGCGAATGGGAGGAAAGTGTGTGTGTGTGTGTGTGTGTGTGTGTGTGTGTGTGTGTGTGTGGCTTGGGTTGTCTTGGTCTGGTTTTGGAAGACTTCGACCTCTGATGTCATTTACAGACGTGGCACAAGTGAACACACACACACACACACACACACACACACACACACACACACACAAGATGTTCTGAAGCCCTAAAATATAAAAATAAAACATTTCTATGAATCTATAAACACAAACCAGCTGTGAGCTCGTCTTCATCTTCATCTTCATCGGTGACGTTCTTCAATAAAATGAAGCAGAACGAAAATGTTGAGCTGATGAACCATCAGGATGTTCTTCTTTCAGAACCATTTCAGAACTCTGAAATACTAAAACAACTTCCTGTCTGTCTCTGTGTGAGTGTGTGTGTGTGTGTGTGTGTGTGTGTGTGTGTGTGTGTGTGTGTGTGTGTGCAGTATAAATAGCATCAGTGTTAATGACAGGAGGACAGTGAAATGACTTGCAGATGACTCGGCCCCGCCTCGACACCGAGACATCAAAGGACCAGAGGCTTGTGGCTCCTCCATCTCTGAGGAGACGGCGACGACTTCAACCCTCCATCAGGTCTCCATCAGGTCTCCATCAGGTCTCCATCAGGTCTCCAGCAGGTCTCCAGCAGGTCTCCATCAGGTCGAGGCTGGAGTCAGGTTAAAGATCTGTAACTGCTGAGAGTTAAGTTGGACGGTGGAGAACTGCTCATGTGGACACATCGGTCCTCCTGAGTGCAGCAGAGAAGACGTGGGAGTGTTCAGATCAAAGGCCTCAGCTGACCACAGCAGGGAGCCTCCCTGTGGTCAGCCGCCGCCCCAGCATGCACTGCTGCAGGAGCTGAGGCGCTTCTGGAGACGACATCATCACTGTGACTCACGTTACGTCACAGACACGGACTAAACCTCAGCCAGAAAGTCCAACTTACTCCTCCTCTCCTCCTCCTGATGATATAAAGTCCTCCTCTCCTCCTCCTGTCTCCTCCTCCTGTCTCCTCCTCCTGTCTCCTCCTCCTGTCTCCTCCTGTCTCCTCCTCCTCTCCTCCTCCTGTCTCCTCCTCCTGTCTCCTCCTCCTGTCTCCTCCTCCTCTCCTCCTCCTGTCTCCTCCTCCTGTCTCCTCCTCCTCTCCTCCTCAGGACAGGCTCGTCTGCACGTCCTGTCAGCATGGTGGAGCTCAGAGAAGATAAAGATCTAAATGAGTTAATGATCTTCTTTGAGATCCAGAGTGGAGCTGCACAGTTCAGAAGGATCCTGAGGAGCCTCACGTGGCCCAGCCGTCGGAGGAGATCAGCATTCTGGGTAATTTAACAGGGAAGTTTTTCTTGACAAATAACAGACACGGACGATTTGCGAGGGAATAACATGACGGAGGGCGATTAGGCCTCATTAGGTCGTTTCCCTGAGAGATAGCAGCTCAGCGAGCTTCGCTTACGGGACGGAGGGCGTGACAGCAGAGTCATTTCCCCTCAGACGGCCAGCGAGCGTCAGTCCAGCACGAGGAAATAACAACCAGCCCCAGAATATCTCCTGCAGGCCTCAGACACGCTGCACATTCCTCCGGCTCAAGGCTGCACCACTGATACCGGGCCAGAACTGAAATGTAGCGGATGGAACCACCTGTTGTATCAAATCTCAGAGACAGTAGCTCGTCAGCTCTGGCAGCAGTGGAGCTCGTGGTCCAGACCGTGAGCTGACAGCACCAGGAGGGTGAAGGTGAGGAGCTCTGGACCGGGACCAGGTTAGCTGGTTAGCATGCTAACTTCAGTAGATATCTCGTCAACATTCATTCCGTCTGCAGTGGACCAGACGAGCCTCCGAACTACAAACTGAGCCGCTGGTTCTTCAGAACTTTCCTCCTCTCTGTGATAAGATTATAAATATGAAGTCTGAGTGCTGTTGAGACGGACAGAACCAGAACCTCCAGCACGGCCCGTCTGTGTCGGCTGCTGAGGTGAGCGGCACCTTCTGACCCTGATGACTCAGCACTCACACATCAGCCTGCAGCCGGCGTGGAAACGGGCTGATGGCTGCAGAGCCGGGAAGACACACACACACACACTCACACACACACACACACACACACACACACACACACACACACACACACACAGAGACACACACACAGAGACACACACACACACAGAGACACACACACACACACACACACATACACACACACAGACACACACACACACACAGAGACACACAGACACACACACAGAGAGACACACACACACACACACACACACACACACAGAGAGACACACACACACACACACACACATACACACACACAGACACACACACACACACAGAGACACACAGACACACACACACAGAGACACACACACACACACACAGACACACACACACAGAGACACACACACACACACACATACACACACACAGACACACACACACAGAGACACACACACACACACACACACACACACACACACACACACACACACACACACAGAGACACACACACACACACACACACACACACAGAGACACACACACACACACACACACACACACACACACACACACACACACACACACACACACACACACACACACACACACTCTGATGTGTCAGCAGGTCTCAGGTGTAAGCACCTGACCGGACTGTGACGTTCCGTCCTGAGCGACTCATCACCAACATCTCAAACCGTGGTGCCGTCTGGATCAGAACCTTTCTGCCTCCAGCGGTTCTGCATCTGCTTGGAAACATGTTGGACTGAGCAGCGAGCTGAAGGTCTGCGAGCTTCATGTGGAGGCTGGATCTCCTCACCAGCTATTTTAATCACAGCAGAAAATGTAAGTGGGGTTTCTGTTCCACCACAGAACGCCATCGAGAGCAGCAGGAACGCCGTCTCGGGTCGGCAGGATCGGATCTGAGGCCGGCGGTTTGGCCCGGACGAGGACGAGGCCTCGAACCTCAGACTGAGTCACATTCTCTCATGGAAACACGTGGTGTGTTTCACCGCTGGGCTGAGTCTGATCTGCTGCAGGCTGCAGGTCAGAGTCACAGGTCAGATCAGTGTCTCGCTGAGGCACAGTCGGGTCCAACAAACCCACCGGCAGAGTCAGAACCAGAACCGTCTGCTGCCCTCATCAGAAGAGACCCAGAGGATTCATCGAAACTCTGTGGACTCTCCAGTGTCACCACAAACACGGTGTGCAGCAGACGGACCTCGATATCGGACTCGTCCTGATCTCCAGCACGCTGATGTTTTCCAGATGCCGAGTGCAGATCTGTTTGTTTCCAGCTCAGGTCAGAGAACATGACGTCTCTCCTGCGGTGGATTAAACGTTACGATGCCGCTGGCTCCAGCAGTAACTGCTTCTCAGCATGTTCACACTGACTGGACCGAACCCGCTGAGCTCACGGACACCAGGCGCCGCTGACCGGGTTCAGGGTCAGGAAGACCTGCTTCTGTCGCCACAAACGGCTTCTTGTCAAAACTATTCAGTGGTTTCACACTCAAAATTGCTGAAATGCCGTCTTGAACAGTGGTCTCTGGCTTGGCAGCCATTGCTCCAATCATGGCTGCAGTGTCCCGACCTCCGGACACAAATATCTCCTGGCTTCATCCTTTAAAATGTTAAAGTGCCGTCTCAAAC
>CM077803.1:27197506-27222506 GCA_039737535.1 Lagodon rhomboides
GCTCAGCAGCTGAAGCTCCAAGTGTCGAAGCTGCGCCGAGCGAAACATCACAGATATTATCAGCTGATAAAACAGTCAGCAAGGAGAACTTGTGATGGACGTCTGCAGGTCCCACAGAGGACCAGAGCTTCACTGATGGAGAGGAGGAAGAGACATCGTCATCAATCCAGATGTGAAGTACAGATACTCAGTTACTGTCCTTCAGTCCATGTCTCCTGTCTCCTGTCTCTGTCCCTGAGTGTCTCTGTGTCTTCTCCTCTCTACATCTGAACACAAACATCTGAACTTTCTCCTCCTCACAGCTTCAGAACAGCCTCGTTACTTTAGTTTGATGCATCTGAGCTGAATTATGGATTATTGTTATTTCCCAGCATCAGCAGACTGATGTCGACCTATCAGAGCGCATCACGCACGGCAGACGCAGCGAGACGAGACAAAGACGTAAAAGCCGTAAGAAGCCGTGAACAGACAGAGAGGGAGGCTGGAATGTGGAGAAAAGGCGTGTTAGTGTCTCGTATCTGCAGAGAGTTTCTGATTTTCTCTCTTTGTTGCTGCTCGGGACGCTTTACAACCCAACATGTGTCTATGTGACGTCCTGGGAATGAGACTCAACAATCAGCTGGCTTATACTCTCATACAAACCACGTTGATGCATTGATGAATTCACTATGTTTTATAGTCTGAAGGCGGCGACAGTGACGTGTGCGTCCCTGCTGCAGCGCCCCCATCAGGACCGGACTCACACTGCAGCAACACAAACAGAGACGTGATGATCAGACGCAGAAAGAGGCCTGTGAAACAGACTGTGTTCATCCATCGCATTCATCATCCCGCCGCTGAAAAGTCAGCCAACACATTCCTGCACACACACACACACGCACGCACACACACACACACACACACACACACACACACACACACACACACTGTTGTGTGTCGTCTGTTTAATTTCCTGGCCTGCTATCGTTTTACTCTGCAGAGTCGTCAAAATAGGATTAAAGTGTTTAATAAAGGATGATTCCCACCATGAGGAAATGACTCCACGGGGCGACACACTCACACACTCACACACACACACACACACACACACACACACACACACACACACACACACACACTGTAACACCTCAGGAGTCTTCAGCCTCTCAGTTTCCACCGGATTAATACACCTGAACACTTACATAACCTGACTGCTTCTCTTCCAACACACACACACACACACACACACACACACACACACACACACACACACACACACACACACACGCACACACACACACACACACACACACACACACACACACACACACACACACACACAGGTTCCTGAAGTGTCGATCTCTGATCTTTGTCAGTTCCTGGAGTAAAAACATGGAAGCGTGAGGAGGAGTCCCGTCCACGGATGAACGTGATTGGCTGAGACTGAACCGGTCACTGTTTGACACCTGTGCTTCACCTGCTGCGTCGTCTCTGCTCTGTCCGACAGCCCTGCGACCTGAGAATTCACTCATTAAAGTGCACCATCATCGGAGATGCTCCATCACCGAGGAAAGTTTCAAACCAAATTTAGAGCAAATCTTCCACCTGGGGCGACGAAAACTGATCCGACTGAAGACTTGAAGTTATCTGGTCAAAGACGAGCAGTTATGATCTCAGCTTGCAATGTGATGGTTCCAGTTGGTTCATTTTTGGGATCTGATGGTTTAAACTTGGCTACGGTTGGTTGAAGTTTGGCCTTTGGTGGTCTAAGTACGGTGGTCAGATGGTTTAAAATGGTCTAACTTGGGAATCCACTGGTTTAACGTAGAGATGGTTCAAGTCAAAGGTCTAAGTCAAAGTGACTACAGTTATCTAAAGTAGGTTTCTGGTGGTCCAACAGGACATCTCACGGTCCAGACGGGCTGCTAAACGCTCTAATCTGGGCCTTCATCCATATAAAATCAGGTTTTGACAGAAAGAAAGAGGAAAACAATCCTGTAGGTTTTGACATTTATTGTTGTCTAAGATGAGCAGTGGATGGTTTGGACCTGGTTCTGGTGGTCTCAGTAGCTATTTAATGGTTGAGTTTGGATATTTGATGGTCCAAACTGTGAATTCTAAACTGTTTGATGGTCTCAGATGGATGTTGGTGGTCTCAGACGGTACGTGATGGTCTGAAGTCAGTGTTTGGTGGTCTCAGTGGGCCACCTGATGATTGGAGCTGGATGGTAGCTGGTCAGGTTCTGGTGATGTACTGTGGTGGTCCACCAGCACACTCTGGTTGTTGGACAGCCTCATCAGGGGGCTGATGGTCTCTGACTGCTGCAGTGAAGCAGAGCTCACTGCTGTCAGTTTATCTGCTGCACAGCTGAAATGAACTCACTTCCTGCCTCTGACCTGAACGTGTGCTATCAGAGAATCACGGATCACCGTGTTCCTCGTTCCTCACCTGAGGTGTCACCTCTGGACCAATCAGAGCTCTCCGGTCTCCGTGGTGGTGGAGGAGTGATGATTGATGAGTCACGGAGCCAACGATCGGACGACTGGAGATGAAGATGATTGTTTCATCGAGCCGCAGAGCGAGAAGCTGCGAGGGAGAGTTATTACCACGGTGATGAGACAGGAAGTCAGCCGCTGACTGACACAACCGTGTGTGTGTGTGTGTGTGTGTGTGTGTGTGTGTGTGTGTGTGTGTGTGTGTGTGTGTCTTTCATACACGTGCAGATAAAACTGACGTCAAACAAGATTTAATGAGCTTCTATTGTAGTTCATGTCACAGAGTTCATGTCCAATCATCTCTCTGTCTGTCTCTATTTATTCGGAGAGTGTCACTGTTCTTGTAGCTCAGACTGTCCGTCCTCGTCCTCACACTGAGCCAGTCTCAACTCTGAGACAGTCATAGAATCCCCTGATGACGCTGCTGCCATCATTGAACTTAAATTATCTGATACTAATGAATGAACAATATCATGAAGACATTCAGGGAGAGACAGAGAGACAGACAGAGAGATGATTGGACATGAACTCTGTGACATGAACTACAATAGAAGCTCATTAAATCTTGTTTGACGTCAGTTTTATCTGCACGTGTATGAAAGACACACACAGACACACACACACACACACACACACACACACACACACACACACACACACACACAGGGTTGTGTCAGTCAGCGGCTGACTTCCTGTCTCATCACCGTGGTAATAACTCTCCCTCGCAGCTTCTCGCTCTGCGGCTCGATGAAACAATCATCTTCATCTCCAGTCGTCCGATCGTTGGCTCCGTGACTCATCAATCATCACTCCTCCACCACCACGGAGACCGGAGAGCTCTGATTGGTCCAGAGGTGACACCTCAGGTGAGGAACGAGGAACACGGTGATCCGTGATTCTCTGATAGCACACGTTCAGGTCAGAGGCAGGAAGTGAGTTCATTTCAGCTGTGCAGCAGATAAACTGACAGCAGTGAGCTCTGCTTCACTGCAGCAGTCAGAGACCATCAGCCCCCTGATGAGGCTGTCCAACAACCAGAGTGTGCTGGTGGACCACCACAGTACATCACCAGAACCTGACCAGCTACCATCCAGCTCCAATCATCAGGTGGCCCACTGAGACCACCAAACACTGACTTCAGACCATCACGTACCGTCTGAGACCACCAACATCCATCTGAGACCATCAAACAGTTTAGAATTCACAGTTTGGACCATCAAATATCCAAACTCAACCATTAAATAGCTACTGAGACCACCAGAACCAGGTCCAAACCATCCACTGCTCATCTTAGACAACAATAAATACCACATTTAAATGTCAAAACTGACCCTACAGGATTGTTTACCACTTTCATTCTGTCAAAACCTGATTTTATATGGATGAGTTGTTGGAGGCCCAACATCATCAAACACCCAACTAAGTCTGTTATAATCCCAATTCAAACCATCACACACACACTTAAGACCACTGACCACTCAGTATAGATCATCAAATGGCTTGTTGAGACCTTTATAACTGAGTTTAGAGCATAGCCTACCAACTTCCACCATTAAAACCCAATAATAAACCAACTAAAACCATTTCAAACCAAGCTTAGAACAAATATGTGCCAAAGTTTAGGCCATCAAACACACACTTCAGACCACTGACCACCCAGTTTGGACCATCATACCCAACAAAGCCAGTCTGGATCATTAAATGGTCTGTTGAGACTAATATGGCTTCCCAACTGTAACCACCTCTGGCCAATAACAGACCAACTTAAACCGTTCCACTAATCTCAGATCAAAGAAGTTCATCTCTGACCAAAGATCCCCAAGTTTAGATCATTGAAACACCAAACTTAAACCATTCAAATTCCATTTTACACCACTGAATGCTGAGCTCAGACCACCGAACACACAGTTGAGACCATTAAACAACCATCTGGACACACGGACGTCCATCTGAGACGATCGTCTACCTTTTCTTTAAGACGACTCTGTGATTGGCTGCGGTGGCAGAGGTGATGACGTTAATCTGTCTCTCTCTGTGTATTGTTAAGTGAACAACAGACGGAGAACAGTTCCAATTATGTGGGAGGCTTGTCGTCTCTGCGTCATCATCATTAATGTTTAAATATATTGATCTGTCAGACTTCCATCAGTTTTTATTAACGTGAACACGCAGCTGATTCTGTTCACACTGCGGTGCGTCAGAGGACTGAAATGCCTTTGAGTGCCTTCTTCATGAGTCAATTATGCTATTATTACATTATTACATGCTATCCTGTCCTGTTCCTACAGCCTCACACACACACACACACACACACACACACACACACACACACACACACACACACACACACACACACACTGAATCTATACGTTCTTCCTGTTCACCACACAGTGTTTAACAGAATGTCAGCAGGATGACGTCGTCGGGGAGAAGAAGGTTGTTTGAGGAACATTTTTTCTCTGAATGTGAGTAACTAGCGTCGGTCAGAGAAGCTCGTCTACCTGGAGCTCGTCAGCTCACGTCTGATTCATCCTGTCACTTCAAACACTCTTTCTTTGTCTCTCACTTCCTTTTCCTCTGATCATTCCCGACTCTCTCTTTATGTCTTTCTAACTTCCTGTCCTTCCTTCGTTTGCAGCTCATTCAGTATTAAACCCGTCTGTGCACGCTACAGATTTAAGGCACACTTTGGAGGGAATTATTGTAGGTGTACATCTGTGATGCGTTCACTGTCATCAGGTCAAGTCTGTGAGTGCATGAGACCACGAGCCAAATGTACCGCTGACAGACGACAAATAAAATCAATTTACTGACCTTTATCACCTTTTCTGCTCCATGTTTCTGTGTCATGACCATCGAAATCTGATTTTAAATGGATGAGTTGATGGACGCCCAACTTCTCCTCTACCTTGATGTCGTTGAATTTCTAGCTCAAGTCATCAAACACCCAATTTAGTCTGTTATCATCATGTTAACCATGTTAAACCATCGCACACACACTTCTGACCACCCCAAATGGCTTGTTGAGACTATTATAACTGAGTTTAGAGCATAGCCTACCAACCTAAAACTTTAAATCCCAATAATAAACCAACTCAAACCATTGCAAACCAAGCTTAGAAGCTTAGAACTTTTAACCTCTCCAAACAACGCCTGGGCCACAGGGTCATAAAGGTCAGAGGTCAAAGTCAGTAATAATATAAAACATCATCTGATAATGAATTTAACTGAAGACAAACCCAAAAATTATTAGTTTTAAAATAATGCAAGTCTCTGGAATTCAGTTTAAAACTCATTTTCTGTGCAACACACACACACACACACACACACACACACACACACACACACACACACACACACACACACACACACACACACACACACACACACACACACACACACACTGCTGTAGCTGTAGTTCAGTCTGAGAACCAACAAAGACGGTAAATTTCACCTGAATTTCCTACAAAGACACACAGAAGACCTTGACCCCACAAACCCCACGAGCCTTATATAAGCATTAGCAGGCTGAAGCCAGTGTGTGTGTGTGTGTGTGTGTGTGTGTGTGTGTGTGTGTGTGTGTGTGTGTGTGCGGGCAGATGTTTTATGGCTCTGCACGCTGACATTTAAAAGGAGAACGACACTGAAAAACGTCTCTGCAGGACGGACGGATGAGGAGCGAGGGAGGAGGAGGAGACGAGCGAAATGTTCCCACCGTAAATCAAAACGCAGACAACTCAACGACGACAATGTTCGTCGTCAGCAGAAACACAGCGAGGAACAAAGAACCTGGAACTGAACATGTCAGTGTAAAACTCAGCGTCAAACAGAGAGCGGTGAAGACGCTTAACAGTCTCAGACTGTGAAGCATAAAGAGTTCAGGATGGAGCTCAAGCTGCTAAACAAACTACAACCAGGAGAAACATGAAGCTGACGTCCTGAATGGAAGAAGAAGAGCTGCTGGACAAGAAAACACACCCAAAAGTTTCTCCAGCTGAAGTTCAGATACTGGTGTAAAAACAGACTCTGGTAAAAGTAGAAGTACTGATACAGCTTCTTTACTCCAGTAAAAGTAGAAGTACTGATACAGCTTCTTTACTCCAGTAAAAGTAGAAGTACTGATACAGCTTCTTTACTCCAGTAAAAGTAGAAGTACTGATACAGCTTCTTTACTCCAGTAAAAGTAGAAGTACTGATACAGCTTCTTTACTCTAGTAGAAGTACTGATACAGCTTCTTTACTCCAGTAAAAGTAGAAGTACTGATACAGCTTCTTTACTCCAGTAAAAGTAGAAGTACTGATACAGCTTCTTTACTCCAGTAAAAGTAGAAGTACTGATACAGCTTCTTTACTCCAGTAAAAGTAGAAGTACTGATACAGCTTCTTTACTCCAGTAAAAGTAGAAGTACTGATACAGCTTCTTTACTCCAGTAAAGTAATCGAGTACAGGCTCTGACGGCTTCTTACGGCTTTTACGTCTTTGTCTCGTCTCGCTGCGTCTGCCGTGCGTGATGCGCTCTGATAGGTCGACATCAGTCCGCTGATGTTGGGAAATAACAATAATCCATAATTCAGCTCAATGATATCTGCGAATATAAAAAAAAGGATTACATTTGGACAAACCGTCGCCCCCTGATGGTCGTTTGAAACTCCACAATCGTCAAAAACGTCCATCATCAAGTGTCAAACTCACACAAAAAGTTTGGTTTTCACACACACACACACACACACACACACACACACACACACACACACACACACACCGGTGGAGGAGCACAGTGTTCTCAGGCAGGAGATGTCAGATACAATCAGTCTGATTGGCCGAGAGCGACCGCTGGGTTTCCCATGAGGCCATGTGGCCGGCGGCGGTCTGAAACTGACAGGAAGTGCTGAGAGAGAGAGAGAAAGGTGAAGAAAGGAGAGAGAGAGGGATTCTTCATCATCTCACCAGCCGACACAGAACTTAAAAATGATGATGACAACAGAGCGACACAACAGACTGCAGCCATCATCTCCTCCGTCCATGCTGATGGAAAGTCAGGTGAAGTTTTAGAGTCCACGAAACATTTCTATCATTTCAGGTTTTAATCTGCAGCGTTACCAACAGGAGACCACAGATGTTCCTGCACTCTGGCCTGACCGCCGGCTGCAAGGAGAGAACAAAGTCATTTGTGCAGCTCGTCTGGACGAACATTAGCTCTTAGCTCGTCGTCAGTGATGAATGAATGAGGCATCGTCTGTGTTTTGACAACGTCTGTCGTATGAGTCATTGATCCTGTAATTTCAAATCTGTGAATATCAGTCCAACTTTCTGAAGTTGACAACGTATCCAGTAGATAATGTCAGTAAATATGTGCACAACAGACAGAAGTTTAAAAATGGAAATAATAATTATCTGACTGTTTATCTGTTTCACTCTGCTGATTATTTTGTTATTTTCATTCTTAAAATACCAACAGAATGCAGAAACACAATCCTTAAATTCTATTTGTTTCAGGTGTTCGACCCTCTGAGCACCACTTTGGTTTGAAATCTTTCTTTTTGGTATGAAAGTTGGCGAGTAGGATTTTATGTGACTTGTTCTTTTAAGTACATTTATCATGTGATACTTTAAAGGTCCTATTTGCAAGAAAATCAGATTTGTAAGTGTCATTCCCAACTCATCAAAAATGGATGCATTGGGATGGCGGTCGATCCGTCCCACAACTCCAGAGCGTCAGTATCTGACGAGCTGGGATGAGAAGTTGTGTCTGGTAACAGTTCCCTCAAAATCCCACTGACATTTCTCACTATCATAATTATTTAAATGACATTAATGGATCACTGTTGAAAGGATGTTGTGTGCAGAGAAAGCAGCAGTTTTCTGAAAAACAATCTAAAATTGTTGATTCAGTATTTTTGTTTTACTGCTGCTTTTGATGAACACCGTTTCCCATGAGCCCACAGACCATCACAGGTTAAATGTTGTGAATCCGTGAGCGAGTCGAGGAGATGGAGCTATCTAAAACATGTCTGAGCTGTGATGAGGAGATTTTATTGATCCTGCGAGTCGACATTTGGAGAATAAACCCTTCAGCGTTGAGCGGTACTCTCCACGGTAAACACTGAACGTTTTCCTCTCCCTCTGTTTCTCTGCTCTAAATGTCACATTGTTAATCTAATAAATCATCTCCTCAGCTCCCACATGTCCAGGCTGGTCTGGGATCTGTTAACCTGCAGAGGAATGTACTAAACGACAGGAATGTGACTGAACTGAGTTTAATGTTCTGCAGGTTGAAGCTGATGTTTCACTCAGGACGCGCTGACGGAGAAGCCACGGCTTTTATTCTGAAGAGGCTGGTTTTTGCGGAGCATGTGTTGTCGTCTCAAGGCTCATATTCATATTGAGTTACTTGTTCAAAAATATCCTGATATCTGATTTTGTCGTCCAGTCCGGGTGTTTACGACAAGCTTTAGAGAAGATTTTCAAAATATGAAGATATTATTTAAAGGCTACTGTGACCACTGCAGTCTGTAATGTCAACCAGCCAGCATCTGTTAGCATATCTTAGCATGAAGACGGGAAAAGAACACTAACATGATGATGTTAAGCAGATATAATATTCAGAAATTCAGTAAACACAAAGTCTGTTAGCATTTTAACGTTAGCAATAACACAAGTCACAATTCATCTTCTTAAACCAGCTGTGTGATGAGGACAGTGTGTCGATGTTGTTCACCGTGTTGGGATTAACACACAGAGTAATACAACATGTTTCTAACAGGACCCACCGGGTGGCTGGCAGGACAGATGAAACTCTCCAGAGGAACCACAATTAATCTTTTATCTTCTCAAATAAATATTTTTGGACAGCTCTGATGGAGCTCAGGATTTATCAGGAGAACAGCTGCTTTACTCCAAAATATTTCACTGTACCGACCTGACGAGGCCACGTGTTGACGATGTTCACTGTGTTGTGGCCAACATGGTACAAAAGTACATGTGACAGTAATATATTACTGAAGTAATATAACGCGCTTCTAACAGGATTCACTGTAAAATTATTAGCGTTCAAAAGTCTGACATGAAACACATTTTAGAGACACTTAATACTGTCAGTTGAGCAGTAATATGTAATAAATGACATTTTAGAGGTAACTCGTCCAACACTGGTTGTTCAGCAGCTATATGTGAGTGGAAAAAACGTCCCAACATGCCGACACATATCAGACGGCAAGAGTCCAACGTCTTCTCCGTTCTTTAAGCAGCCGCGAGATGTGAACGCAGACTTTACATTTCCATCAGGTTTCCATCAGTTTCTCATCATGCACAGAGCGTGTTCACTGTTTACTGCTTCATGCAGCACAGGCTGGACCGACAGGCTCAGGTGGAACAAACTGTACAAATGAAGATAAATGAAAACGACAAACACCAACTGGATATTTTGTTGTGTTTTTCCTGTGACTTCCGTGTG
This sequence comes from Lagodon rhomboides, assembly GCA_039737535.1. Classification (NCBI taxonomy): domain Eukaryota; kingdom Metazoa; phylum Chordata; class Actinopteri; order Spariformes; family Sparidae; genus Lagodon; species Lagodon rhomboides. Next base: position 27,207,436 of record CM077803.1, read on the forward strand.
CCGTCACACTTCTGCTGCTGCAGTATCAGTCGAGCTGCTCTGTTTGTTTGGTTCTCTCTCCGATCAGTTTTCATGTGAGCTTCAATATTTTTAGGTGTTTTTGCCACGTGATCCGTCTGGCCATCTGTGTGTGAGTGTGTGTGTGTGTGTGTGTGTGTGTGTGTGTGTGTGTGTGTGTACAGTATGCATGTGCATTGGTCAGATGGTCTGTCTAGACGTGTGTGTGTTCAGGGTGTGATGGATCAGAGGGTCGGAGGCACACACACTGTTTTGTCGGGTGAGGCATCGTCTATAGGTGCTGGTCTCTCTCTCTGTCAGTCTCTGTGTCGCTCTATCAAAGTAACTCAGAGTGACCTGTCTCACACACACACACACACACACACACACACACACACACACACACACACACACTTTCCGACAGACTGTTCATCGAGATGCCGCCTTTACCTCGAGTACAGCCCACACTGACACACACACACTGATGTCGAGCCGCCCACGCATCACATCATCACGCACAAACACGCAGACGGCCAGACAAACAGTATGACCTGGTAACACACACACACACACACACACACACACACACACACACACACACACACACACACACACACACACACACACGTGTGAGCCATGAGTAATTGTCTGAATCACGCTGAGAAAGTCAGAGAAAGTAAGTGTACTTGTGTGATGTTTGTAACTCAGTGTTCCAGATCAAACTAAGAGTGAAAATTCTGGTGCAATTATTCTGGAGCTTTGTCTTTTTGTTTTTGCCTCAACTGTGAGACATGAATCTGTCTTTCAGTCCTCAACAACTAACATTCACTGCAGTCATCAGAAGCTGCTCGCGGAGACAGTCGAGCCTCGGCCAGCAGCTTCATTTCTCCTCAGACGACGTCACAAAGAGCTGTTTTTATGGACCTTAACCACAAAAGACCTTCTTGTTTCTGCTGATTTTATTTTGGAGGTTCATACGTTTATATATATACTTCAGATTAGCTACTACGGCCTGTGGTTTTGTCTCTGTCTCCCTCAGAATACTTTCAAGGATCACATGAAAATAAAGCCTTTAAAGCCTGTGAGGTAGAGTCGTGATTAAAAGCAAATTCTTCTGAATAAAGCAGCTCGTAGAATAAATGAAACCACTTTTTATAAACAGAAGCAGGAATATGTGCGTTACATCTGCAGTTTCTCATGTTGCAGATGTGCTGCACAGCTGCACAGCTTGAACACTTTGTAATGACTTAAATCTTTCAACATGTACCTGACCTTCACTGCTTTTCTACAAGCTGACGATTGATTGATCTATCCTCTGCCTATATTTATCTGCAGAGGAGGAGTGTTGCTGTGCATCCCTGTATGTGTAATAATGATGCACGATCAGCCAGGACTGGTCATAAAAACATCAATCTTTCTGATTAATAGCGGATGGGTTGAAATAATACGTCTTTAATGTGAAAAATATGAATTTCATTTCCTCCAGCAGCAACTCAAGACAGACTTTAACACAGCAGCTTAACGTAAGAGTATTTAAATCTCCCTTGTGTTCTTCTACAGAACAAAATCTAAAAATTCATACACACAGTTCAGGTTCATACAGCGAAATATTTTGGAGTAAAGCAGTCCTGATAAATCCTGAGCACCATCAGAGCTGCCAAAAAAGATTTACTTCTGAAGATAAAATGTTTAATCCTGGTTCCTCTGCAGAGTTTCCGCTGTCCTGTCAAGCTAAAATGTGTTGGCAGCCACCTGGCGGGACTTAATTTCACATGGTAACACATCACTGGACTTTGCAGCTGTAATAATTTTCTGAAATGTGTTATATGACTATGTTACTGCTTAAAGTAATACATTCCTGTAACATGTTACTTCTGTAGATCTTTAACCCCGACACAGTGAGCAACACTGTGCTCTTCACACACACACACACACACACACACACACACACACACACACACACAGTTCAGGTTGGTGCAGGGAAATGTTTGGGAGTAAAGCAGCTGTCCTCCTGAGAAATCCAAAGCTCCATCAGAGCTGTCCAAAAATATTTATTTGAGCAGATCATTTTTTGACTCTGTGTTCCTGTGCAGAGTTTCCTCTTTCCTGTCAAGTTTATAACTGCAGCTTTTACGGGGCATTCAGACCAAATGCAAGCCAAATGATTTGCTCGTCTAGATTACATACAAAGTCAGTGAAAAGATGCAAATTGAGAACATTTTGCACTCATGCAAGGATTTTGCGTCGGCGCTGGGCATGAAAATGACAACTGCTTCGGTCTGAAAATAGAAATGAAACTTGCGCTGCGTAACATAGAGCCCCTCCCACAGTGACATCACAGGGTCCTGGAGAACACCTGTACATCACAGCAGCCAGGTGAGACGTTAAACCACTGGAGGACGGAAACGCAAGATTTCAGTTACTTTTAAAACAAATCTCTAAGTAAACCTCGTCTGGATATTCTGCCGACTCTGCAGAATTATTACAGGAATTCTCAGCTCATGCATCATATAAAGAGCTGCCTCGTCTCAGATGTAGATAATTACTGTTCACTAATACGACTAACTGAAGGAAATCTTTTTAATCAACCAACAAGAAATTTCAAAATTCTGCATCCAGTCAACCGACAGAGCCTCGAGTATGAAGCAACACACATCTGACCCCTGACCCCAGACAGAGTCCAGGCTGTCTGAGATGACACACATGCATCATGATCGACTGCTGTTAGTCATGATGTGTGTGTGTGTGTGTGTGTGTGTGTGTGTGTGTGTGTGTGTGTGGTGTTATTTCTGTGACACACCCAGGCTGCTGAACGCTGGCAGGAGTTCGCTCCTGGGGGGAATCCTGATGATGCAACACACACAGAGTCAGTGAGGTAACGAGTGGGCGGCTGCTAAAATAAAACAAGAGACAGCAGAGACGTGCTGCTACCTGTGGCTTCATTACACCAGGTGTGTGTGTGTGTGTGTGTGTGTGTGTGTGTTGTATTAGAGCAGGCCACACCTTTGTTATTATTACCTGTCAACCAGGACAAAAACACTGAAACACTGCAGTCAGTCTTATTTCTTTCCTTCCTCTTTAACTTTGACCTCGATGTCAAAGCTGCACGTTCCACTAGGGGGCAGAAAAACTCCACAGCAGGCTGACAGACACCTCTGAGTTACTGTTGGCTTATCAGGTAGTTCATCAACGTGATCTTCATCCGGGGTCGTGTTCGTGTCACCTGATGGATTGACGTCTTTTAGCTGTTTCTACATCCTAAGCTAAGCTAAAAGTTTTAGCTCGTGCCCCGTCTGAGGTGGGTGCTCGCAGAAGGTCTTCTTCTTCTTGTGTTTTTGGCAGTTACCAAACAGCTTAAGGTGCATCACCACCTGCTTCTTCTTCCCCCCAGTGAAAAGTCCATAAAGAGGATCCAGAGGTCCTTGTGGATGTTCTAGGTGTTCTTGAGAGGGTCATAGGTGTAGTTGAAGAGGTGGTGGACTTCCCTGATCTGTGAGGAGGTTCCAGATGTATTTGATTAGGTTCTAACGGTCCTTAAGAAGTCTCATTGGTCTTCTGGGTAGGTACCTGATGTGCTTTGAGAGGTTGTAAACGTTCTTAGAGAGGATCAAAGGTATCTTGAGAAGATTCTAGGGGTCTTTGAGGAGGTTCCAGTTGTATTTGAAGAGGCTGTGGAGGTCCTTAAAGAGGTTCAACAGGTCTTTTAAAATGTCACGGGTGTTCAGGGGAGGTTCCAGATGTATCTGATGAGGTTCTAGAGGACCTTGATGAGTTTAATTGGTCCTTTGGGGGGATTGGTCTTTTAGGATGATACAAGTGTCCTTGAGCAGGTTCCATGTGTATTTGATGAGGCTGTGGAAGACCCTGAAGAGGTTCAAAAGGCCCCTCAAAAGTAAAAATGGATCTGTGAGGAGGTTCCAGATGTATCTGATTGGGTTCTAGAGGCCATTGAAGAGGTTCTGTAGGACCTTTGGGGAAGGTGCTGATAATTGAGGAGGTTGTAAACGTTCTTGAAGAGGTTCAAGCGGTGCCTCAAAAGTAAAAATGGATCTGGCTCCAGACGTATTTGACGAGGTTCTACTGGTCCTTTGGGAAGAGTCCCTGAAGAGGATCCAAAGATCCTTGAGGGGGTTCTAGGGGCCCTTGAGGATGTTCCAGGTGTGTTTGAAGAGGCATCACCACCTCCTTCTGTCCTGGAGGAGGACTGACACTGATCCACATGTTTATCAGACACATTTTGACGGACAGAGACGCAGAATGTTTTAACAAAACCTTAATTCTGATCTGGACTGAGACACTTGAGGACTGTAGAGGCCTCGGTACGTCTCCGTTTCCCTTCACAGGAACCAGTTCAGAGTGATCAGTGGTTCATTAAGTCCCTCCGAGCAGGTTTAAATAAAGTTTTATAAGGAGCTACATTTGGACTGATTCAGAACTTTCTGTTGTTAAAGGTTCTGTTTGGACTGTAGTTAAAGAGGTGATAGGAAGAAAAACAGCATCCTGACTTTACTGTTTATTGTGAGGTTTCCGTCTGCATGAGGTAATGTGACCTCTTACAAGAAATCACACACACACACACACACACACACTGGTAGATGTGTGTGTGTGTGTGTGTGGGGGGGGGGTTGTTGTCCTGGTGTAATTACAGGAGCCTCTGACTTCAGACCACAGAGGTTTGGCGAGCGCAGACTCTCTAACTGCTCACAGACAAACTGATGTTAAAGGTTCACTCAGTACATTTTCACTGCGTCTTCAGTCTTCATCAGTAGCCGCTGAGATTCAGTCCGTCTCTGACTATCTCCTGGAGCGCTGCACTCTCTGGGACGGGATATCTGCTGGACAGGTGCAATCAGCGGAGGCGTGTGCTCACGGCTGGAGTTTAGCTGCAGATGACCACAGTTTACAGCTGCGTGGACGTGTGTGTGCTGTAATTACTGTCGGGGTGTTGATGTGTTTGTGCTCCTGCTGATGAGTGACTGCGTCTGTTTACTGTGAGACGGTCGAAGCTGCAGACTTTCATTTTCTCACATTGTTCTGCAGCACAAACAAAAACATGACTTACACAAACAGTGAGCAGCAGCTTCGCTCGGAGGGCCGTCGGTACGTGTCAGAGGCTGAAGTTACGAAAGCTGAAACAAACAGATTCAGTCCAGAGCGAATTAAAGTCTGTGTTCAGTCCAAACTTTAATCAGACACTCAGTGTGTTTTCAGTTACCGTGAAATTAGACCACTTCTGCAGATAAACATGCTACCTGTTTGTAGCGTCACAGCATCCAGACAGAAGTCTCACTAAAAACAAAAAGGAGATAAGAAAAAAAAGATAAAAAGTCAGGAGGATTCATCCTCTGGAGAACATGAAGTCTGTGTAAAACTTGGTGGAGGTGGAGGAGCAGCCATCCTTTACATTAGCTTTTAGTGCTACAGATTTAATTTAGCTTGAAACATCACAGAGTGGTGTTCATCTGTGGAGATGATCTTGATCAACAGAACCTGGAAGCATCATAACTTTGTGATTATATTCTGCAGTAATTAATGCGTCCCTGAGGCTCTTTGTGCAGGGAACCAGGGTCGATGCTGACTTCAGGGTCAGAAACACGTCACATCCCTGCAGCTCTGTAACATCATGAAGTCCACATATTTAAAGGATGAGTGGAAGTCTGCGTCCCACATGTGGTCCCACTGTCAGATATTAACATGACTGTTCAGCTGCTGGACTTCAGGAACATGGGAGAAGAGTCTCTTCATGCAGCAGCTCCTTCCATTAGTTTTCTCCTGCAGACGATGAAGCAGCAGAGACTTGATGCAAACATACATGTGTGCTGTGTTTACTGTGTGTGACTGTGTTCTGTAGGTCCTGACTGTGTTCTGATGTTTGCATGCAATATTTTGTCTCTGTGTGTGTGTGTGTGTGTGTGTGTGTGTGTGTGAGTCATCTCTGGTTGAAGCTCAAAAAAACAATCCAGCGCAGGAATTTCCAGATCGGCTCGGTTTGGTCGTTCCCCTCCCAGAATCTCTTTGTCTGGAGGAAAGCGGCGAGCAGGAGACTAAACACTGAGCTGACTCTTGTTTTTCTGAGGAACAAATCGAACCCAAACTGAAGTCACGGTTCACGTCTGCTGTTTGTGTCTGACACTCTCTGACTCAGAGACAGTTCTGCTTCCAGTTCCTCGTTCGTTGTTCTGGTGCGGATCAGCCTCATGATCGTCGACATGATCATTGCTGTGAGTTTAGTAAAATAGTCACTTCGGAGCTTTTTGCATCAGAAAATATTGATAAAAATACTTGGAGTGACACTCAGTAGAGCGCATACCTTCACCAAGATCTCACAGTCCTCTTACGGTCTCACTCACAGGTACCAGCCACCTCAGCACACTTTACATCCTTCATCAGGATCCAACATATTCTGCCAAAGTGAGAACAAAAGGTTCAGAGGTTCTGTGAGGAGGATGTGGATCCACTCGATGAGGTTCCAGAGGAGGTTCCTGATGTGTTCAGGGAGGCTGTGAATGTCCGTAATGTGGTTACAGAAGCCTTTCAAGGGTCCCAGGGGTCTGAGAGGAGGTTCTAGATGCAACTGGGGTTCTCGAGGTGATTGAACAGTTTCTATTAGGAAGAACATGGTGTGTTTGTAGAGGTGGTGAAAGTTCTTGAAGAGGTTCAAGAGGTCCTTCAGAAGTAAACATGGAACTGTGAGGAGGTTTCAGATGTTTTTGAAGAGGTTCTAGAAGTCATTGAAGGGTCTCACTGGTGCTTTGGGAAGTTCCTGATGTATCTGGGGAGGTTGTGGATGCCACTGATGTAAAGGACCTTGAGGAGGCTGTGGTGGTTCTTGGTCGGGTTCTAGGTGTGTTTCCTTTAGATATCTAAAATATAAAAGGAAAAAAGAAAGAGGTTCCACATCTATTTGATGGGGTTCTTGAGGTCATTGAGGAGGTTCCATTGGTACTTTAGGAGGACCCTGGTGTGTTTGGGCAGGTTGTAAAAGTCCTTGAAGAGGATCCCGAGGTGTATCTGAAGAAGCTGTGGAGGTGGTTCTTCAAATGGTGAGACAAGGGGATCTATGATGAGGTTCCAGATGTATTTCATGGGATTACTGAAGACTTCCACTGGTCCTTGAGGTTGTGAAAATCCTGGAAGAGAATACAGAGGTCCTTGTGGAAGTTTCAGGTGTATTTGAAGAAGCTGAGGAGGAACCTCAAGAGATTCAAGGGGTCCTTCAAAAGATCCAATGGACCTTTGAGGAGGTTCCAAAGGTATTCGATGAGGTTCTAGAGAGGTTGTGAAAGTCCTTGAAGAGGATCTTAAGGTCCTTGAAGAGGATCTCAAGGTCCTTGGGGAGGTCCAAGGGATCTGTGAGGAGGTTCCGGATGGATCTGAGGTTCGTGAGGATGTTTTGTTGGTCTTCAGTTGTAGAGGTTCTTGAGAAGTGACCACTGTACTGTGAGGGCCTGAGGCGTCAGCACTGTTGCCGTGGTTACGTGTGATCACAGTGAGGTCAGAGCTGACAGAGGAGCTCAAACACAACATGGCCGCCAGGTTCACACCAAATATCTTCACAAACACATTTCAACACCCAGAGTGTGTGTGTGTGTGTGTGTGTGTGTGTGTGTGTGTGTGTGTGTGTGTGTGTGTGTGTGTGTGTGTGTGTTAATCCCTGGTATTAACTGTGTCTAGACTGTTGAGTCTCTAAGGTCCTCACTCTGCAGGGTCACCTCCCTCTCTTCCCACAGTCCAGTCACAGGAAGTGTGAGAGTCCCTCACCGGACCACAAGTATGACACTTCTCCTCCTCCTCCTCCTTCACCTCCTTCTCCTTCTCCTCCTCCTTCATCTCCACCTCCTCCTCCTTCATCCCCACCTCCACCTCCACCTCCTCTTCCACCTCTCCCTCTCCCTCCACCTCCTCCTCCTCCTCCACCTCCTCCTCCTCCTCCACCTCCACCTCCTTCATCCCCACCTCCTCCTCCTCCTCCTCCTCATCCCCTCCTCCTCCTCCTCCTCCTCCTCCATCCTCCACCTCCTCCTCCTCCTTCTCCTCCTCCTTCATCCTCCACCTCCTCCTCCTCCTCCACCTCCTTCATCTCCTCCTCCTCCACCTCCTTCATCTCCACCTCCACCTCCTCCTCCACCTCCTTCATCTCCCCCTCCACCTCCTCCTCCACCTCCACCTCCTCCTCCTCCTCCACCTCTTCCTCCTCCTCCACCTCCTTCATCCCCACCTCCACCTCCTCCTCCTCCTCCACCTCCACCTCCTCCTCCACCTCCACCTCCTCCTCCTCCTTCTCCCCCTCCTCCACCTCCTCACTCTTTCCTTCTTTACTTTTGTCCTTATATGCTTTCTTCTTTCCACTTCTTCACCTCCTTTCCTAGTTTCTCCTCTCCTCTCTCCATCCTTCTGTTTCCTTTCCTTTGTTCTTCTCTCCTAACTCCTTCCTTCCTCCCCTCCTTTCTATCTCTCCTCCTCCCTCTTTTTGTCCTCTCTTGCTTGCCTCCTTCTCTCCCTCCCTTGTTTCCTTTCCTCTACTTCTTTCTTTGCTCTCCTTCTCTCCTTGTCTTCACCTTCCTTTCCTAGTTTCCTTACCTTGCCCCTCCTTTCCTTTCACCTCCTCTTGTCTCCTTTGGTTTCTCCCACCCCTCCTTCTCCTCCTTCATCTCCTCCTTCTCCTCCTTCTCCTTATTCTCCTTCTTCCCAACAATGTGAATTTCTGCGAGGTGAAATGTCCTGTCGCCAATTAGCACACACACACACAGACACACACAGACACACACACACACGCACACACACACACACACACACACACACACACACACACACACACACAGACACACACACACACACAGACACACAGACACACACACACACAGACACACACACACACACACACACACACACACACACACACACACACACACACACAGACACACACACACACACACACACACACACACACACACACACACACACACGCCCTGTGATGGTCTCTGCAGAGGTCGCTCTTGTTGTTTCCTGGTGGGAAAGTTTCCAGCTGCAGAAAGTTTCCAGCTCTGTTGTTTCGGGGGATTCCTGCAGACGATGGAAACAAAAACCTCCGTCTGTTTCCAGAGAGATTTTCTGACTGCAGCTCGTTCAGATGCTCAGAAGACGATTCATCAAACAAAGTGCTTCTGCAGGACAGCTGGGAGCTCCACTTCAACTGGTTCCTATATCTTCTGTCTCATTATAGACTGTGAGAACATTAATGTCCTCCTGCTGCTGAGCTCTGACGTTAGCATCGTTAGCCTCCGCAGCTAACCGCTTCCCTCTGCACCGTCACACAGAAACAAAATAGTTCATCCATCAAACTGCTCACAACAAGATCTGTGGATCCTCGTGAAGAACCGGGTCGTGAGTTCTGGACCGAGAAATGTTTCAGGTTTTGAATCCAGAGATCCTTGAGGAGGTTCTGGTCATTGAAGAGAGGTTCTTAGGAAGGTTCCTGGTGTATGGAAGGGGGTTATGGAAGTGGAAGAGGATCTAAAGGTCCATGAGGGGGTTCCAGGTGTATCTGAAGAAGCTTCGGAGGTCCCTGAAGAGGTTCAAGAGGTTCTTCAAGTCCCCAGAGGTCCTTCAGATGTGGAGGTCATTGAAGACTTCCACTGATCCTTTGGAGGATCCCAGATGTATTCTGGGAGGTTTTGAAAGCCCTTGAAGAGAATCCAGAAGCCTGTCAGGAGGATCCAGATGTATTTGATGAAGTTCTAGAAGTTGAAAAGGTTCTTCTGGTCCTTTGGAAGGTTCCTGGTGTGTGGATGAAGTTGAAGAGGATCTGGAGGTCCCCTGGGTTGTTTCTTGTGGTCCTTGAGAAGATACAGACTTACACAAAAACAATGAGCAGCTGTACATGAACAAGAGGAATCGCCACAGTCACGACCTTTGACCTTTACAGCAGTAGATAGCTGCTGTTCGTCTCTGTGGGACGGACGGACGGACGGACGGACGGTTGTTATAAACAGAAGAAGAAGAGAGCGGCTGCCAGAGTCTCACTGTGTGATTCCCAAACCATCTTCAGAGAACACAAACAGATGGTTTCTGATTCAGAGAGCAGAGGACACACACAGACAGACAGACAGACAGACAGGCAGAGAGACAGACAGGCAGAGAGACAGACAGGCAGAGAGACAGACAGGCAGAGAGACAGAGAGACAGACAGACAGACAGACAGACAGGCAGAGAGACAGACAGGCAGAGAGAGCAGAGAGACAGACAGACAGACAGACAGACAGACAGAGAGACAGACAGGCAGGCAGAGAGACAGACAGACAGACAGACAGACAGACAGACAGACAGGCAGAGAGACAGACAAGCAGAGGACACACACAGACAGACAGGCAGAGAGACAGACAGACAGACAGACAGACAGAGAGACAGACAGACAGGCAGAGAGACAGACAGGCAGAGAGAGAGACAGACAGACAGACAGACAGACAGACAGACAGACAGACAGGCAGAGAGACAGACAGACAGACAGAGAGACAGACAGACAGGCAGGCAGAGAGAGAGACAGAGAGACAGACAGTCAGGCAGGCAGAGAGACAGACAGAGAGACAGGCAGACAGACAGACAGACAGAGAGACAGAGAGACAGACAGACAGAGAGACAGACAGACAGACAGAGAGACAGACAGGCAGACAGAGAGAGAGAGACAGACAGGCAGAGAGACAGACAGACAGACAGACAGACATCTCACTCTCTCTTAATAAATACATTTGAAGGTAACGTACGTAACGTAAACTCGAAGCCTGAAGGAGAGACGGAGGGAAAGTTAAGAGAGAAGGACGATGAAAACAGAAGCGAGAGAAAAGAGGTGAAGAAGAGTGATGAGGTGGACGGACGGACGGCGGCACTGAGAGTAAGAGATATGTAAACTACTCCACTTGTATTTACAGGACAGGTGCCCGGAGAGGACAAACAGAGCTTTGCTTTAATCCCTCACTCCACAAAGAGGACATGTGGACATCGTCAGCGTCCTGCAGGAGGCTCGCTGGGCTGCACAGTCCTGATATTATTATGTTCTCTCTGTGTTTCTATGAAACTTTATATTTAACACTCGTGTAGTTCTGAGACGCTGAGGTGCAGCTGTGATGAGATAAAGTGTTTAAACTGTGTTGTTAGTTATTGATCCATCTACACACAGTTATTGGATCACATTCCACATTCAAACAAACATGCCAATCATCCTCACACACATGGATGACTGGATCTGAGCTCTCATTGGCTGCATGATGCGTCAGTCACCTGGAGTTCAGTCAGGACATACAAGCTCCTTCTGGGTCAATAAGGTGTCAGTCAGAACCACAAGACTGCAGTTACCGTGGTGATATCAACACGGACCGTCAGGCTGCTGCAGCCAAGTGGAGCTCAGCCAATCACTGCAAGCCTGGTCGTGATTACCCATCATTCACTGCGGCCGCTGTTCCGTGTGTTTCAACACAATAAAACGTGCAGGAAGACGCACAAAGTGTTGGACTGTACCTTTAAGACTCATGAGAACTTTTGGGAGAAAAAAAAAGAGGCTGTGTGTGTGTGTGTGTGTGTGTGTGTGTGTGTGTGTGTGTGTGTGTGTAAACCCAGTAATGAAACTGTATGGGACCACTGGGAGAGCTGAGTCACTTTTCTCTCTGACCTGTGTGTGTGTGTGTGTGTGTGTGTTCAGGTCTGGGAAACACATCGGAACTGACAGCGGCCACAGACAAAAGGCCTCATCCAGATCACACACACACACACACACACACACACACACACACACACACACACACACACACACACACACACACTGCCAGAGGCGCTGTCATTAGGAAGTGGCGTCAGAGAGAAAAAGACGGATGTACGAGGAAAATCTGAGGGAAAAATATTCATCGGAAAACAGAAAACACAGGAAACAGAGCGAGAAGGTTTGGAAAGGAAACGATGGGAAAGAAGTGAAGGAAGAGAAAAAAGACAAACGACTGTGAGAAGTTAAAAGAAACAGTCACATGATGGTGTGTGACGGCGAGGTCAGCTCAGGCGCTGCTGTTTCTCATCAGCCGTTGTGTTGAAGGAGCAGCTGACGTGTTGATCAGCTGCAGGATCATGTCGCAGGACGTCACTGCGTCACACTGACAGGTGTTCCTGTTATTCTGTCCACCCCTGGCTCACAGAAACACCTGTGGCCTATCAGGACGCAGCACGAGCGTGAGAGGTCTGTGGTGTGGAAACCAAACGCACCCTCACAGTCTGATGCTCCGCTGCGTCATCAGCTGCTCCTCCGCCTGCACACACACGAGCACGCCGCCATGACAACAGCACGCCGCCGCACACACACACACACACACACACACACACGCCTCTGTGAGCCGCACGTATAGACGCTTTCCATCTCCAACAAACATTATGTAAACAACGCTGCCACCCTGATGTTTATGTAAGGCTCTCGACACACACTTCAGCACTCCCCGGGGTGACTCACCGCACACACACACCTCTACACACACACACACACACACACACACACACACACACACACACACACACACACAGCATGAAGCAGCTTTGTTCTGTTGACTCTGTGACAGTAAAATGTTCCTCCCGTCTCTCCTCACGTCTCCGGACAAACAACCAAAAAACTCCAAAACTAAATCCGAACTGTTTCAGGACGTCCAACATGGCCGCCGCCGCCGTCGACGTGTTTACTGTGTGATGACAGCTGGCGACGGCGTGAGAGCGACGAGGACGTCTCTGTTGATACCTCGTTCACACCGTGTCAGCTCTGCATCACTCTTAACACCTACACACCTGTGTGTGTGTGTGTGTGTGTGTGTGTGTGTGTGTTTGTGTTTACGTGGGTGTGATATAATGTTTCTGCAGCTGCGATGATTCATATACAGCATGTGTGCCCAGAGGAAGTGTGTGTGTGTGCGTGTGTGTGTGCGTCTGGTTGTTCTCTTGGAGGCGGGACTTGCTGACATTTAGATTTATAACGGACCAATTAGGGAGCCCCTCAGGTCGACAACCAGCCAATTACAGCCCTCGGGCTGATTTATTACCCAGACTGCACCTGTCCACACCTCAGCCAATAAGACGCCGCTGAGCTGACTGTCGCCTGCGACATCAGAGACAGGTGACTTTGATCAGGTCAGGTGTGAGGGGGAGACGTCACCGCGGAATCGAACCAGCAACCTTCCAGTTACCAGACAGCCATTAAAAATATTAATATGTGATACCATGTTGGAACCACGAGGGGAGCTAACGCTGAGACGTGTTTAAGACACATTTCCTCAGACCATCGGAGGAGGAGGACGACGAAGAGGAGGAGGAAGAGGAGGAGGAGGAGGAGGAGGAGGAGGAGGAGGAGGAGGAGGAAGAGGAGGACGACGAAGAGGAGGAGGAAGAGGAGGACAAGGAGGAGGACAAGGAGGAGGAGGACAAGGAGGAGGAGGAGGAGGAGGAGGAGGAAGAGGAGGAGGAGGAGGAGGAGGAGGAGGAAGAGGAGGAGGAGGAAGAGGACAAGGAGGAGGAGGAGGAGGAGGAGGAGGAGGAGGAGGAAGAGGAGGAGGAAGTATGTGGCGGTGTGTCGGCTCACTGTGGTTCTGGTCTCAGTGTCGATGAACAAGATGTTCAGTCTCAGTATGTTTCTACGCTCTAACAGCTGTGTGCTGGTGGTTTTAATGTTTTCTGATGCATGCAGTTCCTCTGATGTTCCTCTGATGTTCCTCTGATGTTCCTCTGATGTTCCTCTGGTGACTGAAGGTTCAGGTGTCTCCTCAGATGAGCACAAACACAGCCGTCCTGACTTCACACTGTCACAGTGATGTTTTCACTTGAATCCAAGAAGCTTTATTCACATGAATAATATTAACGTGTTACATTAAAAATGCTCTGAGTGATTCATGGACGGAGGCTTCGCTTCACACCCTCGCAGGAAAGGAGGAATAACAATTGATCGAGGGAGGACGTTGTCGTCTTTGATTCATACAAACTGATTTCCACTTTGTTTGGCAGCCATCTTTCGTTTGGGCGTTTTGGGGATTCCCCCCGTGATTCCAGAGAAGAAAACATCCGAGTGCGCCGCTCCTCCGTCTGCACTCTGTTGACCTCGTGTGATCCACAGATTCTCCGTCCACATCTGTGTTTCATAACGAGCTCAGAACAAACACGGTGAGCGGAGCAGAGACGAGACGATCTGCACACAGCTGAGACACAACAACATGTTCACGTGTTCACGCAGGACTCCAAACGCTTCTCATCAGCTCATTAAAGAAATGTTGCCTGAGAAAATCAAAACTGATGAATTGAACACAATATTGTTTATTAATCGTTACCGAGGTAAATATTGATTTTGGGTGAGTCCTGCCTGCAGCCTAATCTTCAGTGAATCAGCTGTCCGCCTCCTTCAGGTCAGCGTAACGAATGAGTTCCCAACATCATGAAGACATCGTCAGCTAACGAGAACAAACAGAACAAAGAGAGAAAACATGGAGGGATCGTCTCATCCGTCCACGCCCGCAGCCTGACATTTGTCTTCTGTCCAGACACAGCTGCTGAGATCTCACACACACACACACACACACACACACACACACACTGGATTTAGATAGCATCACGCCCCTAATTTCCCATGGTGCATTGTAAACAGAACACACCCGTCCGCCTGTGGCAGTACTTCAGACAACACACACAAACTCTTCCAAACATTGACATATACATAACACACACACACACACACACACACACACACACACACACACACACACACACAGCTGAAGCTCATCCAGACGCTGCTTCCTGATGCAAAGGCTCATGGGAATCATGTAGTTTTATGACCCACGATGCTTTTGGAGCGCAACGGTGAAGACTGCTGACTGACCTTAAAGGACCACCTGTCTGATGTGCTCAGCTTAGCTTAGCACAAAGACTGTAAACAAGGGGAAACTGCTAGCCTAGCATCGTTTTGATTATCTCTGATAAAAGCACTGAAGGGTCTCGGCTCATCAGGATGAGGAGGACCTCCTGTGATGTGATGTCACTTCCTGCTCTGTAAGAAACAAACCCGTCCATCT
>CM077803.1:27227506-27272506 GCA_039737535.1 Lagodon rhomboides
ATACAGATTTGTATTTATTATATTTCATTTTATTTTGTTGTATTGAAATGATTTAAATCGACTTTTAGGTGCAGTATTGTGTCTCGTCGCTGTTCGATCCACTCTGATCCTCTGTGGTTTGTTTCTGTCTGACGTCGGGACATCAGAGGACGAGGAGGATGTGGGTGATGACATCATCCATCAGAGACAAAGATACGGTGAAGATTATCGCACGGTGATGTCACCAGACGCTCGCTCCTCGGTGATGCGACTGAAAGAAGGCGGCATGTGGACGCAGGTGCTGAATAAAGTCGGACAAACTGAACTTGACTTCTCAGGAGT
Organism: Lagodon rhomboides; assembly: GCA_039737535.1. NCBI lineage: Eukaryota > Metazoa > Chordata > Actinopteri > Spariformes > Sparidae > Lagodon > Lagodon rhomboides. The sequence continues at coordinate 27,227,828 of CM077803.1, forward strand.
TTGGTAGTTTAGTTTGTGGTCTCTGGTGAATTCTTTTATTTCAACTGAACTGAAAAAGGTGGAGACGCACAAACCCGACAGCAGCAGGCGGGAAGAAGAGACGATACGTCAAATCCTCAAAGCGATCTGATCAGCTGGAGCGTGAGAAAAGGTGAAACACTGAAATCATCAGGAGCCGCTGTGAGCGAGCTTCAACGGGTCGCCAGTTAAACCCAGTGGTTCTGTGTTCTGGATCAGCTGAGGGTGTGAGCAGGCAGCTGGCTGATCACATGTCTGTAAGCTGATGATGATGAGCTCTTCTGCCGCGATTACAGATCGTTCTGCTGCCCCCTAGTGCCAGAAACCCTGCTGTCAGCTGAAACTCAGCTCAGAAATGTTCAGAAACAACAGGAAGAAAAAGAGAAGATGGAGAATCCAAACAGAAGCATGAAGAGAGGCCAGACTGGATCAATGATGTGAAGTGATAGAAACCACGAGGGAGAGGAGTCACACGAGGTCAGATGAAGGCGTGGTGGGAGGAGTCTTAATGAGCGTCATTACAGCTGAAAACAGGAAGCGTGAGTCACCTTCAGACTGCGAACATCACGACCCTGAAGCACAGCGAGCAGCTGGAGACGGGTTGTTCTCCTAAACTGAACCAGACTCCCATCAGTTCCACTCACATCTCCACTGCAGACCACACGGGACACTCATTAATGTTTAAAGGAGCAGTTCAGCCAGAATGGAGAACCCAGTGATCCTCTGCTCCTCCTCTCCTCCTCCTCTCCTCCTCCTGATGATATAAAGTCCTCCTCTCCTCCTCCTGATGATATAAAGTCCTCCTCTCCTCCTCCTGATGATATAAAGTCCTCCTCTCCTCCTCCTGATGATATAAAGTCCTCCTCTCCTCCTCCTGATGATATAAAGTCCTCCTCTCCTCCTGATGATATAAAGTCCTCCTCTCCTCCTCCTGATGATATAAAGTCCTCCTCTCCTCCTCCTGATGATATAAAGTCCTCCTCTCCTCCTCCTGATGATATAAAGTCCTCCTCTCCTCCTCATGATATAAAGTCCTCCTCTCCTCCTCCTGATGATATAAAGTCCTCCTCTCCTCCTCCTGATGATATAAAGTCCTCCTCTCCTCCTCCTGATGATATAAAGTCCTCCTCTCCTCCTCCTGATGATATAAAGTCCTCCTCTCCTCCTCCTGATGATATAAAGTCCTCCTCTCCTCCTCCGATGATATAAAGTCCTCCTCTCCTCCTCCTGATGATATAAAGTCCTCCTCTCCTCCTCCTGATGATATAAAGTCCTCCTCTCCTCCTCCTGATGATATAAAGTCCTCCTCTCCTCCTCCTGATGATATAAAGTCCTCCTCTCCTCCTCCTGATGATATAAAGTCCTCCTCTCCTCCTCCTGATGATATAAAGTCCTCCTCTCCTCCTGATGATATAAAGTCCTCCTCTCCTCCTCCTGATGATATAAAGTCCTCCTCTCCTCCTCCTGATGATATAAAGTCCTCCTCTCCTCCTCCCGATGATATAAAGTCCTCCTCTCCTCCTCCTGATGATATAAAGTCCTCTCCTCCTCCTGATGATATAAAGTCCTCCTCTCCTCCTCCTGATGATATAAAGTCCTCCTCTCCTCCTCCTGATGATATAAAGTCCTCCTCTCCTCCTCCTGACTGAAGTCAGCACTCACCACAGACTCAGTTTCTCTCTGTTCTCCTGCAGTGTCTTTTATTTTCCATCTCTTCTCTCGATGTTCATGAAGTGAAGAACATTTCCCTCCAATCAGCATTCAGATGCAGAATTACAGAAGTTTTTGCTGCAGACAGGTTGAGAAGTGAGAGTGAAGATAAATCAAACTCCTAAACACCGGCGTCTGTCCCTCCCCTCCCGTCTGTCAGTCACAGAAAGACAGATTATGTGTCTGATATTTACAGTAAAACTTGGCGAGAGGTGAAGATCAGCAGACAGCTCACAGCGTGTTTCTTCCTGTACAGCTGAAAGCAACAATATTAAATAGTTTCATGATGTTTTTTGTTTTTTACGTTTCTTTCATCTGCGATTCTGTTTTCACGTCGATCGACCTGAAGGACTGAAGGAGTTCAGCACTTCCTCGTCTCTGAAGCGTTTTCCTTCAGTCGTCATGAAAACACTCCCGGTGTGATTTTCCTGCTGGCTGAGCGAACACGGCGGCGGCTGCAGGTTCTCGTGTTGAAACTGAAGCAGTTTGAGGAGCATCAGACGGCGCTGAGCTGTTTCACAGCCCGACACACAAAGCTGCTGTGTTTCTGAGGAAACAGGTGGGTTCCTCATAACTCTTTGTTTTCCACCTTTCCTCTTTTCTCCTCCTCGGTCTGTTGAATCGCCTCCTCTCCTGCTCTCACGTCTGACTGCTGCAGCTCACGACGGGCGGCGTCACCTCGGCTTCAGGTCCGGTGGGACCGCTGTGAACTGGCGGACAGACACTGGGAAGTCCTCTGGTTGTGAACGAACCCACAGAGACTCTGCACGTTCCTGTCGACACAGACGGCATCAAATCACATCAAATCAACTTTATTCAAACGGACCAGAATCACAATCACATCGCCTCAGTGGGCTTTACAGTCGGATCCAAGAGAGGACAAACTGTAACAGGATGAAGTGTCAGCTGTCTCCGGACGGACTGCAGCCGGTCTGATGTGCAGTTTAGGGACATGTAGCAGTAATTACACACAAATACAGGACAGAACGTGATGAAGTAAATAAGAAGTGACTTCAGATCTGTAACATGACGATCGGACCGGGTCACAGTCTCTGCTGGATCCATCTCCGTCTCGTTTCCTCTGACAGAAAGAACGATGGAACCAGAGGAAGAGGAAAAAGACGAGTGCACCGCCGCTGCCATGGTAACCCAGAGTACACATCCTGTCCAGACTGGAGACGACAGGTGTGTGCGTGAGTGAAGGCTGCCTTCTGATTGGCTACCGGCGAGCAGAGCAGTGCATCGTGGGTTGCATCTGCTTTAATGTCAAATCCAGCTGCTGCAGCTGCACAACACCTCTCTCTCTCTCTCTGTCTCTCTCTCTCTCCCTCTCTCTCTCTGTCTCTCTCTCTCTCTCTCTCTCTCTCTCTCCCTCTCTCTCTCTCTCCCTCTCTCTCTCTCCTCCCTCTCTCTCTCTCTGTCTCTCTCTCTCTCTCTCTCTCTGTCTCTCTCCCTCTCTCTCTCTCTCCCTCTCTCTCTCTCTCCCTCTCTCTCTCTCTCTCTCTCTCTCTCTCCCTCTCTCTCTCTCTGTCTCTCTCCCCTCTCTCTCTGTCTCTCTCCCCTCTCTCTCTGTCTCTCTCTCTCTCTCTCTCTCTCCATCCAGCTCATCAGGAAGTGGTTTCCAAAGAAACTCCCGCTGGACGTCATATGAGGGAGTCCCGAGCCCCGGCTGTGTGTGTGTGTGTGTGTGTGTGTGTGTGTGTGTGTGTGTGTGTGTGTGTGTGTGTACAAAGCTTTGTGTATAATAACACTGTGTGTGTTTCCGTCGTTAACACCGCACACACTCTGCAGGCCCTGTCACCATGATTCACATAAAGACACACTGATGTGTGTGTGTGTGTGTGTGTGTGTGTGTGTGTGTGTGTGTGTGTGTGTGTCTGCTTCTCGTCACTGTCACTCAGTGTAATCACTTCTGGTTCACAATAATCCGACAGGGTTGTTGAGTTTAACGTGTCATCATGTCACTGTGATGAAGTCTGGAGGAGCATCGTAACTCCGCCCCCTCCCTCCTCGCCTCCACTGGCGGCCATGTTGGCGGTCCTCAGCCATGTGATGAGCTGACTGGTTGGATCCTGACGTCCCTCCTGTGGTTCAGTAATCAGACGTCCTGTTACGTGTCTGAACTATTCAAAGTCGACTCTTCAAGGCTTTTCACAGCTACAATAAGGTCTGATGTGATGTCACTTCCTGCTCTGTATGAAACAAACCCGTCCATCTCTGAGACAAACAGACTCCATGTTTCTACTCAAAGACAGAAAGAAGTTCATGTAGAACATCTGCTGAATTAACAAGAAGGTCCAAATAATGCAGAATGAGTCAGAGACAGAGTTTCACAGAGTTTATAAAGTGTCTCCAACTCAACAACTCACTAAACTGACACATTTGTTAAGGGAGTCTGGGGACTTTCTCCACGGGGACAAAGAAGGAGCCTATATTGTTACTGTGTAGTGTCTTTGTAACATGTGACATGTTTAGATCAATAACATGTTTCTTCTCTCATAAATGGAGTGTAAATGGTGACATCAGTGTAAACAGTGTGTTCAAACAGCTGATCAGTGTTGGCAGGTAAGACTTTAGCACTTTAGACACAGAAGCAGACAGGCTGGTACAGACATGCTGCCACAAACTGACACTTTGTACAAGGAGACAAACAACTTCAGCTTCTGATTTAATGCTGAATTTACAACAAGGACACAACCAGTTAGAATCTGTCAGAGACACAGTTTCACTACGTTAGAAAGTTTGTTTCAACTCAACAACTCTTAAAATCACCACATTTGTTAATGGAGTCTGGTGCTGTTGCAGTCGGATCAGTAGAAACTGAGGGTTATTTTTAGGATACATCTCATCAGCTCATGAAAGTCTGAAGGGTTTATCCTCTGGAGAGCAGAAAATATGATGTCTCACTCTGGAGCAAAAATAAGTGACCAACATCACCACTGATCCTAAAAGTGCTGCATTTAAAAACACACTTTCGCATTTTATACTTATATTTCCTCTGAGTGAGTCCGCGAGGCGCTGAGCAGCTTCACAGGTGAACACACTGCTGCAACAGTCGGGATAATATAACCTTTCAAAATAAGAGTATCATTTATCTCCACTGATGTGAAGTCAGACTGTGACCTCAGTGTCAGTGTTACCAAACGTTATATTGGTCTCTGTCTCTCTCATATAACCGAGTCTGCGTTCAACATTAGGCTGGACGAAAACCCTTCAGCTTCCTGCACACACACACACACACACACACACACACACACACACACACACACACACACACACACACACACACACACACACACACACACACACACACACACACACTCCAGATGTCGGGGAATAAGGGACACTTAAAGAGCTGGTGAGTTACGTACATCCGAATTTCTCTCTCACACACACCGAGTTCAACACAGAGGCAGCCAACTGGGCGGCCGAGCATGACAGACAGAGAGAGAGAGACAGACAGAGAGACAGACAGAGAGACAGGCAGACAGACAGACAGAGACAGACAGACAGGCAGACAGACAGGCAGACAGACAGACAGGGAGAGAGACAGAGAGAGAGAGACAGGGAGACAGACAGACAGAGAGACAGACAGACAGGCAGACAGACAGACAGGCAGACAGACAGGCAGACAGACAGGTCTTCCCTCCTGTATAAAGCCTGAGCAGCAGCAGCGTCTGTAGTTTTCAGCTCTGAGCTGTGAAACACGTCACAAACAGAAACAAATACTGTATGTGTTCAGTAGATTTATAAACGTTATGGCAGCAGTATGTGGACACACCTGTCTTCATCTGTTATGTTTGGTTTACATCTATTAGGACTTGTTTTCTTTCAACCAAACTCCATTCACTTTTCTTTAAATTTAAGTAAAACCTCTAAACCACGTTTTTACACTGTTTCATACAAACAGATGAAGGTTTGATGCTACATGGCTGAAAGTATATGGAAACACATGTCTGGTCTGTTCTGGCTGTTTTGGTCGAGGCCTGTTCAGATACAAATTAAGAAGTTTGACTCTTTCCACCAAAATCCATTCACTTTTTTATACTTTTAGTGAAACCTGGTAAGACAGGATTCAGTTTGTAAAAACAGACACGTGTGTGTGTGAGTGTGATGAACACTGCCTCTTCCTGACATCACCTCCAGAGAGATGAGACACAGACACACCCCATCACCTCCAACACACACACACACACACACACACACACACACACACACACACACACACACACACCCCATCACCTCCAACACACACACACACCATCACCTCCACACACACACACACACTCTTCCTGAGGAGGACGACCGGATGAAACTGTTAAGTTGTTCTGGTCACTGACCTGCTGATGTTCCTGTGTGGATCCAAACTGACACCTTCATGTTTTCTCCTCATCATGATGTGATGTTCTCCAGCACTTCACCGTCTCAAACAGCCGGAGACGAGCTCAGCACCAGAACTTCACAGACACTGAGGCCTCTACAGTTCTGTCATCATGTGGCACTTTGAGACTTTTCTTATTTTATTTCTTCTGTTAACTGTTAAATTAAACATTCTGCGAATTCTGACTGAAACACTTTGAATAACAGCGACCATGTGGGGGAGATTAACTTTCCATCACAGGTCCAGAAGATCCAGAAGAATTGTCTGAAAAGAAACAGAAGACACGAGTGTTTTCAGTGACCGACTGACGGAGGGAATCTGCTTTCCTCGACTCACTTGAAGTCAGTGAGATTATCACTTTCCCTCCAGTGAGTTCGTGCTTTTAATTTCCTCCAGTAGTGAATGTTGTGCCGGTCGGAGATCAGAGCTGCTGGGCCTCTGGGCTCACATCGTTCCCTCCCTCAGAGTTTCCAGTCCTTAAAACGTAACAGAGCTGTTTAGTGACGTGTCGGAGGTTTCACTCCTCTCTGAAAAGTGACATCTGATCCCGGAGCAGCGCTGTTGGGTTTTGGACGGCGAGGCTACAGTAAGTCCCAGGTTAGTGATGAATCACACCTGAGCCCCCCCCACCCTCGCTTCTCCCACAGAACTCAAACAAACATGTCAGTCTGCGTCTCCCCCGACGACCGCGCCGCCGTCCAGATGCGTCACGTTTTCTCAGATTCAGTAAACATCACGTTGATTTGATCCTACCAGAGGATTTCTTCATCTATCAAACTGTCAACCAGCCGCTCCTCCTGCCGTCGACTCCCTCCGACCATCAACGCCACGTTTCCAACAGCTTCCCCCGCAGGAGCGAGACATCGGCTCGTGCAGCGGGAGGACCGGACCTGCTGGGAGCTGCATCTCTGATGTGCCTCCGTGTTTTGAGCGATGGTCTTGGATTGATCACTTCATGAAGAATCTGAGCTGCAGCCAAGGCTCGTGTCCCAGAGCGATATCTGCAGACGAATCACTCCACCTCCCAACAGTTTACACCTCATCTGCAGTCAGCGACCTGACGGAGAGCAGGTCAACACTGCACCCATCCATCTTTTAAATGAAGTGACTCGACTGAGCTTTTAGCCTCTTTCAGCTCAGAGTTTTGGTTTTGTGTGTTTGTGTGTTTCCCTCCTGCTGAGTGAAGGTCAGCTGATTGTCCAGTCAGCAGTTTCGACGTCAAACATGATGCAGATCGGACCTTTCTGTTTACCGCTTCCTGTGCTAATGTGAGGAAGGTCACATCCTCCTCATCATCGCTCCACACACTGATCATGGTTTCAGTCAGGAAACAACTTTTTATTACTTAAAGGAGAAATCTGTTGAATATCTCAAGAGTTTAAGTTTAAAATGTTAAAAAAAATGAGCCAACAATCTGAACAAGTGGAAACAACAGTGATGATGTCAGACGTCTGTTCTGAAGTTAGCATGCTAACAGCTAACAGCTAGCCTCCTGACAGCTGACAGTCTGTAGTTTCAGTTCACTGCTGAGTCTAATAAGTCAACAACATAAACTCATAAATGTGAAGAAAGGAAATATTCTGACAACCGTCCACCGTCTGAACTCAAGTTTGTGTCTCTGACTGAACTCAGACCAGTTTAATCTGCTCGTTAACTCATCGTCAGACTCACTTCATTCAGACTGAGTCAGAGTCACCAGAACAGTTCTGGTTTGTCTCCACAGTCTCCTCTGGTTCGGTCCAAATCAATCCTCAGTTTACATGTGAAGATATTCTGTCTCTACATGCTGATGATGTCCGACTCTCTCTCTCTGTCCTGCCTGCCGTATCTTCTGTCCCCGGAGTCACAGTCCTGGTCAGATCTGCTGTAAATCGCCTCTGTAGTGAGTCCTCTGTCTTCACACTGACCTCCGTCTCTCTCAGAGTTCAGTCCCAGTCTGCGGTCCAGACAGGTGATCCGAGATCCTGACAATCTGGCTAACTGTGCCATGAGCTAATCAGCTAACAGTGGTTAGCAACTGCTAAAGAGATTAGCATAGAGCATCAGTTCCTCTGGTGATAAGCTTTGAGTTCTGATCATATTTAACAAGGTACATTTTCAAACAGGTTTGATTCTCAGCTTCATGTCGACTGAGCTGTTCTCCTGCATCATGTGTGTAACTATAACATGATGCTGACCACGTCAGCAGCAGGAACGTGGAGATGCAGGTGCGTGTCAGGCAGGTTGAAAACAATCCTGCTAATGACTCCAAATGATTTTCCGCTCCTCGTCCGTCTGTTTCAGATTAATGACCTTTCCTCCACACAGACCTACGTTTTAGTTCATTTCTTGGAACTTGCTTGGAAAATATAATCCATCACAGTCATCTATATTTCTGTACGAGTCAGATATGTTGTTGAGATAATACAGCTGTGATTGTTTTGAAAACTTGCCCTGATGGTGCGTTCAAGGACACTCCAACAATTAACGAAGCTGACGAGTTCAGAGACTCAGAACGTTTCTCACATAATTCAGACATCATGTTGTTGTGAAAACATTTTACTTCCTCAGTGCTAAAGATAATCATCACATAGTGTTTTACAGGCAGCGACAGGAGTGCGTCAACACGGTGAGTCGGCTCCTCGACAGGTCGAGACGTCAGCGTGTCCACACACCTGTGAAACACTGATCTGCTGAAGCTTTGACTCATTTAATCCAAACGTAGCTGCATTTAAACTTCCCCGACATTAAGACAGTGATCACAGATGCTTGTGCCTGAATTTTACAGTTTTATAATGTGTCTGAAAACAATCGTCTGTGTTTGCTCTTCATCATTCAGGAGTGTTTAAACAGGAATTTAAATATTTAGAAGATGTCAGCTGTGCTGATGCTGACTCATGCTTTCTTAATTGCTCTGATGAATCTCAGCGTCATCATGGATTCTATTTCTCTTGTGAGTGTGCTCGCCTCTCAGCCAATCAGGAGACTTCATTCTGGGCCACCACCCTCGATTCCAGCAGCGTTTTGATGACGTCATCACTGTAGGACAAGATGTGTCGCAGCACCTGCACGGTGTGCTGTCCAATCAGAGGAGGGGGCGTCGGCTCACCGAGGCCGAAGCTGCTGAAACGAACAGCCGGACCTGAAGACAAAAACACACAGGAGCATGAGGACGTGTGTGTGTGTGTGTGTGTGTGTGTGTGTGTGTGTGAGGAGAGGACGTGTGTGTGTGTGTGTGTGAAGACTTCCTGCAGATGCTTCAAGTTAAAAGAGGGTGCATTATTGCATTCAAGCAAATTGAAGGATTTTATTGTGAAATATCTTTGCAGGAAGTCCAAAGATGGAGTCAGAGCGACTTTAATTGAGTTCAGTCAGAACCGGATGGTTCTACAAAGAACCGAGTGGGACGGCGCCACAGAACCAGTAAAGGTGGGCACCTTAAAAAATACTTGAAGGTTATTGGACGAACAGTCTGTCTATCACCGTGTATCGCAGGCTGACAACCAATCAGATGAACAGCAGGACAGAGCCACGAGCTGCAGAGCCAGGAAGTCATGAAGGAAACAGGATTTCAGTCTGTTGATTTGTTTTTCTTTCCTTCTTGTGTTTCGTTCCTCCTCTCCTCCTCTCATTGGCTCTCTGCGATGACACGCTGACCTCCTCACCTCTGAGTGTTTTAATGAAACAGATGTAACACGGAGCTGAAGGGACTCATTAGAGACAGAGATGATGATGATGATGATGATGAAAGGACACAGTGATGAAGACGTCACTGACCGTCTCTCTCTTCACTTTCTTCTCTTCTTCCTCTTTTAATCTTCTCCATCACTCACATTTTGCCCTTTTCCTCTTTGTCCTGCTGTCTTTCTGTCTCTTGCTTTGATACAGAGGACGAGATGAACCGAGACGCAGAAACATCAGAGACAAACGTCCACAGCGTTGCTTTTATCTAACAGGCAAAGTTTAAAGGGTCACTTCACCCAAATTATAACTTAATAAAGTGCCTGACATGAACTCCACTGCAGTCTGTGTGAGAGGCTGAGGAGGAAGACATTCATTCTTTTTTACGAGGAAACGGCAAAAAAAGACGAATCAGCTCTTGCAATAATTCTGTGAGCACTGAGATTTGTCTGAAGAGCCTGTGATGAACCTGAGCTGCTCGTAACAGACGGACGGTACTGAAAGTGTCTCCGTCATCTGCATCACGAGTCATTTTACAAAAGCACAATGTGTTCAGTCAGACTGAATCACTGCACTCACTCTGTTCCACATCACTCAGAAGACTTGTTACATCTGCAGGACTTTTCTGTTTGTCAGCAAGGAAGGAAGGAAGGAAAGAGGGAAGGAAGGAAGGAAGGAAGGAAGGAAAGAAGGAAAGAGGGAAGGAAGGAAGGAAGGAAGGAAGGAAAGAAGGAAAGAGGGAAGGAAGGAAGGAAGGAAAGAAGGAAAGAGGGACAGAAAAGAGTCAGACAGCTGAGGGAACAAACAGTTTATTTTGGGAAACTCACAACAATCAGCTGTTTTTAAAGAGCAGCACTAATGAGCTGAACTCTCACAGTCAGTGTGTGTGTGTGTGTGTGTGTGTGTGTGTGTGTGTGTGAGCCCACACGTGCATAGTCACACGAGTATGTGTGTTGGCCTGCATGGTTTTATGCATGACTGTGTCTGTGTCGTGTGTGTGTGTGTGTGATTGCTTCTATTTTCACCCCATTAGCAACCTGTTTTTCCTTCAGTGACACTCAACAAGTTGTGTGGGTGCGTGCACGTGTGTGCGTGTGTGTTGGTAAGTGTGTCAGCACAAATAATTGATGATTGACGTTACGTAATCATCTATTCAACCATCATATTTTGTAAATTTTCCTGTGCCGTCCGTCACAGCGAGGTAAGAAAACCTTATTCAGAATCTCATTAACTTTTCTGCTGATTAAAGAGTCGCACTGCGTCCTGACTTCAGGTCAAAGAGTCGCACTGCGTCCCGACTTCAGGTCAAAGAGTCGCACTGCGTCCCGACTTCAGGTCAAAGAGTCGCACTGCGTCCTGACTTCAGGTTAAAGAGTCGCACTGCGTCCTGACTTCAGCGTTAAAGAGTCGCACTGCGTCCTGACTTCAGGTCAAAGAGTCGCACTGCGTCCCGACTTCACGTTAAAGAGTCGCACTGCGTCCTGACTTCAGGTCAAAGAGTCGCACTGCGTCCTGACTTCAGGTCAAAGAGTCGCACTGCGTCCTGACTTCAGGTCAAAGAGTCGCACTGCGTCCTGACTTCACGTTAAAGAGTGGCACTGCGTCCTGACTTCAGGTCAAAGAGTCGCACTGCGTCCCGACTTCACGTTAAAGAGTCGCACTGCGTCCCGACTTCAGGTCAAAGAGTCGCACTGCGTCCTGACTTCAGGTCAAAGAGTCGCACTGCGTCCCGACTTCAGGTTAAAGAGTCGCACTGCGTCCTGACTTCAGGTTAAAGAGTCGCACTGCGTCCTGACTTCACGTTAAAGAGTCGCACTGCGTCCTGACTTCAGGTCGAAGAGTCGCACTGCGTCCTGACTTCACGTTAAAGAGTCGCACTGCGTCCTGACTTCAGGTCAAAGAGTCGCACTGCGTCCTGACTTCACGTTAAAGAGTCGCACTGCGTCCTGACTTCAGGTCAAAGAGTCGCACTGCGTCCTGACTTCAGGTCAAAGAGTCGCACTGCGTCCTGACTTCAGGTTAAAGAGTCGCACTGCGTCCTGACTTCAGGTTAAAGAGTCGCACTGCTTCCAGACTTCACGTTAAAGAGTCGCACTGCGTCCCGACTTCAGGTTAAAGAGTCGCACTGTGTCCCGACTTCAGGTCAACGAGTCGCACTGCGTCCTGACTTCAGGTCAAAGAGTCGCACTGCGTCCTGACTTCAGGTTAAAGAGTCGCACTGCGTCCTGACTTCACGTTAAAGAGTCGCACTGCGTCCCGACTTCACGTTAAAGAGTCGCACTGCGTCCCGACTTCAGGTCAAAGAGTCGCACTGCGTCCTGACTTCAGGTTAAAGAGTCGCACTGCGTCCTGACTTCAGGTTAAAGAGTCGCACTGCGTCCTGACTTCACGTTAAAGAGTCGCACTGCGTCCCGACTTCAGGTCAAAGAGTCGCACTGCGTCCTGACTTCAGGTCAAAGAGTCGCACTGCGTCCTGACTTCAGGTTAAAGAGTCGCACTGCGTCCTGACTTCACGTTAAAGAGTCGCACTGCGTCCTGACTTCACGTTAAAGAGTCGCACTGCGTCCTGACTTCAGGTCAAAGAGTCGCACTGCGTCCTGACTTCAGGTCAAAGAGTCGCACTGCGTCCTGACTTCAGGTCAAAGAGTCGCACTGCGTCCTGACTTCACGTTAAAGAGTGGCACTGCGTCCTGACTTCAGGTCGAAGAGTCGCACTGCGTCCCGACTTCACGTTAAAGAGTCGCACTGCGTCCCGACTTCAGGTCAAAGAGTCGCACTGCGTCCTGACTTCAGGTCAAAGAGTCGCACTGCGTCCCGACTTCAGGTTAAAGAGTCGCACTGCGTCCCGACTTCAGGTTAAAGAGTCGCACTGCGTCCTGACTTCAGCGTTAAAGAGTCGCACTGCGTCCTGACTTCAGGTCGAAGAGTCGCACTGCGTCCTGACTTCAGGTTAAAGAGTCGCACTGCGTCCTGACTTCAGGTTAAAGAGTCGCACTGCGTCCTGACTTCACGTTAAAGAGTCGCACTGCGTCCTGACTTCAGGTCAAAGAGTCGCACTGCGTCCCGACTTCACGTTAAAGAGTCGCACTGCGTCCTGACTTCAGGTCAAAGAGTCGCACTGCGTCCTGACTTCAGGTCAAAGAGTCGCACTGCGTCCTGACTTCAGGTCAAAGAGTCGCACTGCGTCCTGACTTCAGGTCAAAGAGTCGCACTGCGTCCTGACTTCAGGTTAAAGAGTCGCACTGCGTCCTGACTTCACGTTAAAGAGTCGCACTGCTTCCAGACTTCACGTTAAAGAGTCGCACTGCGTCCCGACTTCAGGTTAAAGAGTCGCACTGTGTCCCGACTTCAGGTCAACGAGTCGCACTGCGTCCTGACTTCACGTTAAAGAGTCGCACTGCGTCCTGACTTCAGGTTAAAGAGTCGCACTGCGTCCCGACTTCAGGTCAAAGAGTCGCACTGCGTCCTGACTTCAAGTTAAAGAGTCGCACTGCGTCCTGACTTCAAGTTAAAGAGTCGCACTGCGTCCTGACTTCAGGTTAAAGAGTCGCACTGCGTCCTGACTTCACGTTAAAGAGTCGCACTGCGTCCTGACTTCAGGTTAAAGAGATCTACAGAAGAGGGCGTTGAGTTTTAATGAATAAAAAGTTAGGATGACGTTAGCATCAGTGCTGCCACACTGGTGGACTTTCACTACAGCTGTAGTTCGGTCCGTCCTCATGAAGTATGAATATATCGACATGTTTAAAAATATGACTCAATGAACTGTGTCGCTCTGACAGCAGCAGAACCAGGCCTAGTCCAGGCCCGGTCCAGGCCCGGTGCAGGCCTGGTCCAGGCCCGGTCCAGGCCCGGTGCAGCACCACGACCAGGCCCGGTGCAGGCCTGGTCCAGGCCCGGTCCAGGCCCGGTGCAGGCCTGGTCCAGGCCCGGTCCAGGCCCGGTGCAGCACCACGACCAGGCCCGGTGCAGGCCTGGTCCAGGCCCGGTGCAGCGCCACGACCAGGCCCGGTACAGGCCTGGTCCAGGCCCGGTCCAGGCCCGGTGCAGGCCCGGTCCAGGCCCGGTGCAGGCCCGGTCCAGGCCCGGTCCAGGCCCGGTGCAGCGCCACGACCAGGACAAACTGGAACGTGTACGTCTTCTGATCCAACTGTCAAATTCATCCATCGTTCACATGTTTTTTAGACTTTTTGTCCAATTATATAACGTCATGAGTCACCTCCTTTATCACACACACACACACACACACACACACACACACACACACTTGCTTTGCTGTTTGTTCAAGTTATTTCTTCTCTTGGCTCTGAAACAACACACACACAAAACCAGAGGAATGCCACAGAGAGGCCGGCCAATGACTGTTCTGAGCTGCACGTTTTCACGCTCAATTAACCTCCAAGGTACAGACAACACACACACACACACACACACACACACACACACACACACACTTGTGTCTGGTGTTGTTTACCAAACAGGGATGGAGGGAACAGGAAAGTGGAGAGCAAAGAAAAGGATATTGTTAAGGCATTGAATAGACTGACACTGGTCACACACACACACACACACACACACACACACGCACACACACACACATGCACACATGTGTGTGTGTGTGTGTGTGTGTGTGTGTGTGTGTGTGACCACAGGCAGATATTTTGTTTTGTGCCTCCATCGGTTCATCTGTCCGTCACTGTCTGTAGCTCTCTGAAAAGACGATTGTGTTGCATGAAGAAAATGTTGAACTGTTCCTTTAAAGAGTCCAAACTCCTTTAGAGCTGAATGTTCATGTCTCGCTCGCACACACACACACACACACACACACACACACACACACACACACACACACACACACACACACACACACACACACACACACACACGTTTAAGACGTCGAGTCTTGATGACTTTGAGTTGGTTATCATCAGATCTGATATTCAGAGTGATCAATGTGTCGATCAGTGTGAGTATGAAAACACACACTCACACCGACAACACGTCCGTCAGCCTCTCCGTCCCACTTCCTGTCTGTGTTCGATGGATTTTGTCCGATTGCAGATAAAATACAGTAATTTAATTTACAGAGTGACGCTGTGATAAGAACACACACACACACACACACACACACACAACACACACTACCTGCTGCTGCGTCCACTGGGACACACAAACCAGTGAAACCACAAGATCCTGCTCAGCAGCCAAGCACACACACACACACACACACACACACACACACACGTACACACACACACACACACACACACACACACGTCCACAGGGACCGTCCTGCTCAGTCGGTTTGATGGATCTCAGTGTGCTTCCACTAAGAGGAAGCTGTTTGTCCACTGCCGTGTATTTACAGCGTAATCTGTCTTCTAACTTGTGTCTGTGTGTGTGTGTTTGTGTTTTGTTTTGTATGTGTGTGTGTGTATGTGTGTGTGTGTGTATGTGTGTGTGTGTGTATGTGTGTGTCAGCAGGACATCCATAACAGCGCCCCAATGCACATGACAAACACCACTTCTTGGAAAATGTCATTTAACAAAATGGTGTCAAAAACAAAGTTGAGGGTTAGAGAGAGGACAACTGTGTGTGTGTGTGTGTGTGTGTGTGTGTGTGTGTGTGTGTGTGTGTGTGTGTGTGTGTGTGTGTGTGTGTACACTCACCAGGAACACTGATGCGTCCGGCTGTTGGATGGTTCATCTCCAGAATGAGGCCGTTGTGTTTCACCTGCAAACAAACACACACATCGATGAGCCTCAGTGTTGTTCCTTCATCACCACGAACACACACACCGTCCTGCTGCCACGAAGGTCACGTTCAAATCTGTGCGGAGGAAGTCGTTATTCGCTTGACATCCAAATCACCAATAGCTATTTTACTGTACATAACTGGAACATTTGAACAAGAAGGAAAGAGTTCTTCCTTTCTGAACCAACCACAGTCACAGTCCTGGTCGTCGTGACCTCAGTTCAGGTCTCCGTGACCCTGAAGTTTCTACACAGAGACAGATTCAGACAAATCTTCTATCAGGGGAGCTAAAAAAGGGAACACCACAGAAGGGAGGATGATGACGGACTGCTGTCTGCTCTGATTGGTTTTACAGAAAAAACTTGAATCACTGAGGACGACAAAAAACAGGAACTGACGCAGTGTTTACGTGATGTACGTAAAGGAAAATGATTTCTGAGAGAGGTGACGACAGGAGGCTGGGAGTCAGTCGGCTCAGCCTCCACCTCAACGAGTTACAGAAAGCAGACGGGCTTGATTCATGAGTTGATCGACAACTTGTGTTCTGATTGTAGCCTCTCCAACATGAAGAGCTGCTGCTTCTCACAGAAAACTGAGTGTCTTTGGGTTTTGGACTGTGAAGGCGTCTCTGTGCTTCATCAGAGGGAACCTGTGATGTGAACCACACATACCAGATGATCAACTTGTGTTTGTGACTCCTGATGAAAGGAAGTCCAATGTTCTCTCTGTTTCAGCTCCGTTTTGAGTCTCAGAGGAGGAAGTAACAGAGTACAAATACTTCATGACTGTCCTTCAGTCCATGTCTCCTGTCTCTGTCCTGTCCCTGAGTGTCTCTGTGTCTTCTCCTCTCTACATCTGAACACAAACATCTGAACTTTCTCCTCCTCACAGCTTCAGAACAGCCTCGTTACTTTAGTTTGATGCATCTGAGCTGAATTATGGATTATTGTTATTTCCCAACATCAGCAGACTGATGTCGACCTATCACATTTTGAGTTTCCTCGTCTGTCACCATCACAGGCGTGAACAGACAGAGAGGGAGGCTGGAATGTGGAGAAAAGGCGTGTTAGTGTCTCGTATCTGCAGAGAGTTTCTGATTTTCTCTCTTTGTTGCTGCTCGGGACGCTTTACAACCCAACATGTGTCTATGTGACGTCCTGGGAATGAGACTCAACAATGAGCTGTCTCTGTGGTGCGTTCAGGAACAGCTGGGACAAATCCTGCTGACTCTACCTTTAACTTTAATAGTCTTTGAGTTATATTAATATGACGTGAGCTTCAGTTAGCTTTGACCACAGATGTCCTTCAGAGGGAGACTTTTTACTCTGATACTCTGAGGACATGTCAGAGCCTGTACTCGATTACTTTACTGGAGTAAAGAAGCTGTATCAGTACTTCTACTTTTACTGGAGTAAAGAAGCTGTATCAGTACTTCTACTTTTACTGGAGTAAAGAAGCTGTATCAGTACTTCTACTTTTACTGGAGTAAAGAA
Source organism: Lagodon rhomboides (assembly GCA_039737535.1). Classification (NCBI taxonomy): domain Eukaryota; kingdom Metazoa; phylum Chordata; class Actinopteri; order Spariformes; family Sparidae; genus Lagodon; species Lagodon rhomboides. Next base: position 27,244,845 of record CM077803.1, read on the forward strand.
GCTGTATCAGTACTTCTACTTTTACTGGAGTAAAGAAGCTGTATCAGTACTTTTACTGGAGTAAAGAAGCTGTATCAGTACTTCTACTTTTACTGGAGTAAAGAAGCTGGATCAGTACTTCTACTTTTACTGGAGTAAAGAAGCTGTATCAGTACTTCTACTTTTACTGGAGTAAAGAAGCTGTATCAGTACTTTTACTGGAGTAAAGAAGCTGTATCAGTACTTCTACTTTACTGGAGTAAAGAAGCTGTATCAGTACTTCTACTTTTACTGGAGTAAAGAAGCTGTATCAGTACTTCTACTTTTACCAGAGTCTATTTTTACACAAGTATCTGAACTTCAGCTGGAAGGGTTACGTCCAGACAGATAAACCTGCAGTGTCCTCCGGGGTCTGCAGTTCCTCTAACGGCCACTTGAGGCTCCAAAAGTGAGTCATATGTAAAAAAGTCCAACTTTACAGCAGAAATTAACGGCTTTGGTCTTTGGCCGACACACAGCTCCCAAATCTGAACAAAGCACCGTGTGTGCGTGTTAATCCTGACCGGATGAACCCAAAAAACGTAAATATTGCACTCGAACGTTGCGCAACGCTGCTGATTATATGTGTTGAAATATGACGGTTTGACAGTTTAGTGGATGTGGGTGAAGCTGCAGGGTAAACATCCACCTAACAAGTGTGTGTGTGTGTGTTTGTGTGTGTAAATGGAAAACAGGCTGGATCACGGGCACAAACATACGTCTTCTTTATATTGGCTCAGAAACTCTCGACAGCATCTGTGTGTGTTTATTTGTGTCTCGCTCTTTTTTCCATCTTGTTTCTTTTTCACGTCTGATTCTCTGTCATCTTCATCCCTCCATCTGTGCTCCTCATAAACATCAACATCTTGCTTTCTTTCTTATCTTCATCTGTTTCAGCTTCTTTCAGTAAATGTGTCCTTTTTAGGAAAATAATTATTCCGTCCAATTTATTATCTAAAGGTGTAATTTTGTAAAATATGGCAAGAATTTGAAGGTAGCTTTACAGGATGTAGGGGCGAGCTCAGTGCAGCAGGGGGCAGCGTAACACCGGAGTGACCCACAGCTGCTGCTCTTCGCTAGCTATCCACAGGTTTAGCTAGCTACCTTTAGCAAATTATTATTTAAGTGGCTGTATAAACTGTCAGTAGTCTGCCGGGACCGAGACATCGGATCACAGGTGGAGTCACTGCAGGCAACCGGGCTCAACAGCCTCCAGTGAAGACATGTGGACAGACTGAACTCTGAGAGAGACGGAGGTCAGTGTGAAGACAGAGGACTCACTACAGAGGTGATTTACAGCAGCTCTGACCAGGGCTATGACTCCGGGGACAGAAGACACATCAGGAGAGGACAGAGAGACAGAGTCGGACATCATCAGCGTGTAGAGACAGAATATCTTCACATGTGACTGTAACTGAAGATTGATTTGGACCGAACCAGAGGTGACTGTGGAGACAAACCAGAACTGTTCTGGTGACTCTGGTTCAGTTCAGGTCCAGTTTGGATGACGTGTGTTTGACGATGAGTTAACGAGCAGAACATTTATGAGTTTATGTTGTTGACTTGTTAGACTCAGTCATGAACTGAAACTACAGGCTGTCAGACTGTCAGCTGTCAGGAGGCTAGCTGTTAGCATGCTAACTTCAAAACAGAGACGTCTGACATCATCACTGTTGTTTCTTCATTCTGTTCATGATGTTTGCTCAGTTTTAACAATTCTGGACAGATTTGAAATGTCCTGATCTCCTGTCTGTCCAAACGATCAATACTTTTGATTGTAACATCTTCATGATCTTCACTCTAGCGCCATCCTCAGGACAAACTTCATGTTTAGCTCCACTGCTGGTGAGACTCTACGAACAGACACATCACACTTTGTTTTCATCTGATGAACAGCGTGAAGCATCAGAACTGTAAAAATACTGCCATCATACACACACACACACACACACACACACACACACACACACACACACATCAAACCTGACTCCTGAGGAATGAAACCCAATGAAAATACACACACACACACACACACACACACACACACACACACACACACACACACACACACACACATCTCCAGGGGGGAACTTTAATAAGAGTCAAACTGATCGATGGCTTTAATTTAAAGATCAAACATGACACACTGCAGGAAGTCAACCAGTGCTAAACGAATTACACTGTGTGTGTGTGTGTGTGTGTGTGTGTGTGTGTGTGTGTGTGTGTGTGTGTGTGTGTGTGTTCAGCTGAAACAGTGGATCGCAGCTGATTTTGGAGGATTATTATTTCTTTGGTGTTCATCACAGCTTCATGTCTCCACGCAGACGGTCGTGGTGGCAGAATCAGAGTCATCACGACTCACAACATCAACACGCAGCAACACGACACGAGGTCTCGGACCGGCACCGCTCGGCAGCACGACACAGAAACACAAAACATGAACTGAACGAATCGACAAAGACACACAGTCAGGCTCCGCCCCTTTAACATCCTCTATACAGTGTGTGTGTGTGTTTGATGTGTGCGCCTGTATTTGTGCATGCGTGCATACAAGTGTAACAGTATGATTGCCCACATGTGTGTGTGTGTAATCCTATCTGCTTGTCATGCAGGGTATCATTACATCCATATGGTCATCACACACACACACACACACACACACACACACACACACACACACACACACACACACACACAGAGGTCAAACACACTGTTGAACTTGTTTTATTTCTCACTTTTTTGTGAATTAAAGACAAAGATGAACTTCAGACGGTCTTTAATGAGCCCATCCTCATGTTCTGATCCACTGGACCCTCCGATCACTGAGCAGAACCTCTGTGGTGCCGTCTGTGCGTCGTTAAAGAAACTGTTCTCGGCCTCGCAGCTCTGTGTGTCTCTGCCGCCCCTTTTGGTTCTGGGCCGGTGCTGGAGCTGGTTCAGAGTTGGTTCTGCTTGCACCTTCTCGACCGAGGCGATTCAGGTGCTGGTTCGGAGCAAGTCGGTCTGAGTGACGCAGGACGTGAGGCGCCGCCCCGATCAACATCAGCATGTTAGCAATGTCACTGCGAGCGTGGTGTTAGCATGTTGTTTAATACAGCAGCACATACAACACATGTGTGTCTTCATCATGTGAGTGTGTGTGTGAGTGTGTGTCGAGGGTTAAAGGAGGGTTTTCTTTACTGACACACACACACACACACATCCTGTGCTGGAACACATGGTGTGTGTTTGACTCTAATCTAAATGTTATTGATCTGCGGCTGCATGGCTTAAAGCTTCACCTGCCACGTGTGTGTGTGTGTGCGTGTGCGTGTGTGTGTGTGTGTGTTTTCCCTGCGGTGGTGGAAAAGGAAAAGCCTGAATTAGGCCGGATCAAAGACACACACACTGATCACAGAACAGTTTTGTGGTTTTCAGTCACGTGCCTCCTCTTCTTCCTCCTCCTCTTCCTCCTGTTCTTTTTCTTCCCCTTATCCATATTTGGTGCCTGGAATCAGCCAGCGACACAACATGAAGAGTTTTTACAGTCAGAGGTCGCTAACCGAGAGCTGACCGACAGGACGATGACAGGAACAACCATCTGAAGACTGGAGACAGACGTCACCACTCCACCCACGGCCTCTCGATTCGGGCTATCAAGCAGATTTTTAGTTCCAAGATAAAGAACAGATCGCTGCAGAGCTAATGTTCCTCCACCTCCTGTCATCCCTCCATCAGCTCCTCCGTCACTGAGGCCGACTCAGGCGATGACTTCTTCACCCTCTTGTTTCTCTCTGCTCTTCCAGCTCATCTTTTTCACGCCTCCTCTCCTTCCCCATCACTCTTTATTCTCTCTGCTCTCGGAGTCTTTGAAGCTAGCTGTGGCAGTCCATTAAGTCGACTAACCAGCACCCACGGGAGCCGTCCGGGCCGCGGTTACATCATGTAAGTGCAACATCAAGGGGAGGAGGATGGAGTGTGTGTGCAGCCGGATGCATGTGGATCTGTGTGTATGTGTGAAGATCTTATGTTGCCTCAACCTGCTGTTCTCTGTTTGACCTCACCAATCAAAGCAGCTTGTGAATATCGCAGCGTTTTCATTCCTGTGAAGTGTCAGAGCACTTTTTCCTCCACTCGGCCTCAGATGAGCACTTAATAAGATGTTTTAGATGTGGTGCATCGAGCGGCAGCCTGAATGTGCCAGCTCCCAGGTGGTTCGCTGTTTCAGCTCATGACATGAATAATGCTCTTCATCGTGTTCTGTAAATTAGTGCATTTTAGTTGGAGAAATATTTATTTCTCACTTTGAAGAGTAAAGCAGCGAAGTGTCGCTCTGGAAGAGTCATGACTTCCTGTTCAAACACATGCAGGAGAAGAAGAAGAGATATTCATCTATCATACGCTCTAAAAAGTGACAGTTTCTGAAGCGACATTACAAAGTTTTATCATATTAATGTCCTGAAAGTGTGTGGGACAACGTGGACTGAAACATCACTGATCGGTGCAGCTCTCTGAGACGGGTCGATGACAGGTAACTGAACTGACCTCAAGAACTCTCAAGAGAAACTCTAACTTGTTTGAAAACATTGAACAAAGGTCCAAAGTCATTCCTCTTCCTTGATAGAGTTTGTAGATTTCAGAACCATCATTGCATTAAAAGCTGTCCAGGATTAACGTTGGGTGTGTTTGGACTCAGGTCATTTCCTGCTGCTTCGACCACTTGAGCTCCATCCAGGCTCCATGTCTCTTCTCAAATTAGACTTTCTTGTGTCCAGTTAGAATCCAGACTGCAGACTTCAAACTGTCCCTCAGGAACTTGATAAGTGATGTCACATACGATGAGTCCATGATAAGACACAGTGAAGCTCAGAACTTGATGCAGTGCAGTTTCTCGGCTCTGTGGATGGTTTGTCTGCTGAAGATGCTAATTTACAGGTTGGAAAATACAACCTTCTGTTCTGCAAACAACAGCGTTGGGCCGAGGATGAAGAGGTGAACTCCAGGGTGATCACGATGACCTCGAAGGCCTTCATCTTCATGCTGTTCCGGCACTGGAGGTCTCGGTCCCTGTCGCCAGGCCGCGGCTGCTTCAGCACTCCCAGAACAAGGACGCAGTACAACGTGATCGGCAGGAAGAACAGGGACATGAGCAGGTCGGTCGGGTGTACGATTGAAGGCAGGCACGATGCAGCATCAGCAGCAGCTGCACCGGAGAGTCTGAACCTGTGGAGGCAAACATAAGACTTGTTCAGGAAGTGAGGGAGCTCTGATCAATGTTGAGCTGCCATCAGTCGACCTCGACACCTGCGACAGGTTCGAATCAAAACATGACCAATACAAAGAATCTCATCTAAGTTCAAGTGTTGACTTTAAGTACTTTTACTCGAGTAGGCTACTGCACAAGTACAATTTAAAGGTATGAGACAGGTGCTCCTCAACTCTGCTCACTTATAAAGGACAAATATTGTGCTTCACTGCAATTATTTGATGACTTTAGTTACAAGTTACTCTGCCGATTCAGATGACTATTACATTAATAAATTGATGTAGTGTTAAAAGCCGTTATTACACATTAACACATCAGTAATTATATTCCAGTTTTATATTATTCTGAGGTTCACTTCTATGTTTTGGAACACTAAAGTTCTATTTTAATTAAACCGATGCCTGAATGTGTTTCTTCTTTGTGTAGGAGTTAATTATCTCCCTGGTTCCTAATAATCGTTAACAGCCTCGTGGAGATGGTGTTCATGTTCCCGCCCTGCGGCAGACACAGTTTTTGCTCTCAGACGTTGAATCTCAGCGTTGAGCTTTAAGTGTTTGCTCACCAGTGACACAACAGAGACGAAGGACAGGACAGCTGCTCTGTCACCAGATCACCGATTCTTCTAAACAGACATAAAAGCTTCCTGCATTCTTACAACAAGAAGAAAACACTGTCTCCATTTAGGTTTCCACACCTCCTTCACACATGTTGTGTGTTTCCAGTGCCTGTGTGCCTCTAAACAACATCCATCCCATCCTGGTTTTGCGTTCGAGAGAATCTCCTGTTTGTAATTTGGCCTTTTTGTTTCTCGACAGTTTCACCACAAGCTCTTTTTAAACTGGGCCCACCTGTGGTTCTGCATGACGGACAGCGAGTGGAGTCTGAGTTTACATCTGGTGGATTCAAAACAAGCTGGGGGGAGACACGGATATGGTTCCTGAGAACGGCTGAGGGTTCGGCCACATTTGCCTCGGATTTCCCTCAGAATGTAATTTGTCAGTGAATTTCACAAACAGAGCGGCAGCTGGACCAGGACGAGCGGATTCATCTGACGGTCCAGGACGGTTCACATAGAGAACAATGATCCAGCTTCCCAGGCGGTTCTAACAGCTGGTGCTGCTGGGTCAGCCACTGTATGCAGACGATACTCTGCTTTATAACGAGGTCACACCGATGGAACAGACGACACCTGTGTCTGACTGGCAGGATGTCGATTAAGTTTCACACAATCTAATTTTAGAAAGAAGTTTTCTTTCTAAATGTTCTTGAAAAAGTGTTATAATCTGTTTTCATGTCAATCAACAAAAGGGCATTTTTTTTGAGCAATTGTATTGCTTATATTTTCAACAAAGTTAATATTAGTGTAAATTATTGTCTGTTTAAATACTCTATACTGTAGTACAGTGTAGGAAGAAACACACATGTTCACATATTTCCATTCCATTTTAAGTTTTACTTTTTATTTTATCTTCTATGCTTTTATTTTTACATACTCTTATTATTTTAAACTATTTCTTCTTATATTTGTTTCACTGTTTGTTCTACTGTTTCTAAATGTTTGTCATGGTTTGAACAGTTTTCATGAAGTCAGAATAAAATCTGTCTCCAGTTGGTGATCTGTGGATAGAAAACTTCTTCTTATTAAACTCGTGTGACTGAAGTTGTGTCATTGTGCTGTGAGTCCATCTCACCTGCAGCAGCTTCTCTCCAGTGAACGAGCCTCCTGTGACTGACGATCGTCATCAGCCAGCCGGGCGGTGATCAGAGACGTCGCCTCCTCCGGTGACCGACACTGTTCATGACAGCAGCCGGACGTCATGTGACTCAGCTGCTTCATGTGACATAAAAACAAACATTCACAAAATAAATCCATTTTTGCCTTTTCATAAATAAGCAGCAGTTAAAGCAGGACAGTCTGTGAGTTAAATCTGTTCTTTCTGATGAAAGCTAGCTAAACATCCAGCTAGTTATTTCAGTTGACAAGCTAGCTAGTGTGCCAGGATGCTAACTGTCGAGCATCCTTGCTAGCTAGCTGACATCAACAGCCCACCCATCAGTATTCTGACTAACTGAAACAAGTGAAACCACTAAATAAGATTTTACATTTACAATCACTTCTCTCTGTTTTCCTCTCTGAGAAACATCTGTAGCAACGGGATGTTCATTTCATAATTCTGGTCCCATGAAGTCAAACAGACGTTAAAGCAGGGGGTGATTTAGGGCGGGGCTACCTTCTGAGTTCTCTGTCCGATCCAATCAGGACGTCCTGCTCAGCTCCAACATCTCCTCCAAATATGGTCACTTCTGGCTCCAATGAAATCAAGATGGGGACAACCGTGGGGCGAAAACGATGGAGCTACAGGTTGTTGTTTAGCTTCCACTGACATCTACGACTGAAAGCTCTTCACTTTAATAATATTAATAATAATAATAAAAGTGACTGGAGTTATTAATGAATTGAAAAGGAATTTTAAACCTTAGAAGCAAACCACATGACATCAGTACAACGATACATTTTGCTAACGTTAGCTAATCATCAGTAAACACAGAGTCCAGCTGAGGCTCGTGTGAATGTTTTTAATTCTGCAGGGTTTTGGTCGTGAAGTATCACTGAAGTACTGATCACATCAACATGTCGCCCTGATGATGACGCTACACGACACAACACAGTTGTTACAGTTCATCCTGAATCGTCCAATAGCTGTCGAGATGTTTCAGCCTTCATCATGGCGATAAACACAACAACATTCAGAAGTGAATTAAAGTGTTTACAACACAATAACAGGAACAAATTACCTACTAAACACAAAAGACTTTGTGGTGCACACACAAACACACACACACACACACACACACAGACACACACACAGTTGTGAGCTTGTGAGTTTAAGTTTGTATGAAGTGGAAACTTTGGCGTGAGGAATGTGTGTTTTGGATGGAAGAGATGCCCATCTGGAGCGAGTGGATCAACAGTGTGTGAGTGTGTGTGTTGTGATGGTGTGTGTTGTGTGTTGTGTTGGTGTGTGTTGTGTTGTGTTGGTGTGTGTTGGTGTGTGTTGGTGTGTGTTGTGTGTTGTGTTGGTGTGTGTTGTGTTGGTGTGTGTTGTGTGTGTTGTGTGTTGTGTGTGTGTGTTGGTGTGTGTTGTGTGTTGTGTTGGTGTGTGTTGTGTGTTGTGTGTGTTGTGTTGGTGTGTGTTGTGTGTGTTGTGTTGTGTGTGTGTGTGTGTGTGTGTGTGTGTGTGTGTGTGTTGTGTTGTGTGTGTGTGTGTGTTGTGTTGGTGTGTGTTGTGTGTGTGTGTTGTGTTGTGTTGTGTTGTGTTGTGTTGTGTTGTGTTGTGTTGTGTTGTGTTGTGTGTGTGTGTGTGTGTGTGTGTTGTGTTGTGTGTGTGTGTGTGTGTGAGGCAGCAGCTGGGCTCCAGGTGTGCAGCAGCAGCAGCAGCAGCAGCAGCAGCAGCAGCAGCAGCAGCACAGTGAGCAGCCGTCAGCTGTTCAGGAGCAGAGGTGAGTTCAGGGTTTGTGTCTTCACTGATGGACACAGTTTGTATTATTAACTCATTAATATTGTAAATATTAAAATTTTGACTTTGAATTTCTTCTATAAAACTACAGACTGCCCCTTTAATTAACACATTACAGTTTCAGCTAAACTATTCCACATTTTGAGTTTCCTCGTCTGTCACCATCACAGGCGTGAACAGACAGAGAGGGAGGCTGGAATGTGGAGAAAAGGCGTGTTAGTGTCTCGTATCTGCAGAGAGTTTCTGATTTTCTCTCTTTGTTGCTGCTCGGGACGCTTTACAACCCAACATGTGTCTATGTGACGTCCTGGGAATGAGACTCAACAATCAGCTGTCTTTGTGGTGCGTTCAGGAGCAGCTGGGACAAATCCTGCTGATTCTACCTTTAACTTTAATAGTCTTTGAATTATATCAATATGACGTGAGCTTCAGTTAGCTTTGACCACAGATGTCCTTCAGAGGGAGACTTTTTACTCTGATACTCTGAGGACATGTCAGAGCCTGTACTCGATTACTTTACTGGAGTAAAGAAGCTGTATCAGTACTTTTAGTGGAGTAAAGAAGCTGTACCAGTACTTCTACTTTTACTGGAGTAAAGAAGCTGTATCAGCACTTCTACTTTTACTGGAGTAAAGAAGCTGTATCAGTACTTCTACTTTTACTGGAGTAAAGAAGCTGTATCAGTACTTCTACTTTTACTGGAGTAAAGAAGCTGTATCAGCACTTCTACTTTTACTGGAGTAAAGAAGCTGTATCAGTACTTCTAGTTTTACTGGAGTAAAGAAGCTGTATCAGTACTTTTACTGGAGTAAAGAAGCTGTATCAGCACTTCTACTTTTACAGGAGTAAAGAAGCTGTATCAGTACTTCTACTTTTACTGGAGTAAAGAAGCTGTATCAGTACTTCTACTTTTACTGGAGTAAAGAAGCTGTATCAGTACTTCTACTTTTACTGGAGTAAAGAAGCTGTATCAGTACTTCTACTTTTACTGGAGTAAAGAAGCTGTATCAGTACTTCTACTTTTACTGGAGTAAAGAAGCTGTATCAGTACTTCTACTTTTACTGGAGTAAAGAAGCTGTATCAGTACTTCTACTTTTACTGGAGTAAAGAAGCTGTATCAGTACTTCTACTTTTACTGGAGTAAAGAAGCTGTATCAGTACTTCTACTTTTACTGGAGTAAAGAAGCTGTATCAGTACTTCTACTTTTACTGGAGTAAAGAAGCTGTATCAGTACTTCTACTGGAGTAAAGAAGCTGTATCAGAACTTTTACTGGAGTAAAGAAGCTGTATCAGTACTTCTACTTTTACTGGAGTAAAGAAGCTGTATCAGTACTTCTACTTTTACTGGAGTAAAGAAGCTGTATCAGTACTTCTACTTTTACTGGAGTAAAGAAGCTGTATCAGTACTTCTACTTTTACTGGAGTAAAGAAGCTGTATCAGTACTTCTACTTTTACTGGAGTAAAGAAGCTGTATCAGTACTTCTACTTTTACTGGAGTAAAGAAGCTGTATCAGTACTTCTACTTTTACTGGAGTAAAGAAGCTGTATCAGTACTTCTACTTTTACTGGAGTAAAGAAGCTGTATCAGCACTTCTACTTTTACTGGAGTAAAGAAGCTGTATCAGTACTTCTACTTTTACTGGAGTAAAGAAGCTGTATCAGTACTTCTACTTTTACTGGAGTAAAGAAGCTGTATCAGTACTTCTATTTTTACTGGAGTAAAGAAGCTGTATCAGTACTTCTACTTTTACTGGAGTAAAGAAGCTGTATCAGTACTTCTATTTTTACTGGAGTAAAGAAGCTGTATCAGTACTTCTACTTTTACTGGAGTAAAGAAGCTGTATCAGTACTTCTACTTTTACTGGAGTAAAGAAGCTGTATCAGTACTTCTACTTTCACACAAGTATCTGAGCTTCTACTGGAGGAAACAATGTGAGGACTGAAGTCTTCAGCTCAAGCTTTAAATACATGTTTATCGTAACTGAGAGAGATTGATTGATTGATTGTTGAGAATGTAAACAGTTAGTTATTAATGAACTGCTCATTGGAAAATTGGAGGTAATTATTGTGGTAATTTATAAGAAATGTCAAATATTCAGCATGGTAGTCTCCACCTGTCAGCGCGACATGAACGGCCAGTAAGATGAAGTGAATTGTGAATTTTTTCTCAGAACTTTTGATTTATTGATCGCTGTCAGATGTTTGGAGAGGTTTTTGGAAACACAATCACAAATTCTTCTGAATTAACGTCAGATTATTACATCAGAGAGAGAGAAGGAATTTGGAATAGAAAGAGGAGAGAACAACAGAATGAGAGAAGAGAAAAGACAGACGAAGACGACAAACATCAAGTGAATTAAAGTTGTGAGATCATGAACGTCGTATAACTGTGGTGACCCGGGGCCACGCGAGGTCCGGAGGATGGACAGATGAAGGGAGGACGAGGTGAAGGACGGGGTGAAGGATGAGGTGAAGGACGGGGTGAAGGATGAGGTGAAGGACGGGGTGAAGGACAGGGTGAAGGACGGGGTGAAGGATGAGGTGAAGGACGAGGTGAAGGACGGGGTGAAGGACGGGGTGAAGGATGAGGTGAAGGACGAGGTGAAGGACAGGGTGAAGGACAGGGTGAAGGACAGGGTGAAGGATGAGGTGAAGGACGGGGTGAAGGATGAGGTGAAGGACGGGGTGAAGGACAGGGTGAAGGACAGGGTGAAGGATGAGGTGAAGGACAGGGTGAAGGACGGGGTGAAGGACAGGGTGAAGGACAGGGTGAAGGACGGGGTGAAGGACAGGGTGAAGGACGGGGTGAAGGACGGGGTGAAGGACAGGGTGAAGTCCTGCCGTCCTCACGACAGCCGGAGACACACAGTGTGTTCAGGACCGGATCAGAACCGGATCCACCATCAGAACACCTGCAGCTGGTGAACCTGTGAGTCTGTGTGACGTCGTCTCTTATAGAAACGTGTTGACGACGAGCGACAGATGTGACGTCAAACGCTTCGCCTGAGTCTTTTGTCCGATCTCTCATTTCATGGTATTTTAGCTCGTTAGCTGCCGAGCGTTTCCACAGTTACATAAAACACGTGTCACCTCCCGAAAATGTCCAAAAATAACATCGGACATACCAGCGGCCGTCCACATCTCTTCTCCCTTTCTTCCTCCTTGTTTTGTTTGAAACTCCGTCCATTCCTGATTATTATCTGTCTCTCGAGTGTCACCCTTTAATTGGACGCCCCTCCTCCTCCTCCGTCCCCATGGGAAAGTATGCAGACACATTTTGATTTGATTATGGCTCAAAAACCAAACTATGCTCGCTCGCATTCCAGCTTCAAACAAACAGACGGCCTGAGGAAACAGCGGAGCAAGGCAGCGGGCACGGTCACGGTCGAAGGTTTGATTCTCTTCACGCGTGCTCAGATTCTTTAAAAACACCTTTTCATTACGTTCTAACTGTGTTCAGGAGGATTTTCTCTCCGTCTGTCGGACTCTTCTTTTGCTGTGTTTCCTCCTCCACGGTGGAGGCGGTGCACCGACGCCCTCTACAGGCAGGAGGAGTCACTGCAGCACACTGTCACCTGTTTCCTGTTTATCACTTCGTTTAAAATCCTCAGCTCAATCACGACAAGTCTCTTGTGATCCTCAAAGACAAATGTTCAGCCATCTGTAAGAGATCTGTGAGAGTGAAGCGCTGGTTCACCACAAACAAACACCAGGTGAGGAGAACCCGTCCACGCACGGATTAAAGGACCAGTTCACCCAAAACTGTGAGCTCAGTCATCTGCTCCCTCCATCTTCACAGTGAAACAGAGGAACAACCAGAGAACCATCAGACGTCTCCACACAGCTCGTCTGCTGTGATCACAGTCTGCAGCAGTGAACACATCACTAACTGATCTGAGACCAGATCTACAGCCTGGACGTGCGGTCGAACTCGTGCTAACACTGTTAGCTCAGCAGCTGCAGTGAAGATTAATAAAAGGTGTAAATAACCTGTTTTCAGATCAGTTTGTGATCACAGACATCTGAAACATCCTGCTCAGTGAAAGATCCAACCTGTGAGTAGAACCTCAAACACCCACAACACCATCTGAACCACCTGAATGACTGGAAGAACCACCTTAAAGAAACCATTAACCCCCTGAAGAACCCCTAGAACCTCCTCGGTGACTCCTAGAATCACCTACAGGACTCAAAGAACCACTTCAAACATCCCTAAACCTCTGAGATAACTACTGCGACCCCCTAAAACAGCACCAGAACCAGAACCACCTCACACGGATCCAAACACACCTTATTTACACCGGGCTGAAACCTTCACTGGAGCTGCTGAGATCAAAGTGTTTCAGCCGCTTCAGCCGGGCGGAACCAGCGCCAGCGATCACTTTGACCTTTGACATCTCAGAGCTTCTGTTTCTGAAACGTCTCACAGTGACTCAGACATTTTCTCCTTCTTCTTCTTCTTCTTCTTCTTTGTCTTCTCTGACTTCCAGTTGGACCTCGGGTTCGTCACGCTGAGCGCTTCAGATCTCATGTGGTTTCTGATGATTTCCCATCATGCATCACAACAATAGCTTCCAAATGCTTCAATTCTGACCGTGAAGAGAGAGAGGATGATTTGATTTCTCAGCAGTTTGGTCCATGAAGACAAGAAGTTTAAGAAGTTAAGTTTTTAGAGAAAAGGTGAGCAGGGAAGAGAGGAAACATGCAAATAAGAGAGAGCAGAGGAAAGGAAGAAGAGGAAGACGAGGAGGACGATGAAGAAAGTACTGAAGGAGGAGCAGAGAAAGGAAGGAAGGAGGAAGAGGAAAAGAGATGAAGAGGAACAGATGAGGATGAGGACACACACACACACACACACACACACACACACACACACACACACACACACACGGACGGTGGCTCGGCCAATCAGGTTGACAGACCGGTCAGATGTTTCAGGTGTAAACCGATCAGCTGATCATCATCAGCTGTTTACAATGTTCTCATATTTAGGTTTAAATATGCAAATGAGGTGATGTCATAAACAGTTTGTAACAAACAACTTGATCAGAGCAAGTTTCATCTTATCTGTGCCAACTCTTCTTCCTCCTCCTCCTCTCCTCCTCCTCCTCTTCCTCCTCGTCCTTCTCCTCTTCCTATTCCTCTTCCTCCTCCTCCTCTATCTCCTCCTCCTTTTCCTCCTCGTCCTCCTCTTCCTCCTCCTCTCCTCCTCCTCCTTTTCCTCCTCGTCCTCCTCTTCCTCCTCCTCCTCTTCCTCCTCGTCCTTCTCCTCCTCTTCCTCCTCCTCTCCTCCTCCTCCTCTTCCTCCTCGTCCTTCTCCTCCTCTCCTCCTCTTCCTCTTCCTCCTCCTCCTCCTCCTATCTCCTCTTCCTCCTCCTCCTTCTCCTCCTCTTCCTCCTCCTCCTCCCCTTCCTCGCTCTCCTTCCTCCTCCTCCTCCTCCTCCTCCTCCTCCTCCTCCCTCCTCCTCCTCCTCTTTCTCCTCTTCCTCCTCCTCCTTCGTCCTCCTCCTCCTCCTCTCCCCCTCCTCCTCCTCCTCCTCCTCCTCCTCCTCCTCCTCCCTCCTCCTCCTCCTCCCTCCTCCTCCTCCTCCTCCTCCTCCTCCTCCTCCTCCTCCTCTTTCTCCTCTTCCTCCTCCTCCTCCTCGTCCTCCTCCTCCCTCTCCCCCTCCTCCTCCTCCTCCTCCTCCTCCTCCTCCTCCTCCTTCTCCTCCTCCTCCTCCTCCTCTTCCTCCTCCTCCTCCCCTTCCTCGCTCCCCTTCCTCCTCCTCCTCCTCCTCCTCCTCCTCCTCCTCCTCCTCCTCCCCCTCTGCCTCTACATGCTTCAGACTTCGTACCTGGATTTTATCAAACCCACCTCTCACACTTTCCCAGATGTCCCGGCGCTGCTCTCCACCGACCGCAGAGGATTTCCTCCTGATTGTTTCCTTACATTCGTGTCCCTCAGCTCCATCACGTCCTCCTCCCACTCTGATTGCTGTTCGACTTGCCTCTCTTCCACACAGTCACTCAGAGGTCACTGTGGTCTTCTTGTCATCTTGATGGTTGAGGAATTGAAAAGTCTGATCATGTTGTTGACGGCCGTCATGGATCTGATGAAGACCAGACACGTTCTCCTTCAGCAGCTCACGTCAAAGAACTCGAGTAGGAAAAAAATGTATTTACTTTTTAGCTACTTTTGGTCAAATATGATTTGAGTCATTTTTCATCCAAAAATGTCAGAAAAGTGTTGTTTTCAGAACCGGATCAGAACCGACGTCACTCCTCCCATGAGACAGAACAGCTTCCTGTCGGCTAAATGTCAACACAGATCGAACAAACATGAAGCCGTCACGACTCTCCAAATCAAATCAATCCAACGTTTTCTCCATCGCTGACGTCACTGTTAGACTCTGATGAGTGGAGAGGAACAGATCGATGGTTTCATGTCCAGCTCGTCCTGACAGCTCGTCCACACGTTCAGACACGTTCAGACACGTTCAGACACGTTCAGACTCGTTCAGACTCGTTCAGACGTGGTGTCTGTTCGACAAGTTCACATAAAAATCACCAAAAAGAAAGATTTCCAGTTCAATAAAAAATACCTTCAGTGCCTTCAGTGATTCAACAACAACAAAAGATAGAAAATTCAGTTTGTTACAAAGTTCAGTTTTCACCAACATGTCCGACGCTGTCAGAGTTTCCTCTGGTTCCAGTCAGCTGATCGTCTTCATCACACAGGAGAAGAGTCTGGAGGTGATGCTGCAGGCTAAGGCTAAGCTAGCTGCAGGCTAAGGCTAAGCTAGCTGTGTAGTCTCTTCCTTTGGATGTACACAAGTCGGCAGGGTGGAGACGGAAAACCGTTGGGAGAATCACAGATCTGGCATTTCATTTGGATGAATCGGAACTAAAAAGACGATGCTGTTTGTTCTGGTGGTCCGTCAGAACAATGGCAGGTTCACGTCAGGTAATGAGAAACAACGGCTGACTGAATGAGATCAGAACGATGGTTTTCCTGAGGACACGTGGTCGACGCCACACGGAGCAGCGGGCTGGTTGAACTGGTGCGCTGCCGGTCTGAACATGTGGATGTGGAGCAGGGCAGAGCTCCGTCAGCTCTCCCTGGATAAATAAAGCTTTAACGAGCAGCTGTTGCTCAGCGTCCCCACGCTCCTGTAACGAGCCGCTGTTGGCCGGCAGCCTGTAATCACAGCGTGACCTCTGACCTCCGACCGGGTCACAATCAGACAGGAGAGCAACGTGTGAACACGCCCTGAACTCTGGATGATGTTACAGCGATTAATAATCCAGCTTCACGTCACAACGTCATCCTCAGGAGGAGGAAAGTGAATCACTGAAGGACGAACTGACGAGAGCAGGAGGAAGAAGAAGGAGGAGAAAATAAACAGTCAGCAGGAGGAAGATAAAACTCAACGTTAAGCTTCTAATTCAAACAAAATCAGTTCAACAAAGGTTCCTTAAACGTGACAGATCGCTCTCTCTCAGCAGGAAACGCAGGGAGCCATAAAATAAAGCAGGAATGTTTCATCCCTGGAAAGCAGCGGGAAGGAATTTCAGGTCTTCCAGGTGTTTCCAGGATGTGTGACCCGGTTCCAAACATAAACATCTGTCCGGACAGAAGATGAATGTGACCATGTGTTCAGACAGCAAGGTGACAAATCAACTCGTGTTTCACAGTCATGACTCTGCTGCATCTCCGTCTGTTTACAGGAGAGCTCATTCATGAGACTCATGTTCACATCGCAGTCTGTCAGAATTTAGACCGGTGTGGCCCAAACAACCGGACTGAGACCCTCGTCTCCATGTGGACTGATTCTGCAGCAGTCTGAACTCACTGAATCATTTATATTTCAATGTGAAACTCCTCCTGCAGATGAGCTGTAACACAACGTGTCCACATCATCAGTCTGACCTGGTCCAGCTTCACCTGTCAGAGCAGCAGGAGTGAAAATGACACTAACACATGTTTTCATGAGGAAATGTTGAGGCGGCTGGTAAAAAGCTGTCCTGCTCTGAGCTCAGAGTCGCCCTGCCTGAGAGACACAGCAGCATTAAACTCATCACAGCTCTTTATTTCCTTCTTCACACCAACTCTGTGCAGATAAAAGAGTCAGAAACAAGAGCTGAGCTGCAAAAACACACTGTTCAAAGAGCCAAACACAGAAAACTACACCAAGTTTAGGCTTTAAAACCTGAGAGAAACTCTAGATGACTGGATCTGAGCTCTCATTGGCTGCAGGATGCGTCAATCACCTGGAGGCTGGTGTGTGAGTGGCTCAGGAGAGAGAGAGGCTCACTGGCTGTTGTCGGCTCGAGGGCGGCCTACAACATCCATCTGCTCAGAGAGTTTGTTCACAGAGAGAAACAGGAACAAACGTTTCGTCTCCGTTTAATGACGTTCTGAGTTTTGGACTGACATGAGACTAATGGATTGAGGACATGTAGAATCAGAGAAGACAGTTTCTGTTGGAGTTTGATGCTCGACGGAAACATTCAGACACTTTACTGTTTGTTGGTTTGTTTGTTTGTTTGTTTGTTTGTTGCTGATGGGTTTTATCTGGAGGTTTGGTGAACTCGACGCTGACTTTTGACAGGTTTTGAAGAACGTGTGAGGTTACTGTGCAGAGAGCCTCCCCGTCATCTCGTCATCATTCAGTTTCAGGAACCATTAATGCAAATAATCAGTTACACAAAGGTGACGACACCGAGCCTCCTGTCAGCCTGTTCGACTTCACGGTAACACAACGTGAACAGGATCTAAACCAGAACTAAACCACAGCAATGGACCTTTTCCGTCCTCTTGTTCTGGACCAAATGAAGGAACCACAGGTGTGGAAACATCCTGACACACAGTGTGAAGCTGTTCAGTCTGCTGTAGAAAACCTCGACTGTGTCTCTAAGCTGCAGGTTTGAACACATCTTCAAGTGACAGTCGATGTTCTCCAGGCAGCTAATAGAGCTACAAGTGCCTCCTTCATCGATCCATCATCGGAGACGATTAGCGTGAAGAGGGAACAGACTGTACACCGTCCACACCCTGAGAGAGACGAATGGCGGGGAGGACAGAGCGCCACCACTCCGTCTGTAAGGAACAAGAGGCTCGTTTCCAAATGCTCACGATGTGCCGACAGATGAACAACCTCTGCGTTGTGAAAGAGGCAGACAGGAGGTTCATCTGATCAGCCTGATTTACTCTCCTGCGTCAGGGAGATTATCTGTCTCCCGACAGAAACCCACTCTGAGACACCTGACGTCAAAGAACTGAGCATTTTTAGGAAATTATTAGAGACATTTGGCAGAAAGGCTGCAGCTTCAGGGAGCTCTGAATACTGTAACAGGATTTAAATGACAGGAAATCTCTGATCTCTTTATTTCTCACCAGCAGGAGAGCGAGTGAGGAGGACAGTGAAGACGAGAGACGCTGTCCTCCTGTAGATACTCCAGAATATATCCAACACAACGACATCACATAATTACAGCAGCTGTTACCACATCGATCATTAACGAGCTTCATCTGTATTCATGCTGGTGTTTAGCAGGTTTATCCTCTCACTGTGTTAGCATGCTAACAGCTAGTGAAGCTGAGGCTGAAGAGCTGAAGAGTCTGAATAAGATCCAGACCTGCTGGAGGAACAAACAGCTGGAGTCTCCTCAGGTTCTGATCCGGAGCCGTTAACACAGATCAGTTTGTAACTTGTGGGATTAAAAAGGTGGTTTCTCTTCCCTCCTGTTGATCAGCCTGACTGCAGCAGAGATCCGGAGCTGACCTCCACTGTCGGCTGGTTCTGTTCTGTTCTGCTGACTGCTGACTGGAGCCGGAGGGGAAATGGACTTTACTTCATGAACGTAACGTTACAGAGAGGAGACAGAGAACCAGAACCAGAACCAGAACCAGAACCAGAGTCTCTGCTGAGAGGAGCTGGAGGGGAAATGGACTGTACTTCAGAGAGGAGAGGGTAAAAGATCCCAAAATCCCAAAAGTTATAAAGTAATCTCTGGGCTCTCCTCCGTCGCTCCACAGCTCCGGATCAGAGCAGAATCTGACCAGACTTCAGGTGTTTATTCTTCTAGAAAGTCCGGTCTTGCCCCGACTCAGTTTTGACAGAGCGCCCCCTACAGGCAGAGGTTATACACAGCGTGTTACAAGCGTTGACCTGATGATGGCGGCCTCTCAGGCAGACTCTCTGGAAGTCAACAGAAAGTCCACTTCAGGCCTCGTGTGGACTTTGGCGGAGTTGGAGCCCTCAGCACTCGCAGACTTCCTTGGAACAAGTCGGTTAAGTTCACAAGTCTGGATGTGCGGTGAAATAGGGTCATTTGGACTCAGCCCGAGTCCGTCTCCCTCTCCTGAACTCCTCCGTCCTGATGCTTTCCATGTTTCTGACACATTCATCACAACAGACGTGTCGTGTCCAAGAACTCCGCCCAACAACATCGACTCATTTCGGAACCTGAATTTAGTGAATAAACGTATTTCTGATAAAAACACGAGGTCACACGTCACCTCGACGACTACATTTCTTTATTGTGTAATCTGACCTTTGATACTTTCTTCTCAAAGACCTTCTTCAGTTTTTTCACAGATGTGTTTCTGACGTTCAGGATGTCTGTTTGTTCACTTCAGCCTCGATTATGGAAACAAACATTCCACATTTGAATTTCTGCGACATTCCTGAAACTTTGTCCTCAAAACACTCGACATTTAAATCTGAATTATCGTGAGCGGCAGACAGGTACAAGTTTCTGAAATAAAATACAGTCTCAAGGGTGAGAATAACTTCACAGAGTCGTTCTCTGCGTCGGTTTGTAACTCACTCCAATACTCTTTCGAATATCGTCGGGATAAAACAAAAGAGTCTCCTTCCAAAACACACACGGACAGACAGGACGGTCTTCGTGAACAGTTGGAAAGAGGGATAAATCCGTCTCGGTGCTCAGCAGATGATAAGAGCTATTAGTCGCAGGAGACGGCAGCCGGCCCGAACAGCTCCTCCTCTAATTGAGTTTCAAGAGTCTTCACGGACAGAGAGAAAGACAAATGTGCTCGGGCCATCATTCTTTCAGCAGACACAGAGGCAGTAATCACCGGAGGAAACAAAACTGCTGGAATTACAGGGATTCAAGAGCTCTCATAAAAACACTGAGACAAACCAGGAGGGATTCTGTCAGTCAGTCCTGGAACAATCAGCGACACCGTGGAGCTGCAGCTCGGCGCCGTGGTCACGACGCAGAGCTGACGGTGTCGAAGTGAAGCAGATTATAAAACAAGTTTAGGGCTGAATTCTCATAACGAGGCAGCAACGCCTTCTCCTCAAAACAGACTGTTGTATCTTTTATAAAGGTTTGTCAAACATGTCTGGTAGGAAACATCACTGCCTTGTTTCCAGTGCAGGAAGTGTGACGTCCACACGGCGCTCAGGTGTCACAGGTGTCACGTTAGATACAGGTGTGGCCGGAGCCCCGTGTCCAGGTTCTCTTATTTGATGTTTTCTGAAAGCTTACTGATGCGGATGCGGATGCGGATGTTTAAGCGAGATGACCACAGGACAGGAAGAAGTTTGAACCGTGGCAGACATCTGAAAGTCAGTTTCTGTCATTTGTAAAAGTCCATCGTCCAACGTCGATGGCCGACAGTCGTCGACTTCTGAGCCCTGTACCATCGAACATCGTGATTTAAAAGGTTTGTTGCTTTGAACCAGCTCAGTTCAGAGACGATCTGGTGTCTGGGTGTCTTTTCTACTGAGCAGTTGGTATTTGTGTTTTCTTAGCTTAGCTTTCTCAAAAGAGCTAGCAAACTTTGTTTGGAGCTTCTGATGCTGAACATTACCATGTAAGGGACATGTGATGCAGAGACGAAGACCTTCTGAAACCAGCGCAGGGATGTAGAGAAGGTCCGGACCTCTGAGATTACTACTCAAATACTCTTACTATTTTAATATTTTCAATTTGTATCCAAAAAAGTTTCATTTTGTCCGTGAATGTCAGAATATCTCTGAGCTTGGTTTGTCCTCCTTCTGCTTTGATGACAGAATGCACTCGAGCTGCATGGACTCATGTGACCCAGCAGGATCTGACAGGGTTCCACAAAGCTTCGACAAAACTACCTGAAGACCAAAGACGACCAAGGAGTCCTGACGGTCCACAGTCTCCGGACCTCCTCCCTCCTCAGCATCACTCCTGTTGTTCAGTGTCTTCAGTCTGTGAAGCATTCGTCTCTGACATCAGAGCTGAGCTGCAGTAATTAAACTCTGTCGTTTAGCTCGTAGCACTGAATGTTCTCACTGCAGAGCATTTCATTTTAAAGTGCATCAATGATCATCGGTGTTCTTCCTTATTGGTTCACATTGCTTTCTAAGCAGCAGTCGTGTAGTTTTGGGTCGTCATCTGTGATTCCTATCCCAAGTGATGTATCGTCCCCTGGACTGATATCATCCTTCAAAAGTCAGATCCGGTTTAGGTGAGGCGGTTTTAACAGGAAGTTGTGAGGGATTCGAAGAAAAGCCCCACAGCGTTTACCTACATGTGTGTTTTCTCATCACTTTTCATCTTTGTTTCTGGGTCCATTACAGAAAAGTGTCTGTCTGGAGTCCAAACTACACCTGCAGTGGAGTTATAAGAAGCTCTCCCTGCTGACTCAGCACTCCCGTCATGACAGAGCGGTTCGTCTTCTGACAGACGATTTATCTGGTAAACAAATGTGTTCAGGAGCAGAGGAAGAGGCTGGGTGGGCGTCCTCCAACCAAAACCCCTGAGAGGACAGTAGGACTCTGCTGACGTCACTTTTATTCCAAAACATCAAAACTACTCGATCATCGCTGTCTGGTGACCGAGCTGCTGCCCGGCTGTCGAGGAGATACTGGACGATGAAGCTGCTGAAACATCACCATCTCTTCACGCAACACTGATCTGAAGAGATCTGTTATCAATGAGATTTGACATCACTTGAAAATATATGTTCATTCAAGGAACTGTGTTTACTGAAAAAGTCTTCCTGAGCTCATGCAGAAATATCTTTTAACCATCATGTTGGTTTTTAATGCAGCAGCACCTGAGGGGTCAAAGGTCACAGGTATTTAGTGTTGGTGTCTGGATTCTCTGAATCTTTTCATGATATTAGAGATCGTAGATGGTGAAATTGTATTTTGAGAACACCGATCTCAAACGATTGGCCTTTTTCCAAAGGAGGTGAACCTCAACCCATCCTGAAGGACGTCCCATCCATACTGATCATGTTACGATCACCTGACCAAAGAAACATCAACAAACTGGTGTTTTCTGCTCATTCCACAACTTCTGTTTCATCAGGACTTGATTTAAGAGTTTCACTTAAGAAAGTGAGGATAATTCCTGGATCCATCCCTCCAACAGGATCCAAACCAACAGTTAAAGGGGTCTGTTCTGGGAAAAGACCCATCCTCCAGCCAAGGTTGGTGGAATTTCTGCATAATCATGCTGACAAACCAAGAATCAAAGTACCAAACCAACCAACCAACAGACAGACAGACAGAGTATCCAAGGAACGAGCCAATCAACCAACAAACCAGCCTCCTTCTCTGAGGTACTAAACAACATTACACACTAAAACCTGACAGCAGCCCAACATCACACTGCTTCCACCTTTGTTCGTGACAGACCTGCTTTATCACTCACAACCACTAGAGGTCCTCAGCTTAATGGAGATGTAGACACTGAAGGAGTAGGACTGACAAAGAAAAAGGTCAGGAAGTTTGAGTCTGTACGAGCACTGAACAAATCAAAAGAGGATTCCTCTGCTGTTCGACAGATCAGAGGTCACATTCACGCGTGTGCTCGTTTTACATCTTTGTTGGTTAGCCGACAGGAGAGAAGACCAGAAATGAGGAGGAACGACGAGCAACAAAAGTACCTTTTCCCTTTCATTCATTGTGGAATGAAAGTCAGTCAACAGCTCCACATTCATCCGTTCAGCCCATCGCTCATCCAGAACAGAAATATATTTCCCCTGAGCGGCGTTTGGCTGTCAGCTCGAGGCTTATCTGGTTATCTGGGAACAGGCGGGGTTAGGTCTGCGTGACCTGGAGGAAGCCTGAAGACTGTCAACATGACTTTAAATCCAGCTGATCCGGGAACAAACTCCCAACATGATTCAGAATCTGTCGAGAAAGTTTCCTCCTTTAACGAGCGTGATGGTCCTTTGCCTCCTCGCCTTCAGGCCTTCAGGCCTTCAGGCCCAGACTCTGAGCTGTGTCCTGTTCTGCAGTGGGTTTCTAACAACGGTGGCTGAAGCAGGAAGCCTTCACTCTGAGACGCAGACATCAAACAGACCTTTACTGGAGACAGTTTCAGTTTATGCTCTCAGACACCACCGACACTCCCGATTGGCCGGCTGTCCACTTCCTGTTACGAGCTCTGTTGGGTTTCTACGTATATCGTGGGACAAAAACTGACGATTGTTCTACAGAGTTCGACCGGTTAGATTAGAATTTTATTGCCATTTGCACAAATACACTGTTATTCTTGTCCATCAGGATTAAATGTTTTGTGGAAAAGCGTTTGATCAACAGAACAATGTTTCCTTTTCATCCCGTCAGGGAACCGTGTAATTCTGCTCACTGTTAACATACGTACATCTACGTCTGGCCTGTTCCCTGACGTCCCTGACGGTGTGACAGAGCAGACACAGGTGAAGACATAAACTAACACATCAGTTAACTACAGCCAGGCACCCAAACTCTCATACTCTGCAGGGAAATGCCCTCGAGCAAGGCAGTGATGTGAGTGTGAGTTACAGGGTTTGTCCTGTTTTGCCCCTTTAAGAGAAAAGCACCAACATTGTAAAAGTTGGGATTCATTTTCTGTTGAGGCCGGTGGAAAGAGTAAGGCAGCACCAGCACCAGGGGTTGAGGGTTCAAATCCCAGCTTCTCTGTGGAGTTGCTTTCCTGTTTAGCTTAATGCAGAAAAAGGCGATCACACTTGCAGAGGTGGGTGGGTCGAGCCTGCAGAGGGGCTGATTTATCTGATCTTACATGTGAGGTATCCACTTCAGAGGCTGTTTAGGTTTCAGCTGGGATAAATCAAACGCACCTCCCATAGTTACAATATGAAGACATATTTTGCTGGATATGTTCTGCAGGAGCTGGACTCTGCCCAGACCACATGACAGAAACACAGCCAGAGGACTCTTCGTCGTAAAAACAAGGTCGGCTGCTGCTGAACTCCTGAGAGAGACAGACAGTGAGCAACACGAGGGCAGAGACAGGAAGAAGTGAAGCCGAGAACTTCAGGATGAGGCAGCAAAACACCAGAGAGGAAAACTGGGACGAGCTGGAAGGAAAGAACCAAAGGAAGGAAGTCGAGAGCAGACTCTCTGCATAGACAGTCGGCCTTTTTCATATTCCTCTAAAGTTCTCCTGACCGACCCGACTCTTCAGTCCAATCACATTCATCAGTCTTTAACTGCACAAACTGCTCATAAATCACTTTGACCTGATGAAATATCGCCACAAAACTGCTGTATGAAGACGTTCCACACCAACAACCATAACTACAAACATATATTTTAAAAATCACACTCTAGTCTAACTCAAGTGGACGGACCACAGCCAATCAACCAACCCACCAAGCAAGAAACCCACCAACTGACTAACAGACCAAGCAAACGGGGTCTGATGGGGTCTGATGGGGGCTGATGGGGGCTGATGGGGTCTGATGGGGTCTGATGGGGTCTCTGAAGTCTGTTCCGTCTCTGCTGACGTCCTCTTTGATGATCACCAGGATAATTAATGTTGACTCAAACAAAAGTTAACAACATTTGTCTCAGAAGAAAACGACTCGTTTAACTGTGTGTGTGAAACATCCGATCACAGCTTCAAACTCTGGTTTTGAAGCTAAAGATGAAAACAATCAGCTGTTAAAATCAATTCATTATCAGATTTGGAATCAGTCAAGTAAACGTCGTCTCATTGGCTTCTTCTACGTAGCAATGGCAGCTGAGGCTCATGGGTATTGTAGTATTTAGAGGCATCCACCTGAAACCTGCAGCATCTTAACTTCATCCAGAGACGCTGAAGGGAAACATCAGGATTTACAGTCAGGAAAGAAACTTCAGAGAGTGTGTGTGTGTGTGTGTGTGTGTGTGTGTGTGTGTGTGTGTGTGTGTGTCTGAGTGTGTGTGTGTGTGTGTGTGTGTGTGTGTGTGTGCGTTCTGCCGTTTTCCAAATGACTTCCAGATTTCAGTTTTGAGTGGTGACTTCCTACCGTCCTGATTAGCAGCAGCTTCTCTGCAGAGCCGCTGTGCACACACACACACACACACACACAACACACACACACACACACACACCAGACAGAATGGTATTAAAGGGACATGCTGCTGCTTTTACAGGTTTTAGTCCATTAACGGCAAAACTGTGGAATCTTTACTGTCTGCTTTGATTAGATTTCCTTCAGCGCTGCCGTTGATTTCGGTTCACTTCTACACATCTTAAATCTAAATCGTGGTCGTTATGTGTTACGTTATCTAAATGTAGTTCCCATGGAAACCGCTGGTGGAGTGAACACTGCTGGACTGCGATGGAACAACACAGCTCCGGGAGGCAGGAAGTACACTGAGTAAATAAATAAGATCGCTAACTTAGCTCCCCTGCTAACCTTACGGCTAGCATAAGGCTAACAGCAGCTACATTAGCAGCACTTCGTGTTTACTTTACCAACGATGCTCGCAGTATCTTTCCATCAGGAACGCTCTGCGTCCATGTCAGTGTCATACAACTTAACGAAATGTTTACTGGGTGGAAAATTACGAGAGGCAAGTGCACGATGAGTCATCAACATCTTTTGTCTTTTCCAGGAAGTTACAAACTCTAAAGCAGCACTAAGAATACCTGCGGAACAGTAGTTCTTGTCGTTGGCCGGCCTGATACTGACGTGTAGATTCACAGTGACACACTGGACAAAAACACTACAACGGTGCATTCAAGGACACCCACAACAGAAACCTGATGTCATCTCAGTGTTGGTGTGACTCATGAAGACACATGAAGGAAAGTACAGAAATACGATCAGACTGGAGCTTTAAAGGAGGCTCCGTGTGATCGTCCCGCCTCGACTGAGACCTGAAGCTGCTGCAACATCAACACTTTAAACCCAGAAATTCAAACGAGAACATCAAAATAAAATCTTAGAACAAATAAACCGACTGAAGCCGTTCTCCTCATCTAACGTCTGTGATGTGCCGCCTGTGAAACATGAGATCTGATGTGGTTCGATGTGTTTACGGCCTGTGAACGGATCTAATGGATTCATGCCGAGCAGCTATTATTTCTCAGCATGTTCAGTATAAACAGAGACTCAATCTGTTGGTCTGAGAGTCAGCAGAGGAGAGCTATTTTACGCTCATTTCCGACATCATGTGGGAAACATTTACTACCAGAGAGATGCCGGCTATCATGGGAACAAATACATTCAGTGAACAGCTGCTGTCGGCACAGACGACGTGCCTTTGAGCAAGGTTTTCAACCAGCAGCAGAGTCCAGCAGGAGCACACAGTCCCAACCTTTATGAACCTACGAGCCGTTTCTCAAAGGCCTCCGTTCAGACGAGCATCTCTCCATCAGGACCAACGCTCCCATCAGTTCCATCGCTCCATCAGGACCATCTCTCCGTCAGGACCATCGCTCCGTCAGGACCATCGCTCCGTCAGGACCATCTCTCCGTCAGGACCATCGCTCCGTCATGACCATCGCTCTGTCAGGACCATCGCTCCATCAGGACCATCTCTCCATCAGGACCATCTCTCCATCAGGACCATCTCTCCATCAGGACCATCTCTCCATCAGGACCATCGCTCCATCAGGACCATCGCTCCATCAGGACCATCTCTCCATCAGGACCATCGCTCCATCAGGACCATCGCTCCATCAGGACCAACGCTCCATCAGTTCCATCGCTCCATCAGGACCATCTCTCCGTCAGGACCATCTCTCCGTCAGGACCATCGCTCTGTCAGGACCATCGCTACATCGGGACCATCTCTCCATTGGGACCATCGCTCCATCAGGACCTTCGCTCCATCAGGACCATCTCTCCGTCAGGACCATCGCTCCATCGGGACCATCGCTCCATCGGGACCATCTCTCCATCGGGACCATCGCTCCATCAGAACCATCGCTCCATCAGGACCATCGCTCCATCAGGACCATCTCTCCATCAGGACCATCGCTCCATCAGGACCATCGCTCCATCAGGAACCATCGCTCCATCAGGAACCATCGCTCCATCAGGACCATCTCTCCATCGGGACCATCGCTCCATCGGGACCATCGCTCCATCAGGACCATCTCTCCATCGGGACCATCGCTCCATCAGGACCATCTCTCCATCAGAACCATCGCTCCATCAGGACCATCTCTCCATCAGGACCATCTCTCCATCAGGACCATCGCTCCATCAGGACCATCGCTCCATCAGGACCATCGCTCCATCGGGACCATCTCTCCATCAGGACCATCTCTCCATCAGGACCATCGCTCCATCAGGACCATCGCTCCATCAGGACCATCGCTCCTCCTCGTCTGTGTGAACGTTCCAGAGGTGAACGTCTGATCCTCCAGAGGAGGTGCTGACAGAGCCGAGACCACGGCTGGGTGGAGAGGAGTGTGTCTGTCCTCCTGTCTGTCCTCCCGTCTGTCCTCCTGTCTGTCCTCCTGTCTGTCCTCCTGTCTGTCCTCCCGTCTGTCCTCCCGTCTGTCTCCTGTCTGTCTCCTGTCTGTCCTCCTGTCTGTCCTCCTGTCTGTCCTCCCGTCTGTCTCCTGTCTGTCCTCCTGTCTGTCTCCTGTCTGTCCTCCTGTCTGTCCTCCTGTCTGTCTCCTGTCTGTCCTCCTGTCTGTCTCCTGTCTGTCCT
>CM077803.1:27277506-27297506 GCA_039737535.1 Lagodon rhomboides
TCTCAGCGTCCAGCATCTCAGCGTCCAGCATCTCAGCGTCCAGCATCTCCACAGCTCGACGCAGCTTCAGCATCTCTTATCTGGTTGGTTTGAATGAGCTGAAAATGTCCCTCAGTGTCTGCAGCAGACACACACAGTGAGAGACGAGCTGAGACACATTCAGAGGCGGTGGAGACCAAAGACGGAGCTCAAACTAAGAGAATACTGGACTGAAACTTCTTTCACGTCGGCTCAAAAACCCACTAACACCTGCTGACACCTGGGTTGTTATCAGGGTCTGGTCCTGCAGGTGAACCTGTGAACCAGTTTGTTAATAATCCCTGATGTTGATCTTTTGTTCAGTTGTTTCCTTTGTGATCAGCTGAGAGTTTAACAGAGACTGAAGTCAGAAACAGCTGACCTGTGTGATCTCTCCGTCCTCATGTATCTGTTCACACGTCCGCTGTGTTCTGAACATATTCAATATGTTGATAAGTTGTGATCTGCAGTTTATCTGTGGTCACTCGTGTCTCTCTCAGCTGTTCCTGCGACAGCTTCACCACCTTCTGTCTTCTCCCATCTCCAGAAGATCAGAACCGTTCAGAACCGGAACATCAGGGTTAAAACCCTGAGGAGTGACTGATCCCAGGACAGCCTCAGACGTTACACTCACAGCCGCTGTGCTTTAAACAACGATCCTCTCACATCCTCGTGGACTCTGGTCCAACCCGGCAGAACTGCACAGGAAGCTTGTCTCATAGGTTTTAATATAAAAGCTCCTCAAATCATCTGCGTCTTTGAAGCGCTGATGTTTTTATGTTGGAGGTGAAGAGAAGTCAGTCGCAGAGCTGATCTCAGGTCTGTACATCTTATCCTATCACGTCCCATCACCACAGCTGACAGATCCACAGTTCAGTGTTTGGACGTGTGGATCGACCCGACCCGACGGCCTGCTGACGGGCCGCAGCTGCAGAGAAGCCGTTTGTCTGAGATGAACTCAGAGGTCAGAGGTCAGCGCTTCCTCCCGACTCACTGCCCGTCTCAGTCTGAGCGATGTGGACTCGACCCGTCTCAGTCTGAGCGATGTGGACTGACCCGTCTCAGTCTGAGCGATGTGGACTGACCCGTCTCAGTCTGAGCGATGTGGACCGACCCGTCTCAGTCTGAGCGATGTGGATTGACCCGTCTCAGTCTGAGCGATGTGGACTGACCCGTCTCAGTCTGAGCGATGTGGACCGACCCGTCTCAGTCTGAGCGATGTGGATCGACCCGTCTCAGTCTGAGCGATGTGGACTGACCCGTCTCAGTCTGAGCGATGTGGATCGACCCGTCTCAGTCTGAGCGATGTGGACTGACCCGTCTCAGTCTGAGCGATGTGGACCGACCCGTCTCAGTCTGAGCGATGTGGATTGACCCGTCTCAGTCTGAGCGATGTGGACTGACCCGTCTCAGTCTGAGCGATGTGGACCGACCCGTCTCAGTCTGAGCGATGTGGACCGACCCGTCTCAGTCTGAGCGATGTGGATCGACCCGTCTCAGTCTGAGCGATGTGGACCGACCCGTCTCAGTCTGAGCGATGTGGACCGACCCGTCTCAGTCTGAGCGATGTGGATCGACCCGTCTCAGTCTGAGCGATGTGGACCGACCCGTCTCAGTCTGAGCGATGTGGACCGACCCGTCTCAGTCTGAGCGATGTGGACTGACCCGTCTCAGTCTGAGCGATGTGGACCGACCCGTCTCAGTCTGAGCGATGTGGATCGACCCGTCTCAGTCTGAGCGATGTGATTGACCCGTCTCAGTCTGAGCGATGTGGACCGACCCGTCTCAGTCTGAGCGATGTGGATCGACCCGTCTCAGTCTGAGCGATGTGGACCGACCCGTCTCAGTCTGAGCGATGTGATTGACCCGTCTCAGTCTGAGCGATGTGGACCGACCCGTCTCAGTCTGAGCGATGTGATTGACCCGTCTCAGAAATCAGATGTGAACTTTAAAGCGTCGGCGGGTCGGACGACTTCTTCAGCTCTCATGTCTTCCACGTAAAGCCACAACCGCACAACACCAATAATTCTGTTGTTCCAACTGTCGTGATCTCCGGAGGACCCGTCTGCTCCGCTTTCATCTTCGGCGCCCGGGGGGAGGCGGGGGGAGGGAGCGAGGCATTGTGGGTAAGGCAGTTCACACGAGGATTAGATCCGAGCGGCGCACAATAACGCTCCCGCTGGTGAGGGACGGCGACCACAAGAGTCGAGCCGCCACCACCGCCCCCGCCGCCATGTTCACGTCGAGCAGATGGAGCGAAACATCAGTGTGTGTGTGTGTGTGTGTGTGTGTGTGTGGGTTTAATGTGCACATGTGTGTTACTCAGCTCCATAATAACACAGCAGCATGTCAGCTGCCTCGGGCTCAGAGGCAGTAATGTGAAGCAGACTGACGACTCAGGTCCGACCCGGTCCGGTACCAGACATGTTCTGACTGCTTTTATTCTGCTTGTTGAACATGACGGAGTTCATCTGTCGACCTGAGACCGAAACATGGATCAGAACACCGTCAACACAAACACTCAAACGAACAAACTCTCTGAATGTGAAGAATGTTGGAACTACTGTTGTTTTTCCACCGATGACGTCATCATCAACCACTCAGCGGTTCCCTGCTGGGCCGAGTCAAACCGAGCAGAACCGGGCCGCCAGGTGTGATGGAAGAACTGAATATTTAAACCCTTAAACTCCGTCTGAGGTTAGAAATGAAGCTCAAACTGAGCTGGTGTAAGTTCTGAGCACAGGACGGGATTGGTTCCTCAGGTCTGTGACATCATCAGTCAGCTGTGTCTCTGGTGTCGACTGCTTGTCTTGTCTTGTATCATATAAATAGCAGTTGGAGGTTAACAGGGTTAAAAGCTTCAGGTCCAGATGTCAGAGACAGAACCAGCCGGTCGGGTCAGACGAGCTGAAGCGATGAGAGAATACTGACAACACGGATGTAAACAAAGTGTCACGAGAGGCGAAGCGAGAGCCACATGAAGTCAGACGCTCTTATTGTGAAATCGGCTGCGAGTCGGGCAGCAGGAGATAAATCTGACGGAACGAGTCCGCAGAGACGCTGCAGCAGGAACCATGACATCATCAGGACAGAACCAGGAATCCAAACAACATTTCTGTTTCTACGGCAGGAAACTGAACGTGACGAGGATGTCCTGTGTGTGTGTGTGTGTGTGTGTGTGTGTGTGTGTGTGTGTGTGTGTGTGTGTGTGTGTTCTACAGGCTGAGAGGACACACATGTTGTTTGTCCTGTTGTTAGATTAACTGAGACGACCCAGAATCCTCGGTCCTGTCTGTGGTGTGACATCATCACCTTCAGGCTGTGACAGAGGAGGGTTCTGGGAGTTACCTGATAAGGTACGATGCTCTCGTGGGCCGTCCCCCAACGCCGCGCCTCCTTCCCCGCGTTCAGGTAGTTGGCAGCGATGTGGCTGAGACAGGAAACCTGAGAGGGGGGGGGAGAGAGAGAGAGAGGGAGAGAGAGAGAGAGAGAGAGAGAGAGAGGGAGAGAGAGAGAGAGACAGAGAGAGACAGAGAGAGAGAGAGAGAGAGAGAGGGAGAGAGAGAGAGAGAGAGAGAGAGAGAGAGACAGAGAGAGGGAGAGAGAGAGAGAGAGAGGGAGAGAGAGAGAGAGAGAGAGGGAGAGAGGGAGAGAGAGGGAGAGAGAGAGAGAGAGAGAGGGAGAGAGAGAGAGAGACAGAGAGACAGAGAGAGAGACAGAGAGAGAGAGAGAGAGAGAGAGAGAGAGAGACAGAGAGAGAGAGAGAGAGAGAGAGAGAGACAGAGAGAGAGAGAGAGAGAGAGAGAGAGAGAGAGAGAGAGAGGTGTTAATGTGAGCTGTCGTCAGCCTCGCTCGTCCCTGCTGCCGGCGGAGGTCGTCGCTCCTGAACGAACGAAAACCACGACTCTGCTCTCGTTCATCCCGACGCCACAAAACCTCTGGAGCACAGCCGCCTCACCTTCAGCTGAAACCTCGACTGAAACTCCTGGAGAACCGTCGGCCTCCGGTTCTGCTCAGAGTTCATCCCCTGCCTCGGTGTTTCCATCAGAGCGGCGGCTGAACTGAACACCTGAAACTGTTCGGCCTTTAACTGGCTGGGTGTTAAATCAGAGTGCATCTTTTAATCTCTGTCATGTTTGTCTTCACTCTGTGAGGACGTGTCCCTCCAGACTCATCACAGACGGGTCGGCCTCCATCCCAGAACCTCAGAACCTCAGAACCTGGCGAATGAACCCAGAAATCTACTTTTTGATCAATAATCTTGAATGTAAGGTCCCGACATGGAGAGCTGGGAGGGAACACGGGCGTCAGACAACAAGCGTCTGTGGCAGCAGCAGCAGACGTCTGGACGACGTTAGCTTCAAGTCGTATTCGGTTTCGTTCATTTTGAGTGTTGAAGAAAGAAGAAGGAGGAAAATGAAGACGGACGATGATTAGAAGGAAAAGACGAGCAGAAGATCAGACGCTGTTGACATGACGGTGTGATGGGCGGGGCTGTCGATCACCGCTCTGTTCTGAAACTGATATTACTCTGTGTTTAAAGCTCTAACTACAGGCCCGGCAGGATGTATACAGCCGGCGCTGACGGACGGAGACGCCACATGTGAGACGGCGACGACTTTGAATCACCAACACAAAGAAACTGCAGTCGCATTAAAGCGAGCGTCCGTCAGTTCAGTCCACACGAGACCAAGACACAAACTACAAGATGTCAGAGAGCGATCTGAACGACGGCTCTCATGTGGTGAGAAGAAGCTCCGTGACAGGAAGTAACAGGCCCGGTACCGGTCCAGACAGCAGGCGGACGGGTCACTGCTTCTGATCAAAGATCAATTCAATGAGATTTGACTGTAGATCATCAAATCAAAATCAGGACCGCTGATTCTCCCAGAATCTTTGTGCACTTCAAAGACGTCACAGCTAGCTTAGCGTTAGCCTGCAGCTAGCTTAGCATCAGTCTGCAGCATCACCTCCAGACTCTTCTCCTGTGTGATGACGACGATCAGCTGACCGGTACCAGAGGACACTCTGACAGCGTCTTGTCTTTTTCAGAGATCCTTCATTGATTTGTTTGAGAGGAAAAACTGAACTGAACTGAGTCACAGATCCAAGAAACCGTCTGAGAAGTTGATCCTGACTGAGAATCAGCTGCACGAGCAAACACTCGGACACAAAGCTGAGATTTAATATTTATTCTCATTGTTAATTATTTTCTCGATTCAGCAGTGTTTCGTCTTTAAATGTCAAAGATCTTCAGTTCGCTGTCTCGGCTGACATCAGAGAGTGGACGAACTCAAACTGATGAGCAGGTGATGAAACTGGTTCAGCTGGAGTTGGACCTCCACCGGGCCGGGCTGTACTGGAGGCACTGGACCAGAGAAAAGGACGATCCTCCTCTTGGTCTAAACTTTCCCAACAGCCCGGAGTTATTTCTCGCCTTCAGAAGTTTGGTATTTTCCTGCATGACTGAGCTTTTCCTCAACAAACCACAACAGTTCCAGTCGTTTCCAGCTGAACTTCAGACTTCTGACTCTGCAGCCTTTGGTCTGCAGCTCGTCCTCGGCGAGCAGCTGCTTCAGGACCTGCCGGCGGCTCGTACAGAAACAACTCTGAACTCCGATCGCTTTGTAACGATTAAACTTCCCCCGACAACCGAACCACACTCCGCTTAAACCCGTCACACGGACGCAGAGCCGCCGCGCTGTGTGCCTTCATTGTTCATCTCTGGTCGAGGCGCTCTGCGGCGGACGTGCCTGTGGTCGCAGCGCTTCATACAGGAATGCATCATGGGATAGGAGAGGGGGGAGAAGTGGATTGTGGGTATTTTATGTGTAGCTGCAGTGAGAGCCGACCGCAGAGATCAAGACTGTGGAAACCATCCACTTCATCTCCTCCAGCCATCCATCATCCATCCATCTCCTCCATCCATCCTCCATCCAACCTCCATCCATCATCCATCCATCCTCCATCCATCCATCCTCCATCCATCCTCCATCCATCCTCCATCCAACCTCCATCCATCCATCCTCCATCCATCCATCCATCCATCCATCCAGCCATCATCCATCATCCATCAGTCATCCATCAATCCATCCATCCAACCTCCATCCATCAATCCATCCATCCTCCATCCACTCCATCTCATCCATCCATCCATCCATCCATCCATCCATCCATCCATCCTCCATCCATCCATACATCATCCGTCCATCCATCCATCCATCCATCCATCCATCCTCCATCCATCCATCCATCCATCCATCATCCATCCATCATCCATCCATCCATCATCCATCCATCCATCCATCCATCCTCCATCCATCCATCCATCCATCCATCCATCCATCATCCATCCAACCACCATCCATCCATCCATCCATCATCCATCCATCCATCATCCATCCATCCATCTATCCATCCATCCTCCATCCAACCATCCATCCATCCATCCATCCTCCATCCATCCTCCATCCATCCTCCATCCAACCTCCATCCATCCATCCATCCATCCCTCCATCCATCCTCCATCCATCCTAACACGACGGTGTTTAAATCTGATCTGATCAAAGACAACACAGATTCATTCAGACATGCTAAAGATATGTGAGATGTACAGAAGCTAACACGTGTTAGCCTTCAACACTCAGTGATGTCAGAGATCAGCTGTTCAAACAATAAACAGCAATAATATCATCAGATCGATATCAGAAGATCTCTTCTTACTTCTTCACCAGGAAACAAACTCTGTGTCTTCAGTCTGAGCCCAGTGTCTCTCTGGAGGACATAAAGTTCTGAGCCCGGCCGACCCGGTTTGTGTCGCAGCGTCTCCTCGAGCCAATGAGGTGAGAGACGAGAGTACATAAAACATAAAACATGTTTTTAAAAGCAACACTGTCACACAAGCAGCAGGTCCTGACACAACAAATCAAACGCACCCCGGCCGCCTCGGATGCTTCAGAGTCCAGGACGCCGTCGCTCCCATCAGTCTCCGGGTCGCCGGCGGCCCGAGGACCTCGCATCGTTTGATTTGTTTAAACGGCGAAAACATTCAGAGGAATATTGATCGCTCCGTCTGAACTGTTCAGGATTAATCAACGGCTTGTTTAAAGTTCACACACACACACACACACACACACACACACACACACACACACACTCGCACTCACACTGCAGGAACACGACCTTTTTAGGGGACGTTCTCGGTACAAAGTGAAACGTTTCAGCAGCTTTTACTTTTATTGATTTACAAACTTTAGCTTCCTGTTCAGGTTCGTTTCTTCAGACTGAAGCTCAGAGAGATGAAACAGAGACGAGACACTGACCGTCCAGAGAGGAAGACACACACACACACACACACACACACACACACACTCACCTGTGAGGACAGCAGGTTGCAGTCGATATGAACGCCCGTCCTCGTCTTGTGTCGCTGCAGCAGGGCGGCCATGACGGCTCCGTGTGCGTACAGCCCCGTTGCCAGGTCTGTCATGGCAACACCTGGACGTACCGGCTCACCATCCTGCCGGCAGAAGCATTGCATTATGGGAGCAGAACTGGACTGTGATATTTCTATGTTTGTACAATCAGCCTGTTAAATGTGAATATCTGATGTGTAATAAACAGGAGAGTCTGACCTCGGGCCCTGTGATGTGCATCATCCCCGACACAGCCGAGGCGATGGAGTCGTAGCCTGGACTGGTGGCCTGAGGACCGGTCTGTCCGTAACCTGAACACACACACACACACAGACACACACACACACACACACACACACACACACACACAGACACACACACACACACAGACACACACACACACACAGACACACACACACACACACACACACACACACACACACACACACACACGTTACTGCCTCGGTGCCAGTGGGCTGGTTTCTCTCTGACCTGGAGGAAACACACAAACCGTCGCTGCCACATGTTGAGTCTGCAGCTCGGACCAAACAACCAGACTGATCTCCTGAAGCGTCGACGCTCCGCAGCAGCAAACGCTCACACGAAGGATTTACCAGCCGCTGACGGCGCTCACATGTTGACACCTGACACCGTCTGACAACAGTCGACAAACATGAAGTTTGTACGATCGTCTCATCTCATCTTCATCTCTGCGTCACTTCATCCCAGAAAACATTAAAACGGGTGAAAAGCGTCTGGAGTCTGGTGGAAGGAGAAGGTTTCAAAGTGTGGCCAGTAAAAATCAACTTGTGTCCAACACAGAGAAGAAGAAGTCGAGCTGACTCGACACAAACACGACTCGTCTCTGGAGCTGGTGTTTGAACTGGACTCGGTACCGAACGATCTGGACCAAGATGAGGTGAGGAGGAGGATGTGCAGCGCCGGACTGGACTCTCAGCTTCTGAAGCAGCAGAGATGAGACGAAGCATGAAAGAAGATCTCCGACATAAATCTGAGAGGATGAAGATGATGCGACGCCTCGAGACTGAAACATAATATAACATGAAGACGTAAACACGGCGGCACCCTGCTGTGAGCTGCTGCAGCCCCATAAAGTTAAATTATTGATCTGATGTGAGTGAAAGTTTAGCAGAGAAGAATGTGGCTGAGATGAAACACGTCCTGATACGATCAATACGTCTGATGTGATCGATCGTCCGTCAACTCAACGGCTGCCTGGACGGAAGGAGACCAATCTGAGAACTGATGGATGATTGATGAAGCGATCAGCAGGACGTGTCCCCAACACTTCCTGCTGCTGGCGGTTCTGTCTCGGGACAGGAGGACAGGAGCTGCAGGTCCGAGGCATCAGGACCTGAGACCAGGACCCATCCGGCTCCGGTCCAGACGGCTCGGGACGGAACCAGGCTGTAAATCTGCCCGCTGCAGCTGCTGCAGCTTAATGAGGCCTCCTGGGTAATGTAGTGTTTTTCTCTTAAAGGACGGCAGGACGAGGAGACGGGAAACTAAAGACGTGTGAGAGACGAAGCTGCAGCAGAGAAAGACAAGTGGAGGGAAAGACTGAGAGGAAGGTAAAGAGAAAAGGAGGGAAATAAAAGAGGAAGTGACGGGAAGAGGAAGTGACGGGAAGAGGAAGTGACGGGAAGAGGAAGTGACGGGAAGAGGATCTAAACTCAGAGAAGCTGCAGCAGAACCTGAGCCTGACATCAAGAGTCAAACTGAACTGGATCTTTAAGTTTCCTTCATTTTTTAATTACTACGGTTTTTACGTATCGTAGGAATTTTACAGACAACTTTTATCACTTTAACTTCTCATTCTGCAGTAAATCCTGACATCACTGTGACATCACTGTGACCGAACAGAATGTGGCAGCACGTCGTATCTTTGGGAACTTTGACCGTCAGGCCTCTCTGGTTCTGGCGTGCTGTATGAAACGACCCGCTGCAGCTTCATGTCGGCGCTGCTCGGTCCAGTGTGAACAAACAGAGGTGATGATGTTCTGTCTGGATCTTCCAGCAGACATGAAGTCAAACTACGGCACAAAGTGAGAACCATCCTCCGCTTCCAATCTGCAGGAAACAACAAGAAGCTGCTGATGGTGTGTGTGTGTGTGTGTGTGTGTGTGTGTGTGTGTAGTCTGTCTTTACTCTGGAGTCCAGCGACATCTAGTGGTTCAGTCTGTGAGCTGCAGGTCTGTACAGAACATGTTCTGTGACTGTAAAATCATCCAGTACTGGACCAGAAACACCAGGAGACGACGTACGACCGGATCAACCGACCGGATCAACTGACCGGATCACACGAGCTGAAGAATCAGGCAGCAGAAAGGAGTGATGTGTTTCAACGTGTTCAGAAGAACTTTTAACTGGTTCTGAAACAGTCTCAGTTAAACACTGGAGCCTCTGTTGGACCTACATAAACCAACGAGACCGTCACAGAGAAGATCTTAGTCCTTCGAGTCGTCACCGGGTCACATTCTGACTTTCATGTCATGAAATTAAAACTCTCGTCACGGTGGAGCGATGAGGATCAAATCTAACAACTTCTCCAAAAGACTCAGCGTGGTGAAAGACGTCCAGCGGAGACAGAATGAAAGTCTCAAGACGTCTCCTCAGCGTTCACAGCTGACGTCTCAGTGACGTCCTCACATCAACGTCTTTACTCTGTGATGTGAGACACCTTTTAACTTCACTCAGACGTCTGAAGAACTTGACGGCCAGATTTTACTTCACGCAGCAAAACCCACCTCGAGGATTCAGACCTGAATGAGGCGTGAACTTTACCAGGAGAGCTACTGATCAGCTGAGAGCCTTGTTTGGTCCTCCAGCCTGAGGACACGATCGACAGCTGATCAATAACTCTGCTGGTGAAGGTCAGGAGACATGAATCATCACCGACTGACGATGCACGATCCTGAAAGCAGCTCGTTCTGACTGAAGTGACGTCTGCAGCTCGTTAGTCAGCCAGCACACGGACTTCCTCATTAAACTCCGCTGGTTCTGGTTTCTGTGTGAGTCTGCAGCCGGTCCACATTATCCAGACACCACAACAGTCGGGCCAGCAGAGCCACTTCCTGCTGAGGAGAACTCAGCGCCGCCTGTTAACTGTAACGGGCCTTTAAACGAGCCTCACACACAACTGAACACATGATTCATGAAGTGAGAAGAACAGCTGGGAGACGAGCTTCTACCGGCCAGAACCGTTCTGTTCACGTTCTGTAGGAACCTCTGCAGCTTCATGACTGAGTCTCTGCTCCACCGGAGGGGAAATGGACTTTACTTCATGAACGTAACGTTACAGAGAGGAGACAGAGAACCAGAACCAGAACCAGAACCAGAGTGTGTGCTGAGTGCTGACTTCAGTCAGAGCTTCACCTCAGCTCTCTGATGGTGTAAAGTTCTCTTCTGGTTCTGTTGGGTCTGGTTCTCAGACCTCCTTCCTCTCTCTCTGACTCTCTCCTGAAGTTCCAGACAGACGAGCAGATGAAACTCAGCGTCACCTGGAGGAACCTGGAGGAACCTGGAGGAACCTGGAGGATTTCTCTGCTTCAGCTTTGTTGGAAACATCTGAGACGATGTGAGAACACGACTCAACATCATGGAGAACAAAGGTCCAGAAATCTGACCCGTTAGATCTTTACTGTTCAGTCATCAGTCAGTCAGTCAGTCAGTCAGTCAGTGGGTCTTCAGTGGGTCTTCAGTGGGTCAGTACCTGATATGGAGCAGTAGATGAGTTGTGGGTTGACTCCTCTCAGCTGCTCGTATCCTAAACCCATCTGCTCCAGTTTCCCTGGTAGGTAGTTTTCTATCAGCACGTCACACACTGCTGCCAGCTGACACACACACACACACACAGAGTAACACACACACACACACACACACAGTAACACACACACAGCACACAACCTTAAATTGTAATATTGTAAATGATAATAACAATCAGAGGATCATTAACGCTGAGTCAGCACGTGGTGTTGGGTCGTACCTCCTGGATGATGTCGGCTCCTCGGGGATGTTTCAGGTCCACAGAGATGCTCTGAAATCAGGAGACCCATCAGTCGGTCAGAACACAGACAGAACCTGAGCCGTGTGAGTGTGTGTGTGTGTGTGTGTGTGTGTGTGTGTGCGTCTCTCACCTTCTTGTTTCGGTTGACGCTCAGGTAGTAGGCGCTCTCGGTGCCGACAAACGGTGGACCCCAGGCTCTGGTGTCGTCTCCTGCACCTGTTCAACAACAGTCCACCATGAAGGAGGAGGAGCAGGCAGAGGAGGAGAGACAGGTACCAACACACACTCACCTGGTCGCTCCACCTTGATCACCTCAGCTCCCAGGTCTCCCAGGATCATGGTGGCAAACGGACCGGCCAGAACCCTGCAGACATGTTAGAAGACTTCACTTAAATCTGACAGCAGACGGCTGGACGGTTCTGCAGGACTGGACGGACTCACCTCGTCAGGTCCAACACTCTGACGCCATCCAGTGGTCGAAGTTCTGCTCCTGTCCAGAGACAGAACCAGAACCACCGTCAGTAAAGTACAATGTTCAGACAGAAGGTACTGTGTGTACATTACACCTTTACTCCACTACAAGTATCTGATTACTTTAGTCACCAGTTACTTTACAGATTAAATCAGCACCTCACTGCAGTAACTGTTACGTAAAGGATAATGCCCTTCGAGGTGTCCAAAATCAGGGATTAATGGACTGATTTCGGAGACCTTAGAACGGTACACGTATCGTGCTGATACCACGGTCACTCGCCAAAGAAAATAAATTAAGACCATTAATTTATATTTTCATGCGTTTTACAATCAAAATATAAAGTTTTTCACAGGCAATAACTTAGTTTCCCTGGTAACGCCTGAGGGTTTGACTAATACCTGGAACAACCATTACCCTCCCGTAAGGTTCTTATGCAACGGAAACGTTGTTCACCTCTCCAGTAAATAGGACGGACCTTAGATACGACTTGGCAACGGGAGATATTCTAGTCCGCTCAGCGGTGAGCCAGAAAGCTAACGCTATGCTAACGCTATGCTAGCAAGATTCAAAGTCGATAACATTGCGTACGGTTGACAAACAGTAAATATAATCTGACAGTATGTTTAACAACAAGACTAGCTAGCTTACCAGTCATGTCACTGTCCCCAAATCAACATCAAGATGTTCACGAACAAATGATCGGCCGTGTGTAACGTTACTGTGGCCGCAGCCTGAAGCAGAGAGCTGAACAGCCAACGGGATGTGAGATTATTCACTTATGTGATAAAAAAAAAAAGTATGAGTAAGTTTAGAGGGGAAGTGAACTTTCTGCAGCTTGTGTGTTCCAGTCTCCATCCTGTGGTGTTCAGAGGATAAGGCTCTGAAGGACTGACGGACTGCACTCAGTGCTGGAGATAAACTGTA
Source organism: Lagodon rhomboides (assembly GCA_039737535.1). Taxonomy (NCBI): domain Eukaryota; kingdom Metazoa; phylum Chordata; class Actinopteri; order Spariformes; family Sparidae; genus Lagodon; species Lagodon rhomboides. Next base: position 27,290,366 of record CM077803.1, read on the forward strand.
AACAGAGGCTTTGACTGCGTTCCCGTCGCTATGGTTACGCAGCTAGCGCATTAATTTAGACGGTGAACAGACAATTTGACTGGAACTACTTAGTAGGTGTCCGTATATCAGGGATTAATGTACACCCTGCAGCCAATCAGAATCGAGTATTCCCCCAGACCATGGTGTAACCTGCAGTACCTGTAACGCTGCTGTGGCCTGAGATTACTCGTTACTCTGCAGTAACTCGTTACTCTGCAGTAACAGGATGAGCTGTGATGATGCAACTTGACAACCCGCCGTTAGACTTTGACCAGCGGAGGTAATTAAAGTTTCTGAGTCTGATTAAAGTGATTAAAGTGATTGATCGGAGTGATCAGAGTGATCGCCACAGTCTGCTGTGATGAAGCGGAGTCATCGATCGGTGTCAGCTGTCCTCTTCCATCAGCTGCGGACAGTTTTTATCGATCAGCTCGCTGAGCCGCTCACACAGACGAGGCTAACGTTAGCATGTTAGCTTCAGCTCCAGCGGCTCTTACCCGTCCGTGTGTCCGACAGCCGCCGTCCTCCGCCCGGACACCTCGCCGGGAGACCCCCCCTCAGCTGCCGGGTCCCGCCGAGCGGACGGAGGGCCGCCGCGCGGCTCCTCCAGCCTGCGAGAGCCGCCGACATCTTTACACCTGTTAGCATCAAGCTACACCCACTGCTGCAGCACTTCCGGAGCTCGCCTTCAAAATAATGGTCGGGATGAACGTGGAGCTGTTTGATTACTTTAGTTACTAGTTACTCTACAGATTACATCCTGCATCAGAGACAAAGAATATTTAACTATTACTAAATGTCATGTAGGATAAATCTAACATCAGATACTTTCAGGCTTTTACTCGAGTAATATCTTAACACGGTGTCTTTACTGTACTGAGTTCTGTCTGTGTTCAGCGAGCTGTAGTTTTACTGACAGACCTCACTGATGTGAATCTGCTGAACAACAAGAGTAAATTAAAGAAATGAAATGAAGCCTTCGAAATTAAACATCACGCAAATGAAGAACTAAATAAATAAATATAAGAATAAGAAGTGAAAACACACAACAGACGTCTGTGTAAAAGATTTGACAGTATTTATTATTTCCATATACAAAAAGATAAAACTGAAATAACCCTTCTTTTTCTACAGTGATTTTATTTTATTTTTCAGTAACAGCATGTGTGTGTGTGTGTGTGTGTGTGTGTGTGTGTGTGTGTGTGTGTGTGTGTGTGTGTGTGTGTGTGGACTAGAACTACATTCATTCATACATTAATGATCCTGGCACTGTCTGAGAGGAAGATAGAAAACAGATGTACAATAGATTTATGAGAAGAGAAGCCACACACACACACACACACACACTTCTTTGTGTTTCCCAGGCAGGTCGAGCGGTACCGAGCAGTACCTTTGTGTCTGGATGTCCAGTTTTTTTCTTTACAAACCACCACAGGTAAAAAAAAAAATTTCCATCAGGACTGTAAATCAAAGGTCTATGTTACAGCGATCGATGCTTCGGATTTAAATAAGAAAATAAAAGTTCCCACGGGAACCTTTGAACAGCGTTACAACAGGACGGACAGTACCTGGGAGGGGGGACTTTTAAATGTCATCTCTTCCTGCCTGGACATTTTTCTTCCATCAGCTGTAAAACGTACACATATATTTATATATCTTAAAATCAAAATCCCACAATCCTTCAGTCAGAAAACAGGTTTGTTTGTACAATAATGAAAACCAGTCAGTCAGACAGCTGCAGACAGTCAGACAGCTGCAGACAGTCAGACAGACAGTCAGCAGACAGTCAGACAGCTGCAGACAGTCAGACAGACAGTCAGACAGCTGCAGACAGTCAGACAGACAGTCAGACAGCTGCAGACAGTCAGACAGACAGTCAGTCAGACAGCTGCAGACAGTCAGACAGCTGCAGACAGTCAGACAGCTGCTGCTTCTTTTTATAGCATATTTGTTAAAATCAGTAGTACAAGTTTGTCTCTGTGTTCTACAGTTGAGCTACAACAGTGAAACATAAGGTACAAGATTTACATTTCACATCATCATCATCATCATCATCATCATCGTTCTGGAGAAGGGGGGGGCTTTGTAAAGATGGCCGCCTCTCAGACTGACACGTGTCACTATGAGCTGGAAACGTAACTTCAGTTCAGAAAGAAAAGTGACGAGGTTGAGATTCCCTGAAAGATGATTCTCTTTAACACTGAACTCACACTGACTCCACACATGAGCCTGAAACAGACCCACGGTTCTGTTGAGTGGAGACGCTCCAGCATACGTTATGAATGTTCCTGTTGTCTGGTTTTAAAGGCTCATGACGGTAAAGTGACGTCATACAGACTCTTCTACTTGTTCGGGTTCTCTGATTCCAGAGAAGGTTGGTTGCTGTGTAAAACATAAATAAATGTTTTAATCCTGTTTAACATCAACTGAAACGTCACAGAGAATATTTTTAATGTTTCAGCTTCATGAATCATGAGTTCAACATTTCATCATTATGTCTTCTGTAGTCTTGATATATTAAGTCATTATAACAACGTCTCAGCCTCATGAGACCAGGAGATATAAACCACAGCTCTGTCTCAGAGGGACTTCAGACGGGACGTTCAGGTGAAGCTTGTTGTTTAAACCTTCAGTGTTTCTTTCTGAGGAATCACTCGAGTCAGTATCCAAACAGGAAGCGGCCATCTTTACATGCCTGACAGGTTCAGGACGAGGCTGCGGTCACACAGGTGACATCGGAGCCAGCAGCTTCACTCCTCAGTGTGAAGCAGCTTCACTCCTCACTGTGGAGCAGCTTCGCTCCTCAGTGCGGAGCAGCTTCACTCCTCAGTGTGGAGCAGCTTCGCTCCTCACTGTGGAGCAGCTTCGCTCCTCACTGTGGAGCAGCTTCGCTCCTCACTGTGGAGCAGCTTCACTCCTCAGAGCAGCTTCGCTCCTCAGTGTGGAGCAGCTTCACTCCTCAGAGCAGCTTCGCTCCTCACTGTGGAGCAGCTTCGCTCCTCAGTGTGGAGCAGCTTCACTCCACAGTGTGGAGCAGCTTCGCTCCTCAGAGCAGCTTCGCTCCTCAGTGTGGAGCAGCTTCGCTCCTCAGTGTGGAGCAGCTTCACTCCTCAGTGTGGAGCAGCTTCACTCCTCAGTGTGGAGCAGCTTCACTCCACAGTGTGGAGCAGCTTCGCTCCTCAGAGCAGCTTCACTCCTCAGTGTGGAGCAGCTTCACTCCTCAGTGTGGAGCAGCTTCACTCCTCAGTGTGGAGCAGCTTCACTCCTCAGTGTGGAGCAGCTTGTGTGGAGTTCAGCTGCGGTGACCTTCGATCAGAGCTCGGCCTCAGCAGGCGACGGTCGCCGGCCTGCTGAGGCTGAATGTGGGCTGTGAGGCGACGGACTCAGTCTGCTGGTTTGTGGCCCGTCTGAGGGGTCAGCACCACACGTCTCAGATAACATTGTTGAAGCTAGTTCACCGAGTCTGAACTCCACCAGAAGCAAAGACAAGAATCTGCTTTGTCACCAGAAGAGAGTGTTTCGTTTCTGTGTGACGGAGGAGGAGTCATGTGACGCCTCCTCCGTCATGTGGGGGTGACAACAGCACAAATCAGCTCAGGCTGACCCATCGACAATACGACTGAGAAACCTGCTCCTGTAAATCGGTTCTGATCCGATCCATCACTTCACCTCTTTGTTTTATCTGGACTTGTTTTGTCTCCCACATCTACTTGAGAAGATGCAGAGAATTCAAAGTTTCCATTTTTGCCTCATTCATCTGTTCATCTGTGAATTTTTTACAAATTCATCAATGAATGAGTTCATCTTCATGATCCACGGTCAGAACAATCAATGAGTCCATCTCTTCAGTCTGGAGACAAATAAGAATCCAAAGAGGCGGGAAGCTGCAGCAGGAAGTGAGGAGGAAGCTTTCCCAGAGTCGAGGGTCACGTGAACGTCATCACACTTCACAGGTTCTATTCATTAGTGACACTCAGCATGTTGGACCGTCCCGTCACGGACTGAGGCTCACGTTAGCAACAAAACTAAGTTTTCAGCGTTGAGGAGAAACCAACAAGCAGTCGCTTCTTGTTTTCTCCTTACAGGCACTTGACTGGCCACAAAAAATGGAAGCATCACCTGCACAAGAAGTGGAAACAAGCCTTCAAATAGTGACTTTTAATTTGAAATGCCGCGACAGCAGAGACCTGGGAGCCGCCCGCTGCGTCCTCCCGCTCGTTAGCATCGAGGCTAAACGACTCCACCGCTGCCTCATCGTGTCAGTAACAGTTTCAGCTCTGAGACGTTTCAGTGTGAAAGAACTGAACATCTGACAGCAGAAGATCCATTATGTGCACATGTTCACACTTTACTTTTATAATTCTGACATAATTGTTATATTGTGTTACATAATTGTAATGTTCACTCGTAACTCTGAGTTTAAAATCATAATTCTGACTTTTTCTGATAGTTCTGAATTAATCAGAACTATTCTTGTCTCAGCTTATTCTCATTATTATACAGTTTTCCTCAAAATTCACTTTCTAAAGAAAAGTTATAAATAACAATTCTGACTTTATAGTCAGAATCGTTGACATGTGGCTCTGATCCTTCTCCGTACATTTTAAACTCTTTAGACGGTAAAATTAAAATAAAAGCAACAGATTTCCATCCAGTTTTCCATCATCATCATCATCATCGCTGCGTCCTGTGAGCACACCGTCAGCTGACAGAGTTCAGAGGTGGAGTTGAGCAGGAGGACTCAGACGAGGACAGCGGCTCCTTCAGGAAGTGGACGTGCCGCCATGTTGGCGTTAATCTAAACTCTGAGTCGTCTGTTTCCTCCACGATAAACCGTCTGAGCTCACGTTTATTTAGTCACCATGAAGTTACTAAGGTAGCTCAGTGCTAACAGTGCGAGCTAACAGATGACAAGCTAACGCGGGGTTTTATTGATATGAGTGGACGTTTGTTTGAGACGTGTTGCTCTGCTCAGTTTGATCGTGCTCATCGTGAGGCGGACAGATCTGCTGTGTCGGCACTTGGGTTAATTAGAATGAGCGCTGCAGCGTCGTTAGCAACACGTTGGTCCCCCTTTTCTTTCTGGCCAGATATTCCACTGGTTTCACTGTGGGATGCTAACAATGCTAACTGTACCTCTGATCGCTAAATGCTGAATGTTGACCCCGCCCACAGCGTGACACGTCTCTGGTTGACGTCTCAGTTTCAATCATCAGTTGAAGCTTTTGGTTTCTGACCTGCTCGTGGCGATGAGCCCGTTTGTGTCCCGGACCTGAACGATAATGTCGCCCGTCACTCCTCGCACACTGTTTCTGCCCGAGTGGCTTTAATGAGGTAATATGTTCCTGAAAACACCTGGAAACACCTGGAAACACCTGGATCTGAGTCAGTCTGTCAGGTCAGCTGTTTGTCTGAGAAGGTTATTGTCACACCTGGATACGCATCCAAAATACATCTGGAATATTTCACGTCTTCAGATTTGTGTTTCATCAGAAGGTTTCATCTCCTTTAGTTTGATCAATATTCTAAATGTATTTTGATACAAATATACTCTGGTGTGATATTTAGGAAAACTTTATTTACATTCACAGGAAGGATGGAAGAGAAGAAGGAAGCTCCAGAGATGAGGTCAAAAAAGGCACAACATCAGAAAACAAAGGGACGTGGAGAAAGACGGAGGAGAGAGGGAGGAAAGGTCAGAAGGACAGAAGAAAAGGCTGGAGGAGGAAAGGAAAGGAGACACGTAGAGAGGAGGTGACGAGGAGAGGAAAGATGTGACTGGAAGACGAAAGAGGAGGAAACGAAGGAAGAAGAGAGGATAGAAAAGGAGACAAGGGGATGAGGCAAGGAAACAAGTAAAGAGGTGAAGTGGAAGAAGAGAAGAAGGACAAGGACAAGTGGAAGGAAGGAAGGAGGCGATGAGGACAGGATGGGAACAGTCGAGCTCAGTCCAGGTGCTTTTATGATATCGGCAGTTCATCTCAGTCTAAAAAACAAAACACTTCATTAACTATTTACAAGGTGGAGGTTGGAGTCTCGCGGTGACCTGGTAGCATTTCTTCTTTAATCAGTTTGGAGATTTCACGTAAAAACAGGATGAACGTCTCGAATCAAAGAAAACAAACAAAGAATAAAAAGCTCACAATAAAATATTATGTGACTACGAGTCGCCGACTAATAAAATATAAAACAGAACTTTAACACGTAGAAAAGTCTTCTGAGGTATCTGTGGTGTACTGAGGTGATCTGTGGTTCATGAGCAGTATCGTTTTGATGTTCAGTATCTTTTCCAGTCAATGTCGCTCTCTCGCGCTCGCACGTCGGCCGAACGACCGACGCTCCTCGAACGCCTCGTCACGCTTCACTGACTTCGTACAGAGACGGAGAGTTGCATGTGTTCAATGCACCGGAAGTCAAATGAACAATAAAAAGGAATATACAGAAATATATTCATCTTTGAGTCTGAATCATCGTCGTCATCATCGTCAGCAGCAGCATCGTAGACATTCACTGTTACAGGTATGGCATCACAGAAGGAACAAACACAACAACATACGCAGAAAACTATGAAACAACACAGACTGTTTGTGTTTCCGCTCGAACGCGACGGACGAAGCGAGTTCTGAACTGGACTCTTTGCGGCCGGTTTCTGAGGCGACAGACGGACGTCGCGGTTTTGGTCCCGGTTGATGAAAAACACAAAAGACAAAGAATAAGAGAGGTGACGGATGACCTTTAACCTCCGCAGCCCGGAATACAAATAAATCCAACGTTGGCATTCTATGTTTTATGTGTCTGTGCTGGTGACGAGGAGCTTTTGGTCCGTCGGCTCCTGACAAACCCTCTTTTGTGCTGCAATGTTTGAGAGAAAGTCACCCGGCAGGAGGAGCCGGTCAGAGAGTCCGACACAGGAAGTTAACACTGATTCTGAGAACCGGTTTAAATAAAGTTTTTTACGCTCCGCAGCTTTAATGAATCAGACGTCAAGCTCACGATCAGAACTGATCTGAAGACGCAGCTCAGGTTTAAATCTACAAACACTCCTGCAGTGCTGCTGCTCCACCAGGAGGTGGCGACGTCACAGGGATCAGACCTGAGGAGGTTAAAGGTCAGAGGTCGT
>CM077803.1:27305006-27335006 GCA_039737535.1 Lagodon rhomboides
AAGCAGAGAAGAAAGGAGGCGGCATAATGAGCCCGACTGCAACAGGTGAGCCTCGCTGTGAAAGGAAGCTTTCAGCCGACGTCTGCACCGAGAGTGAAGAGAAAACGAGTTAAATCAGTGACTCAGCCTGACAGCTCTTAAACGGAGGAAAATCTGACTGGGGTTTGGTTCAGAGAACATGGTACATACATGTGATGGACCGTTTCTTCTTTCTCCTCCTTCCCTTTGTCTCCCTCCTCTCTGCCCCTGTCTCCTCTTTAAGAGGCTGGAGGTCACACACACACACACACACACACACACACACGGCAGCTACACATCGTCCGTCATCAAAGAGCTTCAGATGCAGGAAGTTATGGGCACCAGATGTGACCTTTGACCTCTGAGGTCACAGGAGAATGAGGTAATCACCAACCATCACATCACATTACCTGAAGAGTCTCTGGGGTTTTGGACGGTAGAAAGTATCTCAGAAATGTACTCGAGTACTGCACTCGGGTAAATGTACTCAGTTACTGTCGCAGGAGGACGAACCTCCGTAAAAACTTGGTGCAGATAAAAGTTGGACAGAAGAGACGAGCAGACAGCGAGCGTTTGGCAGCGCTCACTGCGACAGATGTTACAGCCAATCTGTGCATTAATCGTCGCTAGGCAACCACACACACACACACACACACACACACACACACACACAGCTGTGGGCTGACAGCAGCACAGTAACAGCTGCAGCAGAACATCTCCAGGACGTCGGGTCGGGTCACTGCAGGAACACTACTTCAGTTTGTGTCTCACAGCGTTTCAATAAAGGTTGAATTGAAACAGACTGAAGTTAAATTAAAGTGTCTGATGTGAAATGTACTCAAGTATCAAAGTATCAGTAAAGTAACTGATCCATATATTACATGTGTATAAACACTCAGTCAGCTGATCGTCACTGTCACAGTTTTTATCTGACTGATGAGAAAATACTTTCATTTCAAATGTAATCTGTCAGGTAACTATAACTTAAAGTATCAGATACATGTAGTGGAGTAGAAGTATAAAGGAGCAGGAGTAAAGTACAAGTATTTCAAGATGAAGTTAGAGTAAATATATTTAGTTTATTCTGACATCTGTAATCGTACAGATGATTGAGCTCTGCTGTCATTTTCATCATGTTGTTGTTCTTGTAATCATCGTTATACTCCAGTAAAAGTCAGTAACTGATATTAAATCAATGTCAGTATCAGAAGTAAATTCTAAAAACATGATGTTGTAATTAATGTATAAATGTGCTCTGATGCAGCAGGTAATCTGTAAAGTAACTAGTAACTAAGGTAACTACTGGAGTAGATGTACTTAGTTACATCTGGAGCTGTGCTGATGATTTACACGTCACAGCGGCTCTGAACACATCAGTATTCTGGAGGTCGACTCTGGTCGCCATGGAGACCTGTGAGCTAATGGGCCAGGCAGCTGTCCGTGTGTGTGTGTGTGTGTGTGTGTGTGTGTGTGTGTGTGTGTCACTTGACATTTAGTCCAAGTTCTTTTTCAATTAAAAAGTTGAGCAGCGAGTTACACAAAGTTCAGGAGCAGACCAACACACACACACACACACACACACACACACACTCTGTCAGCCTCTCTGGAGTGTTGACAGACTCACAGACACCATGCTAACATGCTAAGCTAAGGGCCCAGGCTTCAGTAGAACTTCTAACAGAGTGAAGAGCTTCACTCCACGTCCATCAGACATGTGTCCATATGGCGGTGAGCGTTTCCATGGCGACGGCCCTACGGTGGCCTGTGAGGACACAAGAGACACAATAACATGTCTGCCCTCACACACACACACACAGCTGCAAACCAGCTCTATTGTCAGTGTGTGAGATCGTTTGACCCCACGTGTCAACACACACACACACACACACACACACACACACACACACACACACACACACACTCACACACTCACTATATATATGCTAATGAGTCTGGTGTGTGTGTGTGATTATAGAGCAGATGTACAAAAGCAGGCGAGATGGTGAGAAAATAAAAACAGTCACTGATCCTGAACTGTACTGAAAATAATCTGAAGGTTCTGATCCGTCCAGGTTCTGTTGATCCAGATCATCTCCACAGATGAACTCCACTCTGTGATGTCTGAAGCTAAATTAAATGTGTAGCAGTAAGAAGCTAATGTTCGGCTACAAACAGACGACATCACGGTCACATGACTCAAACGTCTCCACCACTAAGAGTCTTACTGCACAATTACTATCCAGGTTTTCTATAAACTGATCAGAGTACAAGCTGTAAAGTCAGAGTTAGAACAGTGTGGAACTAAAGTGGCCTGTAGAGACGGACTAGTGAGGAGACGAGTCTCCGTGTTCGCTGTGAGGACGTTTAATGTCCCCGACAACCTCTGGAGTCTCATTCAGACACTTGTTAGCAACCGCTAACTGTTTTTAACACATGAAGAGCTTCATAATTAAACTGTGGGACAGTTAATGATGGAGTTTATATGTTCAGCCTGTAACCACACAGCTTATTACACACATTTAACTGAAACAGATCAATAGACTCACAGACTGTGAGACGAGGGGACAGGAAGTGCTAACATGCTAACGTGCTAACTGATCTCTGAGTTTTAGGACGACAGACTACAGCTCTTTTTGTTAGGAGACAGATTTTATTGCATCACAGAAGGACACTTTTTTTTTTCATGTTTTGAGAGAAAACGACGTGCAGACGGAAAGTGATCTCAGCAGACGAGCTGTACGGAGACATCTTTCTGTCTGAGCTTCATGTTTAGGTGAAATGTTCCTTTAAAGAAGTATTAGGTGGAATCGTCCTTTATTAATTTCTCTCCATCTGCAGCTCTGCAGCGTTCTCATGACCTTTGACACGTCACACTTGTCTCTGATTGGTCGAGCTGAGACAGCTGCAGTGATGTGACATCATCACATCACACATTAACATGTCTGCACTGCGTGTGTGTGTGTGTGACCTCTGACCTCCTGATGATACGGATACAGACGTGTGTGAAATGCAGATCGCTCAGAGTGTGTGTGTGTGTGTGTGTGTGTGTGTGTGTGTGTGTGTGTGTGACTTTATCATGCAAAATGACCACAGACGAATTATTAAGAGTCTTTGTTCAGTCCAGACACAAAGGTCAGAGGTCACACACACACATATAAAGGCATCTGCCAGGCCAAGTGTGTGTGTGTGTGTGTGTGTGCGTGCATATGTTAGTGAGATCACAGGGCAACATATGAGATGCAAAGCCATGGGAACTCTTCTCACACACACACACACACACACACACACACACAGTGAGAGATATGGTGATGTATCTGCTCTGCAACAGAGGGGGGAACCCTTTTCAGGACGGACAGGAAGTAGACATGTGAACAGAATACATTAACAAAATAAAATGACAGTAAATGTTAAAACCATGAAGGTTAAAGTTTCTTCTGATGGAGCTGAAGAAACGTCAGGAAGAAGCTGGCTGACGAGAACAACCAAACAGGAAGTGATGTCATGATACTGGCTCTCTATTGGTCGACAGTGTGAATCAATAAAGTTCAATAAAGTCTGAAACAAACGTGCACAGATTCTCAAGTCCTGGATCTCATCCAGCTGGATCCCAGGACGGGCTTCCCCTCCCCAAACTCTCTCTCTCACACACACACACACACACACACACACACACTCACACACACACACACACACTCCCTCTATTTATAGCCACTCACCACTCAGCCTCGACGCTGCTGAAGCGTTTCTCTGAGAAAACGATAAGAGGACGAGAAAAGACAGACTAAGAGAGCTCGTCACACACACACACACACACACACACACACACACACACACACACACACACACACACACACACACACACACACACACACACACACACACACGACACACACACGCAGGTCGACCTCGGGCCTCATCGCTGCACTGAGCGAACAACAAAGAGAGAATTTCTGCTCGTCATCACTTTCATCGTTCATCAGCTGGACCGGGTCAGACAGAACCACATTCAAGGTTCACTTCAACACACTGAACATGAGTCTGAGGCGACGCTTCAGAACCTAAATGTTTCTGTTCTATCAGTTTCAACAGTTCAACCTTTTCTGTAAAAAACTGGTTTTACCTGGAAGAACCAGCTGGAACACAGCAGCCACAGCATCACCAGACTCCATCCACAAGTCACATGATTTACAGAGTGGTTGAGTGATCCTCCATCAGAACCAACAGAACCTGAGGGATCCTCCATCAGGACCAACAGAACCTGAGTGATCCTCCATCAGGACCAACAGAACCTGAGTGATCCTCCATCAGGACCAACAGAACCTGAGAGATCCTCCATCAGGACCAACAGAACCTGATGGAGCCTCCATCAGGACCAACAGAACCTGATGGAGGATCACAGAGTCAGTCGGCTTCCTCCTCCGTCTGTCTTTCCGTCTGATAGTTGATGTGTTCAGTGTCGGACTGACGGAAACGTCACTGAGACGAACCGGACCGTCTCTGAGACACGTGGACACACGTCTCGTCTCTTTATGATCGAGCGTCTTCATGGATTCACTCTGTATATTTCTGTTCATATGCTTTTTGCAGATTACTCGTTAAACCGGCAGCCATCTGTTAGCTTGTTCCCATGGGAACAGTCAGCACGCTGAGTCTGAATCATGGCGACATCTGTATGTAAACCTGCAAACAGCTGCAGCTCCGTCAGCCTGTCACGTTCTGTTCCAGACACGTAGAACACGACGACCCGACCCGGCAACGTCTACAGCAGGAACCCAACTGGACTTTAAGAACCTCGTTTAAAGACGTCAAACACCTGAAACAACCTCAAGACTACAGAAACCACAGCGTCCTCGAGGAGGGTCTGGGGCCGGCTGGAGGGTTCTGTAGGGGGCTCTGTAGGGGGTTCTGTAGGGGGTTCTGTAGGGGGTTCTGTAGGGGGTTCTGTGGGGGCTCTGTAGGGGGCTCTGTAGGGGGTTCTGTGGGGGCTCTGTAGGGGGCTCTGTAGGGGGTTCTGTAGGGGGTTCTGTAGGGGTTCTGTAGGGGGTTCTGGGTGGTTCCAACGCTACTTTAAGGAGTTTTATGGCTCCATGTGCGAATTCATTTGTCACCGAGTTGTTCTCAGCATCGGCCAACCGTCGGCCAATGTCAGGACCATCAACCTCCTGTGGATTCCTGGATTCCATTTAAAAACCCAGTGAGCCGCCAGACACACGAGTGTGCACGAGGCCGAGTGTGCACGAGGCCGAGTGTGCACGTGAGCGCTCACGTTTAAACAGCTGATAACTGGAGAAGTTCAGTCTGATGCAACCTGAACAAACCACAGCGTCAGAGGAAGCACCAGATAACACCAGCTGTGTGTGTGTGTGTGTGTGTGTGTGTGTGTGTGTGTGTGTGTGTGTGTGTGTGTGTGTTTTGTTGTTGTTGTCCAGACAACATCTGCCCCCGTCGTCTCTGAGAGCAGACAGGACACACACACACACACACACACACACACACTCCCAGACTGGGCCCCCCGTCCTCGGACAAATGGCAGCAGAGAGAGAGTCATTCCTCTGGTCCTCGAGGGAGAGAAGAGGGCGAGAGAGGAAACAAACGAGAGGGGGAGAGAGAGGGGAGAGAGAGGGAGAGAGTGGGGGAGAGGGGGAGAGAGAGGGGGAGAGAGGGGGAGAGAGGGGGAGGGGCTGTCTGGGCCCCTGGGAGCCGTCAGTTTGTCAATGAAAGCCCCCCATCTGTCACAGCGAGGCACCAAACTTTACAGCCCAGCAAACACAATGCAGAGCAACACTCAGCCTTTTACTGCTGTTATTCTATACCATGAGCCCGAGAACGCTGCCGTCTGATTGGACCGTTCGAAAGGCGCTGGACACGTCCCTGCAGAGTGTGTCTGTGTGTTTTGATAAAGTGTCCTGTACTCTATTGTTGCACTGTGTGCTGTGGGCCCAAATGGCAAGATAACACTTTATCTGTCCAGGTACACACACACACACACACACACACACACACACACACACACACACACACACACAGCTTATCAGGTGAAGCAGCAGCTTGTCGTCCCACATGACCGACTGAACACTGACTTATTCAGTGTGATTCATTTACCTGAACCAGTAACACAACAGCACCAGACTCCCTTAACAAATGTGGTGATTTTAAGAGTTGTTGAGTTAAAACAAACTTTCTAACGTAGTGAAACTGTGTCTCTGACAGATTCTAACTGGTTGTGTCCTTGTTGTAAATTCAGCATTAAATCAGAAGCTGAAGTTGTTTGTCTCCTTGTACAAAGTGTCAGTTTGTGGCAGCATGTCTGTACCAGCCTGTCTGCTTCTGTGTCTAAAGTGCTAAAGTCTTACCTGCCAACACTGATCAGCTGTTTGAACACACTGTTTACACTGATGTCACCATTTACACTCCATTTATGAAAGAAGAAACATGTTATTGATCTGAACATGTCACATGTTACAAAGACACTGAACAGGAACAATATAGGCTCCTTCTTTGTCCCCGTGGAGAAAGTCCCCAGACTCCCTTAACAAATGTGTCCGTTTAGTGAGTTGTTGAGTTGGAGACACTTTATAAACTCTGTGAAACTCTGTCTCTGACTCATTCTGCATTATTTGGACCTTCTTGTAAATTCTGCAGATGTTCTACATGAACTTCTTTCTGTCTTTGAGTAGAAACATGGAGTCTGATTGTCTCAGAGCAGGAAGTGACATCACATCGAATAAACCAGAACTTCAGAGGATTCTTCTTGATGTCCTCGTCGTCTCTACAGTCACCACCCTGTGGAGATGCTTCAACTGCAACAATCGTCTTAATCTGGTTGTAATCAGATTATCAATCTGCTGATATAGAGTCTGTTTGGCTGTCTGTGTGTGTGTGTGTGTGTGTGTGTGTGTGTGTGTGTGTGTGTGTGTGTGTGTGTGTGTGGTCTAACTGATGAAAAGTCTCTCAGAGATTAAATAAATCATCTCACCAAAGTCATACACAGAGTGTTTCCTGGTTATTCGTAACTGATAACTGTCTCCCTCCACCAGGTCCTGAAACCACAGGGGACCCGGCTCGGCTCCCTGAGGAACTCCTTCCTTCCTTCCTTCCTTCCTTCCTTCCTTCCTTCCTTCCTTCATCCCTCGATCAGAACTGTTCCTGATTTAAAACAGTTCACTGATTTCAGACTGGAACCACAGAAGAACTTTTGGACCTGGTATTTCTGATGAGACTTCACGTGGGTCCGTCAGGTCCTGAGTTCTGACTGACAGCTGAGAGCAGCTCTGCATTTAGATTCTGATCCGGTTCCACCACAGTCACGTCTCCTGTGAGCAAGGCACCAACGTCAGGGGTGGAGGTTCAATTCTGTCTGTTCCCTCCAACACACAGCGCCACTACAACATGTGAGCACAAAGAACCTCTGCAGGCCCGGTGTGTGTGTGTGTGTGTGTGTGTGTGTGTGTGTGTGTGTGTGTGTGTGTGTGTGTGTGTGTGTGTGTGTGTGTGTGTCTGCTCTACCCACAGTATTGATCGCTGAGAAAGCAGGTCAGCTGAGCTGCAGTCGTATATCACAGAGAGCACTGAGCGTAATGAACCTCTGGGCTCGGCCCGGTTACTGTAAACACACTCAGAACTTCACCGAGGAAAAAACGTCCAACAGACGCTGAAACGTTCACATCTCATTGTTCAGAGAGAAAAAGTGTCAGGACGAGATTATTGGAGGAAGATCAATAAAACTGAAACTAACATGAAGTCGATGACACTTTGGATCCAGAACACAGTCTTTGGGTTTTCAACAGAACTGGACTCTGTGTTATAACGTCAGGGCCGGAAACATGTGAAACAGTCCTTTAAAAAACTGCAAAATGTAAGAATTTTAGTTGAAAACAAAAAATGAACTCAAACCATCAACAGAACGTGAGGAAACAAAGGTTCTGACGTCATGACGTCTGAATTTCTACGTACTGCTCCTTTAAGAGCGATGAACCGATCCGACTGACGAGTCGTTCAAAATCAGGATGTTCTTCTGTGTTTGGTAACATGTCGGTCCAGCAGCTCAGAGGCTGTGATGAGCGCTAACATGCTAACATCAGCATGCTAACAGCTGCCATGCTAACAGCTCCATGCTAACGTTGCTAACAGCTCCATGCTAACGTTGCTAACAGCTCCATGCTAACGTTGCTAACAGCCTCTGCCTCCTCGTCCTGCTGACGTTTGTGTTTCTGAACGCTGCTCAGCTCTACAACACATCGGACCTGGTTCCACATCTCTGTTTCTCCCTCTGGGTCTGCTCTTGACCCGGCACCTCCCCCTCTCCTCCCCCCTCCTCCCCTCGTCTCCCCCCCTCCTCCTCCTCCTCTTGACCTCATGTCATCAATCTTCGGGGAGGAGAAAAAAACAGGCACTGGTCCTTTAAATCTTGCCTGTAGCTCCGGGCAGCCCCTCCCCCACCTCCCTCCTCCCCCACCCTCCCCCCTCGCCCCTCTGCTGGTGCTGAGGCCTGCAGGGAGCCGCGGTGCTGAGAGGGCAGGTTCAGGCCCGACAACACAAACGGCTCAGAACCTTCTCTAATTTTAGATTTCCATCGGACAGCCGGCAGCAGAAACACCGAGGATGCTTCAGTTTCCCTGGAGGAGGCGCAGAGAGCAGACAGCATCCTGTTCTCCTCATGTTCGTAGGTTCCACGGCTGCAGACAGACGGAAACTTCTGGGTTCTGCACCAGTTCAATAAAGTTCTGTGAGTGTGAACACGTCCAGCTGCTCCGCTGACGGAGCCGCCTGAAGCTTCAACCTGTTCTGAGCGAACAAACCCAACGACACGAAGAAGCTGCAGCTGAAGGCTGCGGCACAGCAGAGCCCAGACAGAACCACAGAAGAAGAAACACGACCAGTCGCCTCGGCCCTGAGGACCGGTACTGAAACACAGAATCAGAACCGATAGTTTCTCCTCCTCTTGTCAGAACTTATCGGGCCAATATTCTAAATGTTTCCGTTCATCAGTCATCAGAACCAGGTCATTTCAGCCAAAACACAATGTTCTCCAGAACCTAACCAGCTGGTTCTGTGCAGAGAGCGCTGACCCAGACTCAACCACACATCAGGACATCTTCCAGTTGTGTTTGTGGAGACGGAACCAGGAAAGCAAAAACACAATCTTTTCCTAACCGAGCGGTTGCTGTACCTGAACCAAGCGTCAACCGAGCCGACGCCACGACCCAGAAGGCCGTTCAACATTTGTCAGCCTGAAACCTCTAAATGTTTTCACAGGGCGGCGAGACGTTTCCAGCCGCGTTTGTGGAGACAGAACCGGGTCTCTTCAGCCTCAACACGCCTTTTACAAACAAGAACCAAGTGGGTTTTGTGCCTGAACCTAACAGCTACCAGGCCAGAGAGCAGAGAGCGAGTCAGAACCGGTCCAGTTGGTCCAGTTGGTCCGGTTTCTGATCAAACCTTATTTTAGTCTCATTAAACGTCTTCGAGAGGAGAATAAAGGCATCGATCAGAAATCCGTCTAAATTCAGTATCCATGTACAATTTATCACCAGATTGCTGCAGTGCCTCTGTGTGTGTGTGTGTGTGTGTGTGTGTGTGTGTGTGTGTGTGTGTGTGTGTGTGTGTGTGTGTGTGTGTATTGATCGGGAGGTAAAGCTGTGAGCAGAAACAGAAGCTGTTTCTCCACAGCAGCTGATCAACAGTCTCTTTGTTCAGAGCTGCTGCAGCACACACACACACACACACACACACACACAGACACACACACACACACACACACACACACACACACACACACACACACACACACACACACACAGACACACACACACACACACACACACACACACACACACACACACACATTATAGAAACAGAAGAACAGGACCGTAGTGACTCGATGAGCCTTTAAGCTACATTACTGCTAGCATGCTACTAGCATAACACACCTGAGTCTCTGACTGAACTATCCAGGCCTGCTGCATTGTGGGACATGTAGGCAGCAGCCTGTTCTGCTGAAGCGTTTCCTCTTCCTGCTCACCGCCGGACGTCTTTGATTCAGACGCCGTCGAAGCGAAATGTTCATGTGATGGTTTATAAAGTCAGAGATTCATCAAACTGAAGATCTGAGTTCTGAGCTGTTCTCCTCTTGTTTGTGACGTACTGCACCTTTAATGCCCGAGACCAGAGGAGGAGGAGGAGAACCAGCTGCAGCCTCATCTCAGAACCAGGTGATGAGCAGAACCATGAAGCGGTCCGGCCCGCTGAGCGCTCCGGTTCTGACTGCACCTTTAACTGAAATCAGCTGTGTAAACACTTTCTATGCTGCACGACACGACTCAGAACCACAGCGACACGACTCAGAACCACAGCAGGTCCACAGAACCACAGCGACACGACTCAGAACCACAGCGACACGACTCAGAACCAGCGTCTGGGTCCAACACAGAGAAGCTGGTGGAGATGTGAAGGTCTGATTCTTTCTTCTTCTTCTGTCAGTAATGTGACGACTGGAACCACCGAGTCCGTGACAACATGCTGCAGGAGTGTCAGGACGAACTTCAGCCCGGTCCAGTGACAACTGAGACCAGAACACACAGAACCACACAATGGTTTAGTTCAGCTCAGACGGCCAGAAGTCATCAGTTAGAAAGTCTTTCACAACATCAAGCTTCAACAGGAGATTCACTCCACGACAAGAACCACAGCAGGTCCACAGAACCACAGCAGGTCCACAGAACCACAGAACTATCATCTGTGTCACACTCAGACCAACAGGACACACAACGACGCCTGATGACATCACTGACGACATCATCATCATCATCATCATCATCATCATCATCATCAGTCTCTTCTGGAGCTCAGACACACAAATCATGAAACTTCACAGTGACGTCACAGAGTCATCAGTGGAGGTGTGATGATGATGATGATGATGAAGGTCCATCTTCACACTGACACATTACAGGTGCACGTGACGTCACCTTCAACAACATGACAGGACCGTTATGGCTTTTATCAGATCACACGTGTGTGTGTGTGTGTGTGTGTGTGTGTGTGTGAGTGTGTGAGTGTGTCTGTAGTATTTTTCCAGCACGCACGCGCACACGCCTCCTCTCAGCTACTACGAGGCCACATGACCGCGAGCTGCTTCATTCATCCGCCGCCGTGTGTTGTAGTAAAAACGCGCGTGCACGAGGCAGACGCGCGGATCGATGTGTCCGGTTATCTGTGATTTATTGTGCTGGTTTAAGAAAAAGGCTCGAGCTCTGCTGATCGATTACTGATCCGGCTGCATGCCTGAGCAGACAATGGAGCCTGCAGCCACACACACACACACACACACACACACAGGAATATACACACACATACGCGCGCGCACACACGGCTGCAGCCAAGCCCCCCGAAATGAACTGACAGTGAATATAAATGCTGGCTACACACACACACACACACACGCGCGCGCGCGCGGAGGTGGATCATCACAGGTGTCCTCACGTCGTCTAATCACGTGCACGCGCTCACCTGCAGCCGCACATCTCAGATTTTTTCGATGCAAAATGAGGACACAATCCTCAGTCCACCTCACACACACACACACACACACACACGCTCTCGTTAATATTCCTGCAGTGTGTGTGTGTGTGTGTGTGTGTCGCCATGTGCTGCTGCTGCTGCTGGACTAACACTACACACCCTCAGCGTCTCTAAAATCGCTCAGAATCTCTCTGGAGTTTGGTGCAGAAACAACAACCCTCCACAATAAAAGCCTGCAGCCCGCCGCGGGTCTGAACATGGCTCCGCTGCTGCTGCTGTCACGGTGCTCGGCTGTTTGCGGGCTGCGGTCGGTGTTGCAGCCTCGCAGCCCCGCAGCCCCGCAGACCAACAGCCCCGCAGCCCCGCAGACCAACAGCCCCGCAGCCCCGCAGCCCAACAGCCCCGCAGACCAACAGCCCCGCAGCGGCGGCGGCGGCGGATCGAGGCCGGCGGCTCGGTGTCTTTACCTGCACACAAAGTTCCCAGCAGAAGTGCACAAGTCAGCCCGGAGAGCCACATCATTCCCTCTGGTCGGAGGCGGTCGCCGCTGCGCCGCCGGGTTCGGGTTCGGTCCTGCTGCCGTCCGGATCCTCCTCCAACATTTAAAACACAAGTTCCACAAGCGCTGCGTAAAACCAGGACCCGCAGCCAGGCCCGGCTCCGGGGCGCCGTGTGAGTCCGCTGGGCTTTGTGTGTGTGTGTGTGTGTGTGCAGTGTGTAATAATCCAGCGTCCTCCTCCACCTCCTCCTGCTCCTCCACCTCCCTCCTGCTCCTCCACAAGGCTCTACGGTGAAGTTCGCAGCGGATCCGGAGCCATGCGGGGCTCAGCGGGTCCGTCTGACTCTCAGCCCGCTGAACGCTCACAAAAGGCGGTTAGAGGCGTGAGAGCAGCCGCAGACCTGCTCCGTCCTCCTCTCTCTCTCTCTCTCTCTCTCTCTCTCTCTCTCTCTCTCTCTCTCTCTCTCTCTCTCTCTCTCTCTCTCTCTCTCTCTCTCTCTCTCTCTCTCTCTGTCTCTCTCTCTGGTCGGGGCTGCTGGGGACAAACAGGCAGTATGACGTCAAGCTGCTGCAGCAACACCTGCTTCCTGTTTCAAAATAAAACTCCAGCCGGTCACATCCTCCACCAGGTGGACGACACGATGGACTTTATATCATCAGGAGGAGGAGAGGAGGACTTTATATCATCAGGAGGAGGAGAGGAGGACTTTATATCATCAGGAGGAGGAGAGGAGGACTTTATATCATCAGGAGGAGAGGAGGACTTTATATCATCAGGAGGAGAGGAGGACTTTATATCATCAGGAGGAGGAGAGGACTTTATATCATCAGGAGGAGGAGAGGAGGACTTTATATCATCAGGAGGAGGAGAGGAGGACTTTATATCATCAGGAGGAGAGAGGAGGACTTTATATCATCAGGAGGAGGAGAGGAGGACTTTATATCATCAGGAGGAGGAGAGGAGGACTTTATATCATCAGGAGGAGGAGAGGAGGACTTTATATCATCAGGAGGAGGAGAGGAGGACTTTATATCATCAGGAGGAGGAGAGGAGGACTTTATATCATCAGGAGGAGGAGAGGAGGACTTTATATCATCAGGAGGAGGAGAGGAGGACTTTATATCATCAGGAGGAGGAGAGGAGGACTTTATATCATCGGAGGAGGAGAGGAGGACTTTATATCATCAGGGAGGAGGAGAGGAGGACTTTATATCATCAGGAGGAGGAGAGGAGGACTTTATATCATCAGGAGGAGGAGAGGAGGACTTTATATCATCAGGGAGGAGAGGAGGACTTTATATCATCAGGAGGAGGAGAGGAGGACTTTATATCATCAGGAGGAGGAGAGGAGGACTTTATATCATCAGGAGGAGGAGAGGAGGACTTTATATCATCAGGAGGAGAGGAGGACTTTATATCATCAGGAGGAGGAGAGGAGGACTTTATATCATCAGGAGGAGAGGAGGACTTTATATCATCAGGAGGAGAGGAGGACTTTATATCATCAGGAGGAGGAGAGGAGGACTTTATATCATCAGGAGGAGGAGAGGAGGACTTTATATCATCAGGGAGGAGAGGAGGACTTTATATCATCAGGAGGAGGAGAGGAGGACTTTATATCATCAGGAGGAGGAGAGGAGGACTTTATATCATCAGGGAGGAGAGGAGGACTTTATATCATCAGGAGGAGGAGAGGAGGACTTTATATCATCAGGAGGAGGAGAGGAGGACTTCATATCATCAGGAGGAGGAGAGGAGGACTTTATATCATCAGGAGGAGGAGAGGAGGACTTTATATCATCAGGAGGAGGAGAGGAGGACTTTATATCATCAGGAGGAGGAGAGGAGGACTTTATATCATCAGGAGGAGGAGAGGAGGACTTTATATCATCAGGAGGAGGAGAGGAGGACTTTATATCATCAGGAGGAGAGGAGGACTTTATATCATCAGGAGGAGGAGAGGAGGACTTTATATCATCAGGAGGAGGAGAGGAGGACTTTATATCATCAGGAGGAGGAGAGGAGGACTTTATATCATCAGGAGGAGGAGAGGAGGACTTTATATCATCAGGTCTCAGCTCAATAATACACAGCTCACTTTTATTTTGATAATCTTGACAGGAAGTTCCTTCTCTTGTTGTATCGGGCTTGACCGTGTTGGTGTTCTGAGCTGAACTGAGTCCAAAATGGCTCCTAAACAGAGACAGACAGAACCATCAGCTCTTCTTCAGCGTTCAGTCACAACAGATGAATCGTCTTCATCTTCATTTAAAATCAGTGCAGCTGACAAACACGTGTGTGACATGGTGATGTCAGTGAGTCACAGAATAAAAGGCGGGACTTCTGATGAGGCGTTCAGGAGCAGAGAGGAACATTCTGTGTCTTTTACAGGAAGGACAACAAGTTTATTAATTTATCTCTCTGAAGTGTTCTGCAGTCGACGACTCGATGAGACGTCTCATCCTGTCGCTCACACAGCATT
Organism: Lagodon rhomboides; assembly: GCA_039737535.1. Classification (NCBI taxonomy): domain Eukaryota; kingdom Metazoa; phylum Chordata; class Actinopteri; order Spariformes; family Sparidae; genus Lagodon; species Lagodon rhomboides. The sequence goes on from CM077803.1 coordinate 27,319,527, forward strand.
AAACTCATCACAGCTCTTTATTTCCTTCTTCACACCAACTCTGTGCAGATAAAAGAGTCAGAAACAAGAGCTGAGCTGCAAAAACACACTGTTCAAAGAGCCAAACACAGAAAACTACACCAAGTTTAGGCTTTAAAACCTGAGAGAAACTCTAGATGACTGGATCTGAGCTCTCATTGGCTGCAGGATGCGTCAATCACCTGGAGACTGGTGTGTGAGTGGCTCAGGAGAGAGAGAGGCTCACTGGCTGTTGTCGGCTCGAGGGCGGCCTACAACATCCATCTGCTCAGAGAGTTTGTTCAGAGAGAAACAGGAACAAACGTTACTGTTTGTTTGTTTGTTTGTTTGTTTGTTTGTGCCTCTCTGATGTGTTTTATCTTGACCTGGTTTGCGTGAGTAGAATCAGGAGAATCTGAGCTGTCTCACGATGTTCATCAGGACCGTACCTGTGCACTCAGGTGTGAGTCTCTGGTCATGTTCAGGAGCAGAAACCAGCTGATCAGGGTCAGAAAACATCAGGATTTGGATTCAAATACCCAGTTTTGGTCTCCACACTGCAGATGGAAGATGCTTCGGCTTCCTGTGAAGAATATCTGGTTTTGTTTCCACTGAAACGTCTCCAGGTGTCCTGAAAGACATCCAGTGGTGAGACCTGGTGATAACTCCGCCTCCACAGCTGGTCCAGATGTCACCTGGACGTATCTGTCCCATCCTGGAGGACTGACGCCGTGTGTCTGAGGCCTGGAGGTTCGTCTCTCTGTTGGTTCAGGAGCTCCGGCCTGTCGTCGCCTGCAGTCTGACGGTTCTGACACATTTATCTCTGAATACTGTGAATGAAGCATCGATGTTCCGGCTGCCGTCCTCCTCACACCTGTGGAGACCGAACACCTGAAGAAGAGCGTTTCAGGGGAACGTTGGATCATCTCTGACATTAGACAGACTCCATGAACATCAGCGAGGCAGCGGATGGAGCTGATGGAGCTGATGGAGCTGATGGAGCTGACTCTGGTGTGTTGGAGCTGTGAGCTGCTGCAGGACGAGGAGGTGCTGCAGGACGAGGAGACGCTGCGGGACGAGGAGGTGCTGCGGGACGAGGAGGTGCTGCGGGACGAGGAGGTGCTGCGGGACGAGGAGGTGCTGCAGGACGAGGAGGTGCTGCAGGACGAGGAGGTGCTGCAGGACGAGGAGGTGCTGTCTCTGAACGCAGCCTGAGCCGAGCTGTTGCATAAGTGGAGACAAAACGCAGACATGAAGCAGACAGCTGTGTTATTCTTGGCTCCGGATCAAACACACACATCCACCAACACACACAGACATGAGCAGTGAACATGTCTGCACAGGACACACACACACACACACACACACACACACACACACACACACACACACACACACGTAGATGCTCCACATGTCGGCTCTGCAGTGGCATCATTGATCCAACATGTAGAGCAGTGCACCCACACATTTCACAATAAGAGCGCTGCCGGTGTGACGAGTGTCTGCAGACGGACTCCTCCACCTGCCTCCGACCACGAGCTGCATCCAACTATAGAAACAGGAAGCTGCTGAAGGCTGAGCTAAAAGTGACAAAGGCCAAAACCCTCCAGACGTCAGAGCTGGTTCTGTTTCTACAGGTTCTTACTGTTGCTGAAGCTGCAGTGTTAGCATGCACGCTGCAGGTCCAGGCTGTAGATCTGATCTCAGATCAGTTTGTGATGTGTCTCCATGAGCTGATGTGGATTCTCTTCACACACACACACACACACACACACACACACACACACACACACACACACACACACACACTGTGGGTAGTGTGTGTGTGTGTGTGTGTGTGTGTGTGTGTGTGTGTGTGTGTGTGAAGAGAATCCACATCAGCTCATGTTAATAAACTCATCAGTCCAACAAACACAGTCACACCTCCAGTGGTGCGTTCAGGCGCGTGGTCGCGTCACATCGATCAGAAGCTCAGTGTTAAACTGACTCCACGTGCTGCGTTCACGGAGCGTGGGACAATTTTGTTTGTTCTGATAACGACGTCAGTGATACAAAGTTTTATTTCAGATCGATGTCAGATGGAGACGAACAAAGAGAACACGTCACTAACTGACCTGAGACCAGATTTACTCCCTTCATGAAGAAGAAACCTGAGGAGACTCCAGGTGGTTTCTCCTCCAGGAGGTGTGGATCCACAGAGCGCCCCCTGCTGGCAGACAGGACACCTGCGCTCAGACCGTCCTCTGAGACGCACCTGAAGACTGAACTGATGAGTTAATTCTTGTGTTTGTTTCCTCCGAGACGGATTCATTACAGGATGAAGACACACACACACACAGATATATCTGTGTATGTGTGTGTGTGTGTGTGTGTGTGTGTGTGTGTGTGTGTGTGATTCTCCGACCTCATGAACAAACAGACTGAAGGAGAGTAAACAGCTCTGAGGAAAAATGTCTTCCCTACAGCCACAGTTCGTCCTGTGGTTCACCCTCAGCTCAGTGTGTGTGTGTGTGTGTGTGTGTGTGTGTGTGTGTGTGTGTGTGTGTGTGTGTGTTTCGGGGTGATACCAGGTGACTACAGGATCATGTGGGTGCAGCTTCGCCTCGCTTCACTCCATCTCTGTGGATTTTTCTGTCTGCCTGCTGCCATAAAACCGTACGACGGAGGGAAGGGAGGCAAAACGTGCACACACACACACACACGTGCACGCACACACACACACACACACACACACACACACACACACACACACGTCCGTCTCCCTGCTGTTAAAGTGGACGGTCGAGCATCAGGAGACAGAAATGGTGATTGCAGCATTAGACTTTCTAGCAGTGACGATCTGTCTCTGAGCTGTCCTCTGGGCGATACAGACACACACATGTACACACACACACACACACGTACACACACATGTGAGACACACACACACACACACACACACACACACAAGCACAGAGAAACGCACGTTGTAATAAAGTGGGTGATTTACGCAGCGGTGCTAAAGGCTAAATCTCCCTCAGTCCCTCTGATATCCTAATACAGAGGTGATTTACACACCAACCAACCGCTGTAACACACACACACACACACACACACACACACACACACACACACACACACACACACACACACACACACACACACACACACGCAGGATCAGGCACAAAGCCATAGTGATGCATGAAAACACAGAAACACAACACAAACCAGGTGACGTGTGTGTGGAGCGACACGTCCCACCAGAACCGCCACGCGTTCATGGACCAGAACCAACATGGACGCCGACCAGCAGCTGAAACTGGTGAGATGCATCAACATCTGTGATAGAAGGACAGAAGAGAGAGGACGAAGCTCAGAGTTTGGGCCGATGCCGGAGCAGGTACATTCACAGCTCCGCCCCCTCTGATGTCACACGAGTGATGTCATCAGTCACATAAGTGATGTCATTTACGAATATCAAATATGTTGGAAATAAATCCTTCACCATGACTGAGAACAGCTGGATCTGAAGACTTCAGAGAAGACTCTAACAGACCCGGTTCACCTGATCCAGACTCTGACGGACCCGGTACGACCCGTCAGTGGTCACAGTTCTAAAGGTCCAGGCATGAAGAGCTGCCAGCTGCTCCGTCACTCACGCTAACATGGCAGCTAGCACCACGTATCTGTGTGCAGGCTGCAGGGTCCAGGTCCTGGTACGGCTTGGTTCTGTATCGTAGTCAGCTCGACGTGTTTCAGACTCCTGAACACCGTGTGGGTCCTCACAGAACCACTCAGGACTTTCCCACACGGGTGTGAAGCCTGCAGCTGAAGTCAGAGGTGAAGACGTCTCTGGACGAGGGCTGAGACGTCTTCAACAGGTCCAGTTTCCTACGATACAGAACGTGGACCACAGCCAGAACCCTGCAGCTCTGCTCGGTACCTCACATTTCTGTCCTGAGCGTTTGTATTAATGTCTCATGTCTCAGTGTGTCTGAGCCACAACACAGGACTTCAGACTGACCTCAGGTCAGATCACATGTGTCATTTATCCGACTCTCGATTTAATTATACAGACGAACTTTGAGCCATAAAATATAAAACAATCATCCAGAATAATAATAATAATTAATAATGATTAGCACGTGAGCATCAAGGCAACAGCTTGAGCTGTCACAGGTCAACATGATGATGTCATCAACAACCTGCAGAACTGATGACATCATGTGTTTATCAGCTGACGGTGTAATTTGTTCAATGTTTATGTTGTTTATTTTTACAGGTACAGTTAAAAGTGTTGCTGCAGAGTTAGCTCGCGGCTAATCTGCTGCTGCTGCTGCCGCAAAGAGCCAGACGCTGTAGAGATGATGTCAGTAACACAAGGCCTGAAAACATGAACACACACACACACACACACACACACATGAACACACACACACACACACACATGAACACACACACGCAGCAGTGTGCTGTGTAAGCGATGTTTCATCAGGCGGAGCTGTGAGCAGAAACAGGGAAATCAGAGCTGAGCTGATAACTAATGCATGGATTCTCCTTAAAGCACTGCTGATGGAGACGCACACACACACACACACACACACACACGCACACACACACACACACACACACACACACACACACACACACACACACACAGTTTTAACTCGCCCGGGGATGTGATATTCACATGGTTTCTTTCCGTCTCACACTAAGTTTGCTCGAGGATGTAGAGAGTGAACATCTTCCTCCGCCCACACACACACACGCACGCACACACACACACACATCAGTAATAATAGATGTATTGATGATAATCGCAGCAGCAAATTTTACTAAAAATAAAATCTTATTTTTCCTGCTGTGTTTGGAGGACGGAGGATTTACTGAACCATCATGACATGACACCATGAGAAAAGAACTAAAACCCGGCTGGAAAACATCTCAGGAGAGTTTTTAGACAACAGACGGAGACTCCTCGAGGTCTACAGGAGGATAAAACCAGGATCCCGGGGGGTCCGGCTCAGTCTGGTCCTGGGATCAACTCCAGTTTTTTGAGGGTTCTGAGTGAATCCAAAAAACTCTTTAAAACAGACTCCAGAGGATTAATTTGAGCATATTCTCTGATCCTCACGGACTCTGACTCTGATGGACTCTGATCCTGATGGACTCTGACTCTGATGGACTCTGACTCTGATGGACTCTGATCCTGATGGACTCTGATCCTGATGGACTCTGACTCTGATGGACTCTGACTCTGATGGACTCTGATCCTGATGGACTCTGACTCTGATGGACTCTGACTCTGATGGACTCTGATCCTGATGGACTCTGACTCTGATGGACTCTGACTCTGATGGACTCTGATCCTGATGGACTCTGATCCTGATGGACTCTGACTCTGATGGACTCTGATCCTGATGGACTCTGACTCTGACGGACTCTGACTCTGATGGACTCTGATCCTGATGGACTCTGACTCTGACGGACTCTGACTCTGATGGACTCTGATCCTGATGGACTCTGACTCTGATGGACTCTGATCCTTTATGGACTCTGACTCTGATGGACTCTGATCCTTTATGGACTCTGATCCTGATGGACTCTGATCCTGATGGACTCTGATCCTGATGGACTCTGACTCTGATGGACTCTGATCCTGATGGACTCTGATCCTGACGGACTCTGATCCTGATGGACTCTGATCCTGATGGACTCTGATCCTGACGGACTCTGACTCTGATGGACTCTGATCCTGATGGACTCTGACTCTGATGGACTCTGATCCTGATGGACTCTGATCCTGATGGACTCTGATCCTGATGGACTCTGACTCTGATGGACTCTGACGAGGTTCTGACGAGCAGGTGTGTCTTTTGTGGGTTTGATTGTGATGATTGATTTAGAAGTAATAAAGCTCTACAGAGTTATTATCGACAGGTAACTTCTCGTCACATGAAGCTGAAAGAATTCATCCGTTTGCTTTTCTTCCATATTCTGAATGTTTATACGACATGTTAGTCTGTCGCACTTCCTGTCTGCGGCTCGTTGGTTCCTACGTTACGTTTTAAAAACTCCTCACAATCAAAAAGTTTCTTTTAATCAAACCAACAGGAGGAAACAGCCGGGACTACTTTCAGCAGCGGAGGAATCCACAGCTGGTGCTCTGGTGAGTGTGTGTGTCTGAGTGTGTGTGTCTGAGTGTGTGTGTGTCTGAGTGTGTGTGTCTGAGTGTGTGTGACTGAGTGTGTGTGTCTGTGTGTGTGTGTCTGAGTGTGTGTGTTCATGGTGATGAGGAAACAGCCGAGCTGAGATCAGCAGGTGGAGGTGAGGTGGTGTTCACCAGGTGACACGCTGCCTGTTTCTCCTCCTCCACTCTCTTTTTTTATCCCTCCTCCTCCTCCTCCTCCTCCTCCTCCTCCTCCTCCTCCTCCTCCTCCTCCTCCTCCTCCTCGCCCGAGCCTCTCTCTCTCTCTCTCTCCTCAGTCGTACTATAGCTCGGTCGCCCTGCCAGTCTGTCAGCTGCTTATATAACAGCTTTATGTAAGCGTCTATAAGATGAGCTGGTGGCCTTGTAGAAGAAGAAGGAGAAGACGGAGGAGTTTCCTGCGTCTCCTCTGTGTCGATGATCCCGTCGAGCTGTCGGGAGGATTCGCTGCAGTTAAAGAAGAAGACGTGAATCAATCAGCAGTTTTCTGACGCAGCGTCCAGAAACATGGAGGGAAACATGTGCCGGACTGTCTCTGTTGGTTTTAGGAGACGTTTGGTTCACAGTGAAGTCCAGTGTTGGTCCGACTGGCCGGCGCCATCCTGGCAGTACCTGACTCCGCCCAGCTCCTGGTGCAGCGAGCTGAGTTCGGCCTCGTGTCCTCGCTGTGTGATGGACTCTGATCCTCTGCGTTCACCGTCTCTCTGTTGTTTATCTGACGTCAGGACGCAGGTGGTCACATGATCCACAGGAGGCAAAGACCCGGTGAATATTAACGCCGAGGCCACGAGAAAGAAAAAGATCCACAGTGACGTCAGCAGAGCCTTTCTGACGAGATGAGAGGCTTCAGCTCGCAGCAGACGGATCTGAACGCTCGTCTGTCCCTCCCCTCCCGTCTGTCAGTCTGATTATGAGTCTGATGTTTACAGTAAAACTTCTCCACAAACACGACGAGAGGTGAAGATCAGTGACTGAAGCTGTCACTCAAAGAGGCCACGCCCCTAATTATGCATAACTTTAAGATTTAATATAATTTAAACCAGTGAGTTACAAGTGAGCTAACTACAGAGAAACTTCTAACATGAGCTCTGATGAGGTCTGACTTCCTGTTGGAGCCTCAAGTGGCCGTTAGAGGAACTGCAGGTTTTGGTTCTTCTTGGTTCTTTGGTTCTTGAAGTCAGCGAGACAAAGACCGTTTGACAGCCTCGCGTGATGACGTCGGTGGAGCTGCGGTGACGAGACGAGACACCAGCAGCTTCTTCTTGTTCTCCTCAGGTTTGTGATGTAACATTCAGTCTTAATTAAATTAAAAACGCTGATGATGAAAACATCATCGATCTGCAGCCAGCTGAGAGTTTACTGTGATTATTCTCCAGCCTGAGCTTCATCTGCAGTCACACCGAGGCTGCTGCTGATTATTAACACAGACGCAGCAGGACGACATCTTTAATTCACACGCTTAATGAAATCCATCTGGTTCTGGATGGAGCAGCGACTCAGCTGCAGACTGTGAGCACAAAGTCTTTTTAAAGAACCAACATGTGAGTTTTTCACATGAACGTACTGAAGCTGTGTGAAGAGACGCTGCAGGCGGTCGACCGCCGCGATCAGCTGATCTGACCTGATTACTGCTCGCTAACCTGATGCTGCATGTGGAAGGAGGACACACACACACACACACACACACGTCATTCTGTCTCAGGAGGACTTTAATGTCTGGAGACTTAAAGGTAAAACTTTTTATATTAACAGTTAAACCAGCTCCATCATCTGCAAACACATTGATGTTTAGCAGGTGTAACGTTAATATATTTTATTTAAAGGCGCCTCTCTGGGCACTCGAGGAACATCGTACAATACATAAAATAACAGTAAGAAATAAGAAACAGACAGAAACAAAGACAGTGTAGAGAGCTGAGTGAGGTGTGCAGCTGTGAACAGGTGAGTTTTGAGTCTTGATCTGAGGACGGAGAGACTCCAGGTTCCTGATGTCCGGTGGAGATGAGTTCCAGAGTCGGTGGAGAGAGGAGGCAGATCTGAGGGGAGGAGATCATGTCACAGGTGAAGCTGAATATCGGCCCGATCATCGGTCCGTCTCTGTTAATTACTGAATGAAGCCTGACCCGCGGGCCTCGGTGCTGCTCACAGCTTCTCACAGGTGGAACTGGTTCTGGCAGCTCGGCGCTCCGTCAGCGGCCCGTCAGCGGCCCGTCAGCGGCCTGGCGGTGCTTTTCACAGCTGCAGATTACCTTCACTTATCATCACAAACACCCGGCGAGCCTCCTCTCATGCATTTTACATGCAGAGGGGATTCTGAGATTAGTTCTGCATGCTCGACCCGCAACCTCCCAGCGTCCGGGCGGCGCCGGGAGAGCGTCGGTCAACAGCACCGATACTGTTAGATTCTGATCAGTCGGAGCCGCTGCCTCCACAATCCCTCTGGGTCCGGATCAGAGCCGAGACGTTCACATCTAAACAAACTGGATCAAGACTGGACGACCTGTAATGTCTCTGACAGACAGACAGACAGACAGACAGACAGACAGACAGACAGACAGGCAGACAGACAGAGAGACAGAGAGACAGGCAGAGAGACAGACAGACAGGCAGACAGACAGACAGAGAGACAGGCAGAGAGACAGACAGACAGGCAGAGAGACAGGCAGAGAGACAGACAGACAGACAGAGAGACAGGCAGAGAGACAGACAGACAGACAGACAGACAGACAGAGAGACAGGCAGAGAGACAGGCAGAGAGACAGACAGACAGGCAGAGAGACAGGCAGAGAGACAGACAGACAGACAGACAGACAGGCAGAGAGACAGACAGACAGACAGACAGGCAGACAGACAGGCAGACAGGCAGACAGACAGACAGACAGAGAGACAGACAGACAGACAGACAGACAGGCAGACAGACAGACAGACAGACAGACAGACAGACAGGCAGACAGACAGATGTATAGATATTCGCTGCTCCTCATCAGCATGCTGCAGTAGCCTCATTAAACTGTGTGAAGCAGCCACATCCCTGGAGTGTGTCAACCAGGCAGGGTGTGTGTGTGTGTGTGTGTGTGTGTGTGTGTGTGTGTGTGTGTGTGTGTGTGTGTGTGTGTGTGTGTCAGACGTCTGAAACACACCTCCCAACATGTCCTAGAAAATGTTGAATTCATCAGGTGTCTCACCGACCCTGGACAGAACAGAATTTTCAAAAACATCCTCAGAACCCCGTCAGAGGTTCTGAAGTCTTCAATCAGACTCAGACCTAATCAGTGAAAGTTGAGCCCGGTCAGCTGACAGCTCTGTGAACGTCCAGCTGTTAGCAACTTCCTAGCATCGATGGTAAATTGATCCTGCTGACGATAATGGGCCAGACCAGACCTCCCCTGGGTCTGGTACCATCTACTGTCTGCTGGGTCTGGTACCATCTACTGTCTGCTGGGTCTGGTACCATCTACTGTCTGCTGGGTCTGGTACCATCTACTGTCTGCTGGACTGTTTGGTTCTTTTCTCAGGAGGCATTAAGTCCAGCACCTCCGGTCCCCGATCCTGCTTGTTGATGGATCCCACTGGCACTAACTGAGTAAAATGTTGGCTGTTGTGTTTCTTCAAACCACAAATACACTCACATTCGTACGTATCATGAGCCCTGTACCACATCATGTTAACAATATATATAATCTATCACGTCCGGAGGTGGTGCAGGTGGTGTTACAGCTTTAAACTGTCCACTTCTACACAAACCCGTCAGATTCAGTTGGGTTTAGCAGAATATTCACTGAGAAACAAAGAGCAGTGATTTAAATCCGGACTGGACACAAACACGACCTGAAGAAGTGACGATATTTCATCACTTTGTGTTTGTAATAATCTGTCTTTGCAAACATAAACTCCATCCATCGCTCCGTCCTTCCTCCCTCCGTCTATCAAACCCGCCGTCCTCCGGCTGAAGCCATTTCCTCTGTTTGTTAGCAGGATTAAAGTTTAATGTGGCGTTGGGTGATCTGTCGCTGTGAGGCGTCCGGAGGGATAAAACAAAGACCAGAGACTGAGACTGAAACAGGAAATGTGGGAGGAAAGAGAGAAATAAGAGCTCAGGATGAAATCTGCTGTTGACAAAACATACAAATTAGACAACAGTCGTCCTTTTGCCTTATTTTCTCCCATCGTGTCTCCGTTTCCGTCAGTGTGTTGGTCTTTGTTCTGGTGAAGATTTATTCTGTCGGTATTGATTCTTCAGCCCTGAACTCAGACTGCCAGGCAGCCGTCTGTCGCCTCCAACCAGCTCTGCCCATTAAAATGCTTTGGGTTGAGACCATTAAGGTTTATCTTCCAGAGTCACGAGAGTGGAAATCAGCAGCTCAACACAAAGCGCCTGTGAAGGTCACGATGAGTCACATGGAAACGTCTTCAGGGCGAAAATGTCCTCCAGAGTTCAGGAAGTGCAGCAGAGATTCACTTCACACGGCAGAGGAGACGACACGGAGACAGACTAACGGACAGGTTCGTCCAATCACCTCCGTCTTTATGAAAGTCCTCGCTCCCTCACAAACAGTTTCTAGCAGCTCATCTCCACCTCCACCACCTCCTCCACCTCCAGCACCTCCATCACCTCCACCACCTCCAGCACCTCCGTCTGTTCGACACAAGTCAGGTGTGATGCTGTGGATGACACATCGAAACAGAGAAACACTGAAGGACATCACGTTCCTTTGGTTCAGGCAGATGTGTTGAGAACTGGTGGAGGACTGGAGTCTTCAGTAGTCTTCAGGGGTCTTCAGGAGTCTTCAGGGGTCTTCAGTAGTCTTCAGGAGTCTTCAGTAGTCTTCAGGCGTCTTCAGCAGTCTTCAGGGGTCTTCAGGAGTCTCCAGGAGTCTTCAGTAGTCTTCAGGAGTCTTCAGGGGTCTTCAGGGGTCTTCAGGAGTCTCCAGGAGTCTTCATGAGTCTTCAGGAGTCTTCAGGGGTCTTCAGGAGTCTTCAGGGGTCTTCAGGAGTCTTCAGGAGTCTTCAGGGGTCTTCAGGAGTCTTCAGGAGTCTTCAGGGGTCTTCAGGAGTCTTCAGGGGTCTTCAGTAGTCTTCAGGAGTCTTCAGTAGTCTTCAGGCGTCTTCAGCAGTCTTCAGGGGTCTTCAGGAGTCTCCAGGAGTCTTCATGAGTCTTCAGGAGTCTTCAGGGGTCTTCAGGAGTCTTCAGGGGTCTTCAGGAGTCTTCAGGAGTCTTCAGGGGTCTTCAGGAGTCTTTAGGAGTCTTCAGTAGTCTTCAGTAGTCTTCAGGGGTCTTCAGGGGTCTTCAGGAGTCTTCAGGGGTATTCAGGAGTCTTCAGGAGTCTTCAGTAGTCTTCAGGAGTCTTCAAGGGTCTTCAGGAGTCTTCAGGAGTCTTCAGTAGTCTTCAGGGGTATTCAGGAGTCTTCAGGAGTCTTCAGGGGTCTTCAGGAGTCTTCAGGGGTCTTCAGGAGTCTTCAGTAGTCTTCAGGAGTCTTCAGGAGTCTTCAGGAGTCTTCAGGAGTCTTCAGGGGTCTTCAGGAGTCTTCAGGAGTATTCAGGAGTCTTCAGGAGTCTTCAGGGGTCTTCAGGAGTCTTCAGGGGTCTTCAGGAGTCTTCAGGAGTCTTCAGGAGTCTTCAGGAGTCTTCAGGAGTCTTCAGGAGTATTCAGGGGTCTTCAGGAGTCTTCAGGAGTCTTCAGGAGTCTTCAGGAGTCTTCAGGAGTCTTCAGGAGTCTTCAGGAGTCTTCAGGAGTCTTCAGGAGTCTTCAGGGGTCTTCAGGAGTCTTCAGGAGTCTTCAGGAGTCTTCAGGAGTCTTCAGGAGCTGGCTGCTAATTTTCTTGAGTAGAAAATCAAATAATTGAGGTAATTATTAATCATCAGAGCCAAAGTGCAGCTGAGGTAGAAGCTCCGGTGTCACTTGTCACTCTGACGCCTGTTTGAGGCACATTAAGAGAATTTGATTAGAAAATTACACTTAAACTAACTCAGACAGACGAGGCTTCACATGACAACGATTATTAACCCAGAAGGAAACAAAACCGGAGACGAGGACGGAACAAAGGCTCAGATAAACACCAGGTTAGAGCCAGTGAAGACGAATCTGACACAACGACTGCCGGACCGGAACCAGAACTCTCTGAGCCCACTGAGGCAGAGAGAAATCAGCAGGACAGGATCTGAAGAGGACCAGCAGGACAGGACCGGAAGAGGACCAGCAGGACAGGACCAGAGGAGGACCAGCAGGACAGGACCGGAAGAGGACCAGCAGGACAGAACTGGAAGAGGACCAGCAGGACAGGACCAGAAGAGGACCAGCAGGACAGGACCGGAAGAGGACCAGCAGGACAGGACCAGAGGAGGACCAGCAGGACAGGACCGGAAGAGGACCAGCAGGACAGGACCGGAAGAGGACCAGCAGGACAGAACTGGAAGAGGACCAGCAGGACAGGACCGGAAGAGGACCAGCAGGACAGGACCGGAAGAGGACCAGCAGGACAGGACCAGAAGAGGACCAGCAGGACAGGACCGGAAGAAGACCAGCAGGACAGGACCAGAAGAGGACCAGCAGGACAGAACCGGAAGAAGACCAGCAGGACAGGACCAGAAGAGGACCAGCAGGACAGGACCAGAAGAGGACCAGCAGGACAGGACCGGAAGAGGACCAGCAGGACAGAACTGGAAGAGGACCAGCAGGACAGGACCAGAAGAGGACCAGCAGGACAGGACCAGAAGAGGACCAGCAGGACAGGACCGGAAGAGGACCAGCAGGACAGGACCAGAAGAGGACCAGCAGGACAGGACCAGAAGAGGACCAGCAGGACAGGACCAGAGGAGGACCAGCAGGACAGGACCGGAAGAGGACCAGCAGGACAGGACCAGAAGAGGACCAGCAGGACAGGACCAGAAGAGGACCAGCAGGACAGGACCAGAAGAGGACCAGCAGGAGCGACCAGAGACACCAAGACTTGTACAGTATATGTGTTTGTATATACATTAGTCTTTGTGCTGACATGTAGGTGTGTGTGTGTGTGTGTGTGTGTGTGTGTGTGTGTGTGTGTGTGTGTGAGTGTGTGTGTGTGTGTGTGTGTGTGTGTGTGTGTGTGTGTGTGTGTGTGTGTGACAGTTTGTGCTGTGTGGCGTCAGCAAACTGCGTGACAAAGATTTATTGTGTTGTCAGGCTGTCACAGCTCCAGCAGCAGTGTGTGTGTGTGTGTGTGTGTGTGTGTGTGTGTGTGTGTGTGTGTGTGTGTGTGTGTGTGTGTGTCGTCACGGTGACATGCTAATTCAGTGATATGAAGCCAAAGTGACGATGTAATTGATGTTCTGGGAAGAGACGGCAGAACACGAGGAAAGACCTCGAGTCATATCACAGCATCTGCAGAGAGGTACCAGGCCCAGTGTGTGTGTGTGTGTGTGTGTGTGTGTGTGTGTGTGTGTGTGTGTGTGTGTGTGTGTGTGTGTGTGTGTGTGTGTGTGTGTGTGTGTGTGTGACAGATTAAAGGGAGATAAAGGAGGACGGAGTGAATCTTTCCACATTTCTCCTTTCAATAATCATCCTGGTTAATTAAAGTCGGGTCGGCGCTGGAGGAGAAGCTGGTTGGACCTCAGACAGCAGCTCTGTTCTGACATTTCACTGAAATGTCAGTAACTCTAACGGGCTCGGCGCCTGTTGTTTCCTCTCATTTTCTCGCACACTGAACGCACCGCGGGAGACGCCGGCGAGCAGCGGGAAGAGGCGGAGCTGAAACCTGAACCACCGACGAGACGACAAACCAACCTGAAACATCTCCAAACACCGAGGTGTTAAAGTCTGTATCAGGCCCGTGTGTCAGGCCCGTGTGTCAGTCAGGTGAGCATCTAAAATCAGAAAATGAAACAAATAGTTAGTTTTTTCATTATTTGTTCATAAATGTGATAAAATAATTAAATAATAACGATTAATAATAATAACATCATGTTGTGTTTGGGCCTTGACATTATGCCATCGCAAAAAAGCCACTCTTCAGTGTGGACACAAACATCACCAGGTGCATTGTGGGAAGTCGTCCCACCTCGTCCAGCTGTCAGTCAAACTCCCATCAGAGTTAATCAGTTAATTCCTTAACGAGCTGTTTCAATTAACCTCATCCTGCTCTGAAGATGGTTCACACTTCTTAAACTGTCTGTGTTTGTTAACGTGTGTTTGGCAGATGACATCCGCCTAATTAGACCCCGCCTCCCCCACCTCCCCCACCTCCCCCACCTCCACCCCCCCGATGATCAATTAGCAGGAGGCTTAATTGGACAAATGAACACTGGGTTTAATTGGCAAAATTAACAGTGTCCTAATTGACCAATTTAGCAGTCGACTCTAAAGGCTGCAGGCTGCCGGCTGGGCTGTGTGACATTTCTGCCTCTGTGGACGAGGTTTAGGTGTGTGTGTGTGTGTGTGTGTGTGTGTGTGTGTGTGTGTGTGTGTGTGTGTGTGTGTGTGTGTGTGTGTGTCGTGAGGAGAAGCCAGCTCGTGCTTGTTGCTAGGCATCCACAGCCTCCTTCTCTCTTTCACTGTCTCTCATTTAGGCTGTAATTTGGTGAGCGGAGGTCTGATGGACTCAAACACAGCACACACCGAGCGACCCAGTTCTTTAAGGAGCAAGCGGGTCGAGTCCGAGACGAGTCTGAGCCGTTTGAGACTAAAGGTCCACATGGGCTGGACATCAAGACAAGACCAAAACCAAAGCAGTTCACGTACAGTAACGTCTTCCTGTCGGTCTAAAGCCGAGTGTGATCCAGTTTGAAACGTGACAGCAGGAAACAAAGAAGACGAGTCAACAGACCTGTGAGACCGAGACAGTCCAGAGTCAACAGACCCGTGAGACCGAGACAGTCCAGAGTCAACAGACCCTGTGAGACAAGTCCAGTACTGTGAGAAGCTCCAAATCAAAGCGTCCACGAGACAGAGACTAGTCCAGGTCTGGGGGTAAAAACCCACAGGACCGGGACAAGTCTGAGCCAAAACACCCTCGAGACCAAGACTAGTAAGAGAGCGAGACACGTCAGAGCACCGACAGGTAACCCACGAGACAGAGGTGAGTCCGGACCCTCCTGGGCTCTAAAGGATCCGATTCTTGTCTCCGTCTCGTGTCCTCACAGTGCGACCAGCACAAATGACCTGGTTTTACACAAACAAACCTGCGTGTTCCTGATGTTGTTTCTAACTCGCCTCGATCTTTTATCGTGGCTTTGAATGTAATTTATGTTAAAACCAGGTGTTTGATCTGCTGAGTCTGTCAACAGTTTGAAACATTCTGATTGGACATCTGAAGACTTGGAC
>CM077803.1:27340006-27347506 GCA_039737535.1 Lagodon rhomboides
TCAGGAGGAGGAGAGGAGGACTTTATATCATCAGGAGGAGGAGAGGAGGACTTTATATCATCAGGAGGAGGAGAGGAGGACTTTATATCATCAGGAGGAGGAGAGGAGGACTTTATATCATCAGGAGGAGGAGAGGAGGACTTTATATCATCAGGAGGAGGAGAGGAGGACTTTATATCATCAGGAGGAGAGGAGGACTTTATATCATCGGGAGGAGGAGAGGAGGACTTTATATCATCAGGAGGAGGAGAGGAGGACTTTATATCATCGGGAGGAGGAGAGGAGGACTTTATATCATCGGGAGGAGGAGAGGAGGACT
This sequence comes from Lagodon rhomboides, assembly GCA_039737535.1. Lineage (NCBI taxonomy): Eukaryota > Metazoa > Chordata > Actinopteri > Spariformes > Sparidae > Lagodon > Lagodon rhomboides. The sequence goes on from CM077803.1 coordinate 27,340,326, forward strand.
TTATATCATCGGGAGGAGGAGAGGAGGACTTTATATCATCGGGAGGAGGAGAGGAGGACTTTATATCATCAGGAGGAGGAGAGGAGGACTTTATATCATCAGGAGGAGGAGAGGAGGACTTTATATCATCATCAGGAGGAGGAGAGGAGGACTTTATATCATCAGGAGGAGAGGAGGACTTTATATCATCAGGAGGAGGAGAGGAGGACTTTATATCATCAGGAGGAGGAGAGGAGGACTTTATATCATCGGGAGGAGAGGAGGACTTTATATCATCAGGAGGAGGAGAGGAGGACTTTATATCATCAGGAGGAGGAGAGGAGGACTTTATATCATCATCAGGAGGAGGAGAGGAGGACTTTATATCATCAGGAGGAGGAGAGGAGGACTTTATATCATCAGGAGGAGGAGAGGAGGACTTTATATCATCAGGAGGAGGAGAGGAGGACTTTATATCATCAGGAGGAGGAGAGGAGGACTTTATATCATCAGGAGGAGGAGAGGAGGACTTTATATCATCAGGAGGAGGAGAGGAGGACTTTATATCATCGGGAGGAGGAGAGGACTTTATATCATCAGGAGGAGAGGAGGACTTTATATCATCAGGAGGAGGAGAGGAGGACTTTATATCATCAGGAGGAGGAGAGGAGGACTTTATATCATCAGGAGGAGGAGAGGAGGACTTTATATCATCAGGAGGAGAGGAGGACTTTATATCATCAGGAGGAGGAGAGGAGGACTTTATATCATCAGGAGGAGGAGAGGAGGACTTTATATCATCGGGAGGAGAGGAGGACTTTATATCATCAGGAGGAGGAGAGGAGGACTTTATATCATCGGGAGGAGGAGAGGAGGACTTTATATCATCAGGAGGAGGAGAGGAGGACTTTATATCATCAGGAGGAGGAGAGGAGGACTTTATATCATCAGGGAGGAGAGGAGGACTTTATATCATCAGGAGGAGGAGAGGAGGACTTTATATCATCATCAGGAGGAGAGGAGGACTTTATATCATCAGGAGGAGGAGAGGAGGACTTTATATCATCAGGAGGAGGAGAGGAGGACTTTATATCATCAGGAGGAGGAGAGGAGGACTTTATATCATCAGGAGGAGAGGAGGACTTTATATCATCAGGAGGAGGAGAGGAGGACTTTATATCATCATCAGGAGGAGAGGAGGACTTTATATCATCAGGAGGAGGAGAGGAGGACTTTATATCATCAGGAGGAGGAGAGGAGGACTTTATATCATCAGGAGGAGGAGAGGAGGACTTTATATCATCAGGAGGAGGAGAGGAGGACTTTATATCATCAGGAGGAGGAGAGGAGGACTTTATATCATCAGGAGGAGGAGAGGAGGACTTTATATCATCAGGAGGAGGAGAGGAGGACTTTATATCATCAGGAGGAGGAGAGGAGGACTTTATATCATCGGGAGGAGGAGAGAGGACTTTATATCATCAGGAGGAGGAGAGGAGGACTTTATATCATCAGGAGGAGGAGAGGAGGACTTTATATCATCGGAGGAGGAGAGGAGGACTTTATATCATCAGGAGGAGGAGAGGAGGACTTTATATCATCATCAGGAGGAGAGGAGGACTTTATATCATCAGGAGGAGGAGAGGAGGACTTTATATCATCAGGAGGAGGAGAGGAGGACTTTATATCATCAGGAGGAGGAGAGGAGGACTTTATATCATCAGGAGGAGGAGAGGAGGACTTTATATCATCAGGAGGAGGAGAGGAGGACTTTATATCATCAGGAGGAGGAGAGGAGGACTTTATATCATCGGGAGGAGGAGAGGAGGACTTTATATCATCGGGAGGAGGAGAGGAGGACTTTATATCATCAGGAGGAGGAGAGGAGGACTTTATATCATCGGAGGAGGAGAGGAGGACTTTATATCATCAGGAGGAGAGGAGGACTTTATATCATCAGGAGGAGGAGAGGAGGACTTTATATCATCAGGAGGAGGAGAGGAGGACTTTATATCATCGGGAGGAGGAGAGGAGGACTTTATATCATCAGGAGGAGGAGAGGAGGACTTTATATCATCGGGAGGAGGAGAGGAGGACTTTATATCATCAGGAGGAGGAGAGGAGGACTTTATATCATCAGGAGGAGAGGAGGACTTTATATCATCAGGAGGAGGAGAGGAGGACTTTATATCATCAGGAGGAGGAGAGGAGGACTTTATATCATCAGGAGGAGGAGAGGAGGACTTTATATCATCGGGAGGAGGAGAGGAGGACTTTATATCATCAGGAGGAGGAGAGGAGGACTTTATATCATCGGGAGGAGGAGAGGAGGACTTTATATCATCAGGAGGAGGAGAGGAGGACTTTATATCATCAGGAGGAGGAGAGGAGGACTTTATATCATCAGGAGGAGGAGAGGAGGACTTTATATCATCGGGAGGAGGAGAGGAGGACTTTATATCATCAGGAGGAGGAGAGGAGGACTTTACATCATCAGGAGGAGTGAGTTAATAGTTGAATGGAAACAAGACGTTTCTTTAGTGTTTTTTACAGAAAGGTTTTCAGACACCAGAGTGTGTTTGATGAAGAGAGAATAAATGATGTGACTCCAGCATCTCTGACTGTGTGTGTGTGTGTGTGTGTGTGTGTGTGTGTGTGTGTGTGAGCTGTGAGGAAATGCTTCTGTCACACTACTGTGATGGATTAACACACACACTCAACACCCTCCAGTCTCAGTCACACACACACACTGAAGTCCTCACCTCACTTGAACCTATGGATTACTTTCTTCATTGCATTACACACACACACACACGCACACATACACACACACACACAGACACACATACATTTTAAAGCAGCAGTAGACGATGGTGCTTCTCATTTCTAACCAGCCATTGATCCTGTTGAAATAATGACTGCAGGCAGCTTTCTGCTGAAGATAACTAATCAAGCTAAGCTAAGCTAAGCTAAGCTAAGTTATGCTAAGCTAAGCCTTTCTGTGACTCTTTATAAGGAGAACCCTGTCATGTTGACGCTAACAGAGGCACTAAACTCCCTGACGAGCAGCACCAGCCGACTGGGCCGAGAACAGGAAGGAACCTGGAGCAGAACCGGACTCAGTGTCCGTCTGCCTCGACCCGGTCGGCTGAGACGGAGAGAGGAGGGTGGCTCGCTTCCTGTTTCATAAAATGATGAACGATCACAAACAGTTTCATCGATGAGTCATCAGTCATGATTATTAGTATTTTCACCTGCTGAGCGGTCAGGAGAGAAGCTCCGCCCACCTGCAGGAGAGAAGCTCCGCCCACCTGCAGGAGAGAAGCTCCGCCCACCTGCAGCCGTCGACTGGAGGATCAACCTGAATCTAAACGACAGACGGCTGCTGAACGTACGTCTGTAACGTGACGTGTAAATGTGCCCCGCAGCCCGAAGACAACGAACCAGAACCACGATGAACAGAACCCAATCAGAGCCGGCCCGTTTATCTGTTCTTATTAACGGCTCGGCAGCACGAAGAGGAAACTGGATGAGTTTGAGATTTAATCACAGCTGCAGTTTTCAGACTTCCTGTTTGTTACAGTGCTCTGATCTGATCTGAGGTCAGTGCTGGTTCTGTTCTGTGAGTCGGGCTGAGAAGAAGGAACGAGACCAAAGTTTTATTAGTGACATCATTTCATTTATTCATCTCTCTGTGAATCCTCGTTACACAGCTGTATCAATCAGCTGTGATCGTATTGATCACCTGCAGTGATCCAGGAGGGGATGCAGGTTCGACTCCACAGTGACTTCACTCTGGATCAAACGTTCTGATCAGCTCGTTTGTTCCAAGTAAAGATCGATTCCCAAACCCGATCCTCTGATGTTCTGGTCCGGTCGGTTTTGTGTCAGGAACAACTTTCATCAGGAAACATTTGTGTCGTCGTGTTTTAACAGAAACAGTATTAATGATTAATGATCAGGTCCGGTTCAGTTATTGATCCAGCCCGTCTCACAGGACCCACAGCTGCAGGTCGACTGTACGAGCACTCAGGTGATGTACAGTCTCACAGCATCACCTGGACCGACTGCAGGAGGTGCAGCTGACTGAGAACATGAACCGATAATCAGCTCGTGTTTTCATTGATGACTAATCAAACGTATTAAACCTAAAATCAGATTCACCAATCTAACGTTTATTCACTGGTGTTTCCTCGACGCAGCTGATTGGAGGCTGCAGCTCAGGGGCGTGTCTCCTGCAGGACCCTCTCCTCCAACCGGGCGTAGCGCTTCAACATCTGGCCGTACACCTGGAACACACACACACACACACACACACACACACACACACACACACACACACACACTGTTGAGCTCTGACTGAGTCTCTTCTCTCGTCTTCAACACAAACGTCCACTGCTCCTGTTCTAACATCGTCCCTCAGAGCTCATCATCATCATCATCATCATCACAAACAAAACCTTCATCACTCTGTATCTTCATTCTAACTGGACGGAGCAGCGTCCAATCAGAATGAAGATACAGAGCAGCAACAACAATCCAGACAGATGCTTTTTACAAATGGCTGCCACAGGGAATCAAACCATCAACCACGTTGTCACTCATGTAAAACTACATACAAAACATTTCATTCTACTTTTCTACAGTCACACCAGCTGATCTCCAGGAAGTAGGTCAAAGGAAGTGCAGTGATGTCATCAGCGTGAATTATATTTCAAAATAAGAGACTTCTGTCTCATTGTTTTATTATAAAGTATGAAGTTCAGTTCTGAAACGATCAGACGAGAAAATAACTTCCTGTTGTCGCATCCTGTGTGTGTGTGTGTGTGTATGTGTGTGTGTGTGTGTGTGTGTGTGTGTGTGTGTGTGTATGTGTGTGTGTGTGTGTGGACTAGGTGCTTTAGCAGAGCTCATTATTTATTGATGATCTCTGCTGTTTAATTATGGAAGACGAACATGAGAGAACATCACTTCAGTAAACATACAACTACGTGTGTGTGTGTGTGTGTGTGTGTGTGTGTGTGTGTGTGTGCGTGTGTGTGTGTACCTCCTGTGCTGCAGGATGCGGCGTGGCGACCAGTTGTGGTTCTGGTGCGTTCTTCACAACATCAGAGAAGGAAACTCCAGATTCTGCCACCAGGCCTGAAAACAGACATTATTAACCAATCAGAGGCTCTGCTCCCGGGTCGTGAACCAATCAGAGAGTTCGGTTCAACCAGACATCAACAAACAATCCGTTCACTCCTGCTGATCAGCCTGACTGCAGCAGTGATCCGGAGCTGACCTCCAGGTTCTGTTCTGCTGACTGCTGACTGGAGCCGGAGGGGAAATGGACTTAACGTTACAGAGAGGAGACACAGAACCAGAACCAGAACCAGACTTCACTTCACTCAGAGCTGATCACACTCACACAGACTGTGGCTCGTTAACCAATCAGAGGCTCTGCTCCTGGGTCGTTAACCAATCAGAGGCTCTGCTCCCGGGTCGTTAACCAATCAGAGGCTCTGCTCCCGGGTCGTTAACCAATCAGAGGCTCTGCTCCCAGGTCATTAACCAATCAGAGGCTCTGCTCCCAGGTCGTTAACCAATCAGAGGCTCTGCTCCCGGGTCGTTAACGCTCTCTAACTAGTCTGAGAGGTCGTTAACCAATCAGAGGTCAGTCATTTAAACAGTCCAGAGGTCGTTAAGCAAACAGCATCATCGACTGAGATGTTCGTGTACGTCATGGTGAGTGTGTGCTGTAGTATTAATCTCTCTCACACACACACACACACACACACACACACACACACACACTGTGTACACTGTGCTGAAGGTCAGGACGGTGCTGAGAAAGCTCACGCTCAGCGAAACGAACACAGAGGTCGGGTCAGGAGTCCAGACTCCCCGAGGACGTCATGACCTCAGCCATGAGAGGGATCATGGGACTGACACACAACGTCTTTTTTTTCCCATGATGCCCTGGGTGTAATTTGCTACCAAGGGACGAGATGACCTGCCGAGTCAAACCATTTTCAGCCTGACCTTCTCACACAGTGGAGGACACACACACATTTATATACTGTGTGAGTCTGATGTTCCTGTTCCTAGAGATGAAACGTCTGCAGCTTCGCTCAGGACCACAGAGTCATGATCCACTGCACAGCCACATTCACCTGCGTCTGAGTGACCTCAGTGATGTGATGTCACTTCCTGCTCTGAAACAAACCCGTCCATCTCTGAGACAGACAGACTCCATGTTTCTACTCAAAGACAGAAAGAAGTTCATGTAGAACATCTGCTGAATTAACAAGAAGGTCCAAATAATGCAGAATGAGTCAGAGACAGAGTTTCACAGAGTTTATAAAGTGTCTCCAACTCAACAACTCACTAAACTGACACATTTGTTAAGGGAGTCTGGGGACTTTCTCCACGGGGACAAAGAAGGAGCCTATATTGTTCCTGTTTAGTGTCTTTGTAAAATTTCTCCCTCCTCTTCTTCAAAATCACATTTTCACCTAAAACAAACTTTTTACATCTCCGACGAACTGTGTCAAACTTTAATCAGGTGAAGCAGACGTACGGCTGTTCATCAGAAATCAATAGTTTCCTTTGAGAATTGATACAGAATCAGCTATAATACTTTTAGGCTAGGGCATCTTTACAGAGACCTGCATCCACCACATCTTTACACAGACCTGTCTCCACCACGTCTTTACAGAGACCTGTCTCCATCACATCTTTACACAGACCTGTCTCCATCACGTCTTTACACAGACCCGTCTCCACCACATCTGTACAGAGACCTGTCTCCACCACATCTTTACAGAGACCTGTCTCCACCACATCTGTACAGAGACCTGTCTCCACCACATCTGTACAGAGACCTGTCTCCACCACATCTGTACAGAGACCTGTCTCCACTGCATCTTTACAGAGACCTGTCTCTCAGAAGGCGTCTCCCTGAGAGGCGTCGTTTTCCAGTTGTTTCCTAGAGGCAGGAAGCGTTTTGTGCGTCTTGTCCCTGACACCTGACAGCGATGTCAGACTGTCCTCGACTCATCCTGAAATGTAATTTTCTTATCAAACCTTGAACTGAGCATCATCCAGACGGTTGGAGCGGCGACAGGGTGGTTAGTTAACTGAATCAGGTGATCAGCTGCACGTTGACTCGTTATCACCTGCCAGGTGACGTAAGGACGAGCTGAGACTGTTTGTGACAC
>CM077803.1:27355006-27360006 GCA_039737535.1 Lagodon rhomboides
ATGTCATCAGTCAGTGAACGCATCACGTCAGCGGTCAGTGAACGCATCATGTCATCGGTCAGTGAACGCATCATGTCATCGGTCTGTGAACGCATCATGTCAGCAGTCAGTGAACGCATCATGTCATCGGTCAGTGAACGCATCATGTCGGCAGTCAGTGAACGCATCATGTCATCGGTCAGTGAACGCATCATGTCATCGGTCAGTGAACGCATCATGTCATCGGTCAGTGAACGCATCATGTCAACGGTCAGTGAACGCATCATGTCATCGGTCAGTGAACGCATCATGTCATCGGTCAGTGAACGCATCATGTCATCGGTCAGTGAACGCATCATGTCAACGGTCAGTGAACGCATCATGTCATCGGTCAGTGAGCGCATCATGTCGTCGGTCAGTGAACGCATCATGTCATCGGTCAGTGAACGCATCATGTCGGCAGTCAGTGAACGCATCATGTCATCGGTCAGTGAACGCATCACGTCATCAGTCAGTGAACGCATCATGTCATCAGTCAGTGAACGCATCATGTCATCAGACAGTGAACGCATCACGTCAGCGGTCAGTGAACGCATCATGTCATCGGTCAGTGAACGCATCACGTCATCGGTCAGTGAACGCATCACGTCATCGGTCAGTGAACGCATCATGTCAGCAGGTGAAGGAACAACAGGTGAGCTGATAGAGGTCGTGATAACTGGTTCTGTACCGTCACTGTAGTCGATGGTGGCGTAATCCCCGAGGAAGAGCGAGGCGGCGAAGCTGCTGACCAATGAGATCCTCTGAAAGCAGATCAGTTTATGAGACTCGAGTCTTCAGTGACGTGTGAGTAAATGTGCAGAAGCTGCAGGCTGACCTCGGTGTGCTGGTAGTCCTGCACTCGAGTCTGTCGCACTTTGGCGATCTGGTTTCCTGTGAAACGCTGCAGATAAACACACTCGTTGTTTTAATGTTCCTCATTAAATCCAGTTCAGCTCATCATCATCTCCTGATGAAGCGTCTGACGCTTCGAGCCAGTTCACAGGATTATTATCAGAGAAACATCATCAAACTGTTTTATAACATTCAGACACTAAAAACCTTTATTTCAGGTTCCTGGTCACTTTTCACTTCACCAAAAGAAAAAGACAAAACTTAAAGTGTAGAAACAAAAAAATGACGTGAAATAAAAACATTATATAAACTTTGTTATGCAGACAAACCTGTCTGGCTGAGGACGATTCAGATCTTTAGAAACTCGCATCTTTCCACCAAACTCCTCCAAGAAAAATGACTTAAAACACAAAAGCCACGAGATACATGACAGACAGACAGACAGACAGACAGGTGGACAGACAGACAGGTGGACAGACAGACAGGTGGACAGACAGACAGGTGGACGGTCTGACCTCGTAGGCTCTGGACCCGGTGATCTCTGCGAGTCTCTGAGCTCCTCCTGCTGCTGCCTGCAGGTCCTCACACTGCTGACTGCTGCTGGAGTCCATCCACACGGGAGAGTCCACCACTGAGAAGCTGTCCTGTCAACACACCAGTCCACACACTCACACACACACACGTGAGCAGGTGCAGATCACAGGTAAGCACACATGTAGCGTCACCGTGGAAACACACCTGCAGCAGCTGGTGCAGGTTCTGGTCCGGGTCGAGCCGAGCCAGAGTCTCAGACGCTCCTGTCCTCCAGAACACGCTGCCGTGTTGCTGAGAGACAAACGTTCACTCAGGTGAAACATCTTTCCACCAAACTCCATTTACTTTTCTGCACATTTAAGTGAAACCTGACAGCTGAATTGTTCACAGTGCTGCTGAACATACGAACACGGCTCAGTTTGTAAAACACGCCTGAGTTCTAGTGTGGTTCTGCAGACGGTCCACAGAGCGCTGTGAGCCGGCCCGGACCACACCTGGCTCGGGTCTCACCTGGCCGCTGCCCGACAACGATCTGACGCGAGAGAAGTCAAGCCCCGCCCTCTTCACCTTGTCCAATAGTAGGTCCAGAGCCTGATGACAGACACAAAGACACAACGACCAATCAGACGACAGACACAAAGACACAACAACCAATCAGACGACAGACACACAGACACAACAACCAATCAGACTGCAGCTCGAGGACACAAACACAAGAAAATGTGATGAGTCAGAGGTCAGCTGACGACCCTCGACAGAGTTCAAACTCTAACTGAGGACTGAAAACACCTGAATCATCATGACTGTGTGTGTGTGTGTGTGTGTGTGTGTGTGTGTGTGTGTGTGTGTGTGTGTGTGTGTGTGTGTGTGTGTGTGTGTGTGTGTGTGCGTGTGTGCGCGTGCGTGCGTCCTACCTTCACCCACATCAGGACAGGTGAGGTGACGGTCAGCCTGTCAGCGTGCAGGTGAACTCCTCCCTGAGTCCTGACACACAAACACACAAACAACACAACAACCTGAAACATTAATATTTAATCTGACAGGAACAAACACAAAGCTGATAAACAACAACAAACTGTCCTACCAAAATAAAACATACAATCTGTCGAAATACAACATTACTTCAAAATAAAACTCAAACTGTTTAATAAAAGTTCTGTCATCAACATGTTGTCGATCTGCTCCGGCATCAAGTACAAGAACTAGTAGGAGCAGTACACAGTAGCAGTACACAGTAGTAGTACACAGTAGTAGTACACAGTAGCAGTACACAGTAGCAGTACACAGTAGTGTTGTGGTACCTGAACTCGGGCAGCTCTGAGTCAAACTGCACATTGTTCTGATGAACCACGTTCAGATCTCCATCGATCGCCACCAGCTTCAGCTGCAGGAGCCACAGGAGCAGTACACAGGTGTAGTATCAGCAGTACACAGGTGTAGTATCAGCAGTACACAGGTGTAGTATCAGCAGTACACAGGTGTAGTATCAGCAGTACACAGGTGTAGTATCAGCCAGAGTAACAGTACACAGGTGTAGTATCAGCCAGGGGAACAGTACACAGGTGTAGTATCAGCAGTACACAGGTGTAGTATCAGCCAGAGTAACAGTACACAGGTGTAGTATCAGCCAGGGGAACAGTACACAGGTGTAGTATCAGCAGTACACAGGTGTAGTATCAGCCAGAGTAACAGTACACAGGTGTAGTATCAGCCAGAGTAACAGTACACAGGAGTAGTATCAGCCAGAGTAACAGTACACAGGTGTAGTATCAGCAGTAGAGTACTGCAGTATTCTGTTTAGTACTTCACTGAACCCCTTCAGTTAAATAATAAAAGTAATCTTGACGTGTTCACATCAAAAGTACTGCAGTACTGCAGTAGCAGAACGTGCACAGTACTCTGCTCCTGTTTGTACTCGGAGTACTTTTCCTCTGCAGTGTGTACTTGTACACACACTGAGTACAGTGAGAACACACTCAGAGTTCAGTGTTTCGGCTCAGAGTCCATCAGAACCGCAACACTCAGACTCGAACACGATCCTTCCGCGTCTGCGCGAAGACCCGCAGCTCCTCCGCCCGCGCGCAGCCACGTGCGTGCAGCGCGTGGCTGCGCGAGACGTGCGGGAGGATTAAACCAAGAGTTTTACCTGCTGAGTGCTGAAGTCAAAGCCCAGGTAGAGAGGAGAGCGAGCGGCCATCATCACACACACACAGACACACACACACACACGGAGGAGGAGGAGGGGTTAAATATTTAAAGAGACAGTACCTCTCCGTCATGTTAACCAATAAACATCAGGTAAACACTGAACATGAACACACAGGATGTTTCATCTGAGGAATGATCATTTATGTGTTTGTTTCATTTAATAATTCTAAATGTTCTCTATTCACACCGACTATATTAATATGAATGTTCAGAAGCTTTTGTTTGACTTATTATCTGAATCATAAATAATAAGAAGTCTGATTTTCTGCAGATGATCTGGTTTGATTTGTTTCACCTCCGTCTTTGTTCTGATCCGAGTCGTGAGTCCGGCTGAGCTTTAACTCCACAGGACGCATCAGAAGACAGAGACTGATGTTAATTCATACAAACCTGATTTATGAGCTCTTCATGTTGTAACTTGTGATGTGAACAGTAACAGTCGGAGTAATGGAGTACAGCCTGTCAGCGATGATCTCCAGCTTCACTCCAACAGACACACAAAGTCGAACCAACCTTCAGTTTCTTTATTAACTCAACATCAACATGACATGAAACTAAAGTCCAACAGTCAGCGAGCACACAGAGAGCAGCAGCTCTTCATCAACACTTCCTGTGCTGCGACCAAACCAGAAATAATAACAAGCAGCTGATCCTCGTCTGCTGCAGCCTCCAGCTGTAACTGAACATCTGCCTCAGCAACAAAACTCAGGAACAGATTTACAGGATCCGAACGAAACCTGATGGACGACACCGAGACCTGCTGACGATGGAGGACATGTCTCCTGTGTCCATGTCTCATGTCTTCATGTCTTTGTGTGTCATGTGTCATGTGTTGTCTCAGCTTTGGCACTTTACTGTTCAGTCTTTGAAATAACAGAAAATCAAGTTTATTGCTGTTTTAAATGGGTTAAACATTGTGTGTGTGTGTGTGTGTGTGTGTGTGTGTGTGTGTGTGTGTGTGTGTGTGTGTGTGTGTGTGTGTGTGTGTGTCTGTGTGTGTCTGTGTGTCTGTGTGTCTGTGTCTCTGTGTGTGTCTGTGTGTGTGTGTGTGTGTGTGCGTGTGCTGTGTGTGTGTGTGTGTCTGTGTGTGTCTGTGTGTGTCTGTGTGTGTCTGTTCTGTTGTGTGTGTTTGTGTGTGTCTGTGTGTGTCTAGTTCTATGTGTGTCTGTGTGTGTGTGTGTGTGTCACACGGTGTGTGCGGGCCCTCGGTTCAGGTAGGTCTTCATGGCGGCGATGAGCTCGCTCTCCTCCTCCAGCGTCAGGTCCAGGTAGTCCTCCTCGTGGCGGGAGATGTCCTCCAACACCTCGTTCACCAGCTCGTTGTCCTCTGAGGACAAAAGGATGATTCATTATCAGCTGCTCCTCCAAATGAAATCACTTCTAAC
>CM077803.1:27362506-27392506 GCA_039737535.1 Lagodon rhomboides
TCTTGCCGTCGTCCAGACAGGACAGAGCCTCCAGGGCCCGGTAGCACCACACGATGTCCAGCTGCAGGACGGCGTAGTTGTCCACCGAGCCGAGCAGCGCCGAGCCGCACTTACTGCAACCCATCGACACACAATCACACTCCAGTTAATACAACGCTGCTCGTCTGAACTTAGACAAACATGTTCAACGTTCTTCTGCAGGCTGAAGTTAGCATCTCTCTGGTTCCTCTGTGAGATCATTCAACTGGACTCTGGATTAATACAGAACATAATCTGAAGGTTCTGATCCGTCCAGGTTCTGTTGATCCAGATCATCTCCACAGATGAACTCCACTCTGTGATGTCTGAAGCTAAATTAAATGTGTAGCAGTAAGAAGCTAATGTTCGGCTACAGACAGACGACATCACGGTCACATGACTCAAACGTCTCCACCACTAAGAGTCTTACTGCACAATTACTGTCCAGGTTTTCTATAAACTGATCAGAGTACAAGCTGTAAAGTCAGAGTTAGAACAGTGTGGAACTAAAGTGGCCTGTAGAGACGGACTAGTGAGGAGACGAGTCTCCGTGTTCGCTGTGAGGACGTTTAATGTCCCCGACAACCTCTGGAGTCTCATTCAGACACTTGTTAGCAACCGCTAACTGTTTTTAACACATGAAGAGCTTCATGATTAAACTGTGGGACAGTTAATGATGAGTTTATATGTTCAGCCTGTAACCACACACCTTATTTCACACATTTAACTGAAACAGATCAATAGACTCACAGACTGTGAGACGAGGGGACAGGAAGTGCTAACATGCTAACGTGCTAACTGATCTCTGAGTTTTAGGACTCATTCATAGAGAGAGCGTGATCTCAGAGTGTGATGTCAGAGTGTGATGTCAGAGCGTGATGTCAGAGCGTGATGTCAGAGCGTGATGTCAGAGCGTGATGTCAGAGTGTGATGTCAGAGCGTGATGTCAGAGTGTGATGTCAGAGCGTGATGTCAGAGTGTGATGTCAGAGCGTGACGTCAGAGTGATGTCAGAGCGTGATGTCAGAGTGATGTCAGTACTTGAACTGCTGGTCGGCCTGCAGCAGGTGGCACAGAGCGTTGTCGAACTGCTTCTTCTTCATCAGAGAGCGACCCTTCTCGTGGAAGCCCATGGCCAGGATCAGAGCCTGACCACACACACAACACAACCACAGAAGAAGAAGAGGACACAAAGTTCCAGTCAAGGTCAAACGATGGAAATCAACTTTTCTGTGAGTTTTCTGTGTTCACGCGAGGAAGGTTTCAGTCTCCTCGTCATCGTGAGAAGTGTGACTGAAACAGGAAGTCAGGTTCTTTCACCTTCTTCTCCTTGTGAGGGATCGTCAGCGGGTTTCCTCTCTGGTCTGCGATCTCCAGGAACGGAGTGGTGTCTGGGTCTTCACTGCCGTCTGACACACACACACACACACACAGATCAGTTAATGATTATCCTGATAATGGAAATTGTTGATGATTATTTCATCATTCTTACAGCTGACATCACATGTTCAACCAGCTGGTTGAAGTTAATTACCTGTTTTCTTGTCACTGAAATAAAACTGAGATCGTCTGAATGTCTCCAGATTTGCTCTTTTCAAATGTCTAATGATTTAATGTGTCAAACTGAATGTGAGATATTTAATGTTTATAAAATGTTACTCTGTGACTTTAGTTCTGAGATAAGAGCTGAGAAACATCGTGGACTTTGAACCGAGACCAGTACCAGTACCTCTCTCGGACAGGATCTGGAAGCCTTTCTGGGTCCTCTGGACGCTCTCGTTCTGGTTCTTCTTCTTCTCTTCTTCCTCGCTCAGCTGTTGTTTCCACTCGGCGTCGCTCACCTTCAGCACCATCATCTTACTGTGGTTCTTCACACCCTGCTCGTCCAGACGCTGGTCTGAAACACACACACACACACACACACACACACACACACACACACACACACACACACACACACACACACACACACACACACACAGGGTTCAGGGCTTCTTGGGTGAAAACAAGGTGTGTTGTGGTGAACAGAGCGACTCACCTGTGAGCTTTACTTCATGTTTTTTTCCTTTTTTTAATGCACGTGATTTTATTTTGACATATGAAGCACTTCCTGTGTTTTACCTGCAGACGTGTGAACTCACCTACACACAGAGTTTTCCCGTTGAGGATCAGTTTGATGTGTTTGAGGCCGTAGTCCTCTGCGATCCTACAGCACAACATCAACACACGGTCAGTGTCAGCTGTGTGTGTGTGTGTGTGTGTGTGTGTGTGTGTGTGTGTGTGTGTGTGTGTCTGTGTGTGTGTGTGTGTGTGTCTGTGTGTGTGTGTACCTGTCCACCACCTCCTGAACCGGCACGTCCAGCCTCGTCTCCAGGTGGGTCTTTGTCTTTGGATCCTGAAAACAAACGAACAGCGTCGTCACTTCCTCCATCAGTGACAGATGAAGAACTTCACTTCCTGTTTCATTTCCTAAATATCTGACAATAAAACACGAGACACGATTTTAAATGTGGATATTTTCTGGTTTCTCTCCTCTGACAGTAACATTAAAACATCTTCCGCTGCAGTGCGGTCGTTGCTTCCTGGACAGTTTGTCTCTGTGAACTCGTCCTCACCTTCTTGCTGTCTCTGGGCAGCAGCAGCTCCAGCGACGCCACGTTTGTCTCCCTGAACGTCTTGTTTCCTTTCCCTCGCTTCACCGCCTGAACTCGGATCGACTCCAGAGCGCCGCCGACCTCCGACAGCGACAGACACAGCAGGGGGGCGTAGCGCTCCGCCAGCTCCTGATGGAGCAGACGAACACACGGATCAGAACCACAGCAGAGTGAATACAATGATGTGACGTCATGTTCGGACTCCAGCTGACCCGCATCGGCTGCTGGCCCGGCTGGTTGTCGTCCTCGGTGAACGGAGGGTTCCACAGCTGGATCTTCTCCTGCTTCAGCTGGTTCTTCAGCTTCGCCTCCGTGTTCTGCTCCTCCATCATCTGAGAAGAACCACAACATCAGAACTCAGAACATCAGGAGAGAGGAGTGGAGGAGAGGAGAGGAGAGGAGAGGAGAAGAAGAGAGGAGGAGAGGAGGAGGAGGAGAGGCGAGGAGAGGAGAGGAGAGGAGAGGAGAGGAGGGGAGGGGAGGGAGGGGAGGGAGGAGAGGAGAGGAGAGGGGAGGGGAGGGGAGGGGAGGGGAGGGGAGGGGAGAGGAGAGGAGAGGAGGAGAGGAGAAGGAGGAGGAGAGGAGAGGAGAGGAGAGGAGAGGAGAGGAGAGAGGAGAAGAGGAGAGGAGAGGAGAGGAGAGGAGGAGAGGAAGAGGAGAGGAGAGGAGAGAGGAGAGGAGAGAAGAGGAGAGGAGAGGAGAGGAGAGGAGGAGAGGAGAAGGAGGAGGAGAGGAGAGGAGAGGAGGAGGAGAAGTGAAAGTTGTTGGCCAGTCGGAGGAATTCTCCGGCCGGCTGCAGTTCGGTCCAGGTCCAGTTTCTGTAACGTCTCACTAAAGTAGAGAGAAACTCCAACAGACTCTGCTGAGATTTAAATCAGAGACGTGGTTCTGATCACTTCATTTATCTACAATCTTTACTTTCATTATTTTGAGCACTATTAAGATGATTGTCTCTTAAAAGTCACATTTTTCTTTTCTGTCTCGATGTTTCTTAGCACTGTTTTGTAAAATGTAAAAGCCGATGTATTTCCTTTAAGATCATGATGAGCAGACTGTTCTCGTGTCTTTGCTGCCTCTGCAGGAGCTAAAGATGATAAACACTATCCAGATGCATTATGGGAAATGTAGTGTGTCTGTGGAGCTGACAAACACTAGAATGAACACGTCAGAAAAGGCAACATTTTCCTGAATGTCATTTTATTTTATGAAATACTTTTTATTTCATATCATATTATATTATATCTGTGGCATTTTGACCCTCAGGGCCACCGTACATCTCTGGACTCTGGGTCATTATTTAGCAGTTCTCTTTGTTTCCTCAAACTTCAGAGTTGTTCATTCAAATCTCTGGAATATCAGTTTAATCTGTGTGCAGCATACAACAACACTTTATCAATAAAACTCCTCTCGTGCTCTTTCACTGGGACGTTAGCTGATTGATTACTGTCAGCTCCTCTGAAGCTTTGTGCTGAATTAAGCTTGTGAATATTCTCATTCATCCAGGTCATAGTTATCTCAAGGAAATTGAATCGAAAGCAACTGGATTTGGTTTTTGTCTTGAAGACGTTTCACCTCTCATCCGAGAGGCTTCATCAGTTCTGCTCCCTTGACTAGGCTGAGACTAGTCTAGTCTCAGCCTAGTCAAGGGAGCAGAACTGATGAAGCCTCTCGGATGAGAGGTGAAACGTCTTCAAGACAAAAACCAAATCCAGTTGCTTTCGATTCAATTTCCTTGAGATGATTTGTGCTGAATTAACTCTGTAATCACCTGACAGGTGATGTACAGGTGATGTACAGAGGCTGCTGTACGTCACCTTCTGACGTCAGCTGACATTAACCTGTTTAATGAGAGAAGCTCATGAGAACAGGCTGATTTAAGGTGAGTGACGCAGTTTCTGTGTTATTCACGATGCTAACAGCTAACAGCTAGCTAACACTTACAGTCACACTAACAGTCCGGTGCTGGTTCTGTTTGCACACCGTGAACGCAGCTCGTCCCGCGTGACTCCGCCCGCAGACGGTGTAAATCTCTCCGTCACTCACCTCGGTGTCAGCGGACACGATGACAAACAGCCCCGCGGTGTCAAATCTCTGTTCTATCCACGTTCCGGTCCGCTGGCGGCTCGCTCGGCTTGTTTTGGTGCGTTTATCGCTTCTCGGAAGGAGCTGAAGAAGCTCGCGCGAGGTCTCACTCTGAGCACGTTTCAGGATCCCGCTAACGGAACCGACGTCACACGGAACCAAGTGGACAGCTCTGCGGCTGCGTCACAGTGACGAGGCGCGTCTTCGCAGAAACAGACGATCTTCGGTGAACGACGGCGGCTCGAGAGGGTCAAACGTGACGCAGCGTTTATACACGGAAACATGTCGAGGCAAGAGCCCAACATAACATTTAATAAATCAATCAAATACAATAACAAAACATAAACAAAGTGAATTTAAATTAGATCAAATTAAATAAATAAGATAGAATAAAACAACATTAAGTGAAAAAATAATCAAATTATATAAAGCAACACATAATTAAATCAGCAAAATAAAAAATATAACATATAAAACAATTATAACTAATTTTTGTAGTTGCATGTCTAACGACCTCAGGAGGATTAGAGACCAATCTGTGGGAGCTGCTGTGGATCTTATAAAGGAATAAAGTATAAATAGTGTAAAATCTCTACAGAACAATTCAAAGTTATAAATAACACAACAACATGTTTTAAAGTTGGTTTATTGTTTTTTAATATATCATCCTTCTTCTCACAATGTGTTTTCAGGTCAGTTTTTGTATCATATTCAAACATTTATGGAACAATTTCACATTTACCTGGTTATTAATGTAATATTTGGCAGAAAAACATGTTTTATAAAACATGTTTTATAAAACATGTTTTATAAAACATGACCTTGTGTCATGAAACAAACCTGACTTCTTACATCTGATCATATGAAGTTGATATAATATTTATAGAATGACAGACAGGATCTGATGAATGTGACACTGATACTGATTTGTATTACACGATAACAGATTTTAATTTAAGTTGTTATAACATCGTGTCACTGACTGTAAACAGGAATAAACATGCTGATCTCTGTCACGTGTTTCAGATCACGATTAGGTTTGAATCATTTCTTCAATCATTAACATATTTTATACATTTCATTCATGTTCGTCTCATCTTGATTGTTATTGATCTCATATTGAACACTTTCGGCTCCATTAAACACTCTGATGTTTACCGACCCGTCCTCAGAAGGACGAGTACAGGCCCAGCCTCCTGGCGGCCTCAGAGATCCTCGGGCTCTTCCTGTTGGGGAATGGGTGGTAGTTCTGGTTCAGATGGACCCCCGTGGAGGATCCCAGCCCCCCGACGCTCAGCTGCCTGGTGAACCTGAGAGCCGGGGCAGAGAACTTCCTGGAGCCCGTCCAGGGCGAGGAGCTGCTGGTCTGCAGGACGTCCTCACTGGGCTTCCTCCCTGCAGACTGGGCCTCATTCAGGCCTTCATGCAGGCTTGAGGCGGAGCTGCTGGGGGAGCAGGTGATGGAGGCGACGGGGGCGGAGCTTTCATCGGAGCTGGTGAGAGAGCGGTCGGGATGATCCCGTCTGGATCCGTCGCCCGGGTTTAGTTCTGAAGCATCGAGTGAAGCGGAGACAGACACCTGGACTGGATCCATCTTCTCTGGATCTCCTCTGGATCTCTCAGAGGAACCAGGATCTGGGTCTCCTCTGGATCTCTCAGAGGATCCAGGATCTGGGTCTCCTCTGGACCTGCCTGTGTTGAGGGGGTCTTCTTCTGTGGTGGAGGAGCTGTAGGGAGACGTTGGTCTGGAGCTGCTCGGTGAATCTGTCGTTGAATCCACATCCTGTGGCGAGCTGACGGCCTCAGAGGAGGACGAGGAACGTCTGGAGGAGAAAGACAACACGGTTCAACGTTCACTAGAGACACAGACATCAATTTACTGAGAGCTGATCCTTCAGGGACCTGCAGGGATTCTCCTTCATCTGACCCGAGGCTCTGAAGCCAGACGGGTTTGTTTGAGACATCTAACTGATCTACTCTGCATCAGAACTTAAAGCAGTGAAAGTGATGGATCAGAGACGGACCGGGAGGAACTGTCTGTGTTCGCTGTTTCTGGGGACGGAGCTGCGAGCTGCACGGTGGCAGCAGGATGAGAGCGGCGGTGTAGGCCCAGGTGGACGTGCCAGGGGTCGCAGGTCGTCGGGTCGGGGTCAAAGACTACAGCTGGTGGCGGGCTGCGGTTTGGTTCCCATGGCGACGTCAAACCCTGAGCGACGGGGACGATGCTGACGGCCTCCGACAGCTCCTCCGACACTGAGACAGAGAGACACGTTAACGTCATCCTGAGCGATCGATCAGAGTTCAGCTCAGTCAGTCACGTTTCTACTCAAAGACAGAAAGAAGTTCATGTAGAACATCTGCTGAATTAACAAGAAGGTCCAAATAATGCAGAATGAGTCAGAGACAGAGTTTCACAGAGTTTATAAAGTGTCTCCAACTCAACAACTCACTAAACTGACACATTTGTTAAGGGAGTCTGGTGCTGCTGTGGCTGAGTACTGTTACACAGTAGTATTACTATTCTTTATATAAGCACGTGACAGAGCCTCAGTCAAACACCTGTCGTGCTTTTATCCTGAAATCTCAAACAGGAAGTTCACATCCGGCAGCGCGACACAGAAACAAAATCATTTCTCGGAGTTTCAAACCAACATTTGCTCCTGAAGCTGAACGTTTTCCTCCTCACACTCGAACATTTTCAGGTTTTCTCTCAAATTAAAATCTGGTTGTTTTGGGAACAACTTCCTGCGCGCGACACGAGCCCGCCGTGTTTCCGCTCACCTGTCCTGAGCAGCAGCACCTGAGTGTGTCTCCTCTGAGCCTCCCTGCTGCTCCTGTACTGCTCTCTGAGCACTGAGAGGTCCATGGTCCTCCTGCTCTCCTCCGAGTCCTGGTCCTCCTCCTGGTCTCCGCTCACGAGCCGCTCCTTCCTCCTGAGCCCTGCAGAGAGACACACGTGACCTCACCTGCCGCACACACGCTGACGTCACATCAGTGATGGACTATAAGTGAACGATCACATGTTGTGTGGAGCAGCTGCTTCAACAAACACATCAAATATCATTTTCTACAAATCTTCACATAAATTCATCAGGAAACAAAAACAAGCTGCTGAAGATGATGAAGCTGATGAAGAGGATGAGGAGGAGGATGAAGAACAGACAGTCAGCTCCTGACCCGGTTCAAAGTGTGATATTAATATATTATATTAAATACAGTGTTTATGTAACACGTTACTAAAGTAACTAAAGTAACTATTACAGTAATGTAACACGTAACTAAAAGCATTAAGTAATAAATTCCTTCAGTTCTGTAACGTAACCTGTCTCAGAACCCGTCCGCACCAACAGGACAGATTCATATGGACTCTGTGTGTCTGACACAGCCGGGCCCAGAAGTTCTGTGTTCCGGTTCTGAGGTTCTGAACGAGCCTGGTGATGAAGAGGAGGATGAAGGTGTGTTTACCCTGCAGCAGCTGTCCTCTGGGACTCGCAGCACAGCAGCTGCAGCAGCACGACATCCTGTCAGACACACACCTGCTGCAGGTGGAGCAGAGCCAGCGCTCACCTCCTGCTGCTCCACGTGGACGTACGGCGCCTGTAAACCTGCTGTGGAGGCTCGGACCCAACAAACCTGCTCGTCAGAATCCACCAGAACCGATCCAGGTCTGATGACTCCTGCAAACAAGAGAAGTTCTGACTGGAGGACGGAGACACGAGGACAGATACGTTCCTGCTGTGTCACCTGGTCAGGCAGGAAGCTGGACTGACACACACACACACACACACACACTCACACTCACACACAGTGTGTAAACAGTGAAGGACGATGTGCTGCGTTGACCTTTTCTGTTCACACAATCACACCTGAGAAGAACAAACAGTCCATTAAACTGCCTTCAGCTGGATTATATAACAGGGAGGTGACGCTCACTGACCTGCACACACCTGCACACAGACACCTGCACACAGACACCTGCACACACCTGCACACAGACACCTGCACACACCTGTACACACCTGCACACAGACACCTGTACACACCTGCACACAGACACCTGTACACAGACACCTGCACACACCTGCACACAGACACCTGCACACAGACACCTGTACACACCTGCACACAGACACCTGTACACAGACACCTGTACACACCTGTACACAGACACCTGTACACACCTGCACACAGACACCTGTACACAGACACCTGTACACACCTGTACACAGACACCTGTACACACCTGTACACAGACACCTGTACACACCTGCACACAGACACCTGTACACAGACACCTGTACACACCTGCACACAGACACCTGCACACAGACACCTGCACACAGACACCTGCACACAGACACCTGTACACACCTGTACACAGACACCTGTACACACCTGTACACAGACACCTGTACACACCTGCACACAGACACCTGTACACAGACACCTGTACACACCTGTACACAGACACCTGTACACAGACACCTGTACACACCTGTACACAGACACCTGTACACAGACACCTGCACACAGACACCTGCACACACCTGCACACACTAATCAGATCAAACCAGGACAGTTTCTGACTTTATGACAGTCGTTATAATTTCCTGCCCTCTCATAGGCTGTCGGGCGAAGAGGCCCCGCCCCCAACATGTCTGTCACCAGTTGATCTGGCGAGCAGCTTGACGTGGCGGCTGATGGATGATGGATCGATCGGAGCAGTCAGACAGCAGGTGTTAGAGGATTTTATTGAGCAGTTAGAGACGTTGACAGCTTGTTGTCAGAGAAGCTGCAGACTTAAAGGTGCAGTGTGTCAGAACTGGACCGCTGGTACCGCCCGGCAGCCAGGGGGCAGCAGAACATCACACCAGCTGACTGCTGCCAACTGTGTGCTGTTCATGACTGTGGCTACTGTTAGCATGTTAGCTCAGCTGGCTGGAGAGTTGGGAGGAAGAGGTTTTCAGGCTAGCTGGTTAGCATGCTAACTCCAGACGTCTCCTTCTGTTGTCTGATTGTTTTGAATTTAAATTCTTACATACTGCACCTTTAAAGAGCCGCAACACAAAGTCGAGCTGCTGCGAACAAACTGCAGCAGCTCGACTCCACAGACGAGACGTCACACGTGTTAATAATCACATCATCACAACAATACTCCTGTAGAACTGTGACATCATCAGCTCCTGGTTCTGATGTCTGACATCATCAGCTCCTGGTTCTGATGTCTGACATCATCAGCTCCTGGTTCTGATGTCTGACATCATCAGCTCCTGGTTCTGATGTCTGACATCATCAGCTCCTGGTTCATGAGTCGCATCATGTAGTTTTTACTTCTCGTGTTAGAAACATAAATACAGATTTGAAACTCAGAGGAAAATAAAAGGTACCAACAGAATCAACATAAGGCAGCAACGTGTTGATGAATCTCCAGGTGAACGACTCCAACGAGTCCGTGTTCGTCTACATTCACACCGACCCAGTTTCATGTGCAGGTAAAGTACTGATCCGGTCTGAACTGGGTCAGAATCTCACACATGATGTTTTGTGTTAAAGCTCAGTGAACTACATCGTCTCATCAACACGGCACCAGAACCAACATGGAGCCAACTGGGTCAGAAAAGGTTCTGAACAAGAGGAACATCACAATAAATCTGCTCATACTGACAGCTGCAGTTCTGGTTCTGGTTCAGTTCGGCTGTGACGTCTTTATAACGACGTGTGTTCAGTCTGATGACAAACTGACAAACATCATGTGTGATTCATGACCCAGTTCAGACCGGATCAGAACTTTATCTGTCTCTCTTCATCACTACAGACGAAGGTTTGATCAGTAAGGTCCATGAGGGGAACAGGAAGGGGCGGGGCTTCAGCTGTGATGGCTGGCTGACAGCGTCTCTTCTTGTTGATTGATGATCTCAGTCATTGATCGCTGCAGAGAACTCTGTGATTATCAGCTGAGCCTCAGCGTCAGAACCTTTACCCCTCACAACAGTTCGGATCGGTCGGGTTCGAGTCTTTAAGGCAGGTTTTCAAATCAAATCAGTTCCAGGTGAAGCCCGGATCAGCACCGGGGGTTCTGAGGGGCGACAGGGTCGTTTCAGACCAACTCACACAGACTCCAGAACCGCTCACAGTTCTGTTAGACTCACGGGCCTCGTTTAACCTGAACACTTTTCAGTTCTGATGTTTGAGTTAAACATCATCGTGTGTTTTAAAGCTGCAACATGTGAGAATTAAAATGAACTGAAATCATCAACAGAATGTGAAGAAACAACATTCTGATGTCCACTGAAGTTAGCATGCTAACCAGCTAGCCTCCCCTGTTCACTGGCTGCATGGCTAACAGAGCTAACCTGCTAATGACAGCTACAGTTAGCTGCAGCTAGCAGCAGCTAGCAGCAGTTAGCGGTGGTACTTCTCACATACTGCACCTTTAATCCTCACTAATGGTTTCTCTGTCACTGCGGAGGTGAGCTGGTGTGAAACGACCCCGTGGACAGTTTTTACCCATGATTCCACGGGGCTCAGGACCTGGTTGCTTGGTTACCCGGAGGGCTCGTCTCCTGCAGGGTCGCTGTCATCAGAGCCGACCAACGACAGATCGGGCTGGACGTCCTCCTCGTCTGACTGCACCAGAGGCTCGTCGCTCTCCTCGCTGGCCGCCTCCTCCTCCTGCTCCCACGCTGCGTGCTGGTTGGCCAGCTTGCTGCTGCTGGGAGGAGTCTGGGTCATCACAGAGCCGGAGGAGAAGGACTCGAGGTCTGGACCTGAGGTCAGGGATGACCCGGTGCTGATGTCATCACCAGCGGAGTTGAGGAAGTCGTCCAGCGCCTCCTGGTCGGACGTGTTGGTGACGGTCACCTGGTCCAGGACGGTGACCTCGGCGGCGGCTCGCTGCCGGTGCTGCAGCTGCCCGGTGGTCAGGTACTGCTTCACGTCCTGGTTGAAGGCTTCCTCGTACACCTTCTGCCGCTCTCTCAGTTTCTGCTGCACCGCCTGCTCCAGCTCCGCCACCTTCAGAGCGTGCTGAGAGCTCAGCTCCACCTCCAGCAGCTCCACCTCCCTCTTCTTCTTCTTCTTGTAGACCTCCAGCTCGCTGGCGTGATGCTGTTTGAGCGTCTGCTGCTCACACTGACAGCACAGCGTCTCCAGGTACACCAGCCGGCTCTCCATCTCCTCGAAGTCGCCCTCCAGGTGAGCGATGTTGGCGGTGATGGCGTCCAGCTCGGCGCTGAAGGCGGGCAGGCCGTGCAGCTGCTCCTGCAGCTCGGCCAGCGCCGCTCTTCTTCTCTCCCAGTGAGCCGACAGCATCACCACGTCTCCGTCTGCAGCCTCGGCGGCCTCGGCACACTCTTTGGTCCTCTTGTGCAGCGGAAACCAGCTCTCCTCGTACCTGCTGAGGACCTCCAGGCCGGCGGTGAAGTGAGGGAGGCTGTCTTCGTACCTGGGCGTCCTCCTGCTCCTCGTGTCTCGGGACTTGTCTCCGAGAGTCTTGAAGCCCGTGGTGAAGTCCTGCTGGACCATGTGAAGCTTCTCTCTGAAGTTCTCAAACATGACTGCTCAGAGTGGAGACAGCAGCTCTGACGTCACTCTGACCTCTGACCTCACTCTGACTCGGCTCGTCGTCCTGGATCGATCCGCTCCTCACTCCGCAGCCTTTCACACTGACTGGCGGCTGGAAAACAGAGAATAAAGATGTCTGCTCCTCGGGTTCGGGTTCGGGTTCGTGTGTCAGCAGAACAAAGACACTTCAGATAACTGAGTCTGTCCGCACCGAGTCGCTCTACGTCACACCGGACTGAGCTGTTAGCAGCCGAGCTAGCTGCCGTTAGCTGCCGTTAGCTGCCGTTAGCTGCCGTTAGCTCCCGGCAGATCCGACCCAGATCACCACAGAACCGCCTGAGACGTCGACATGAAGAATATGTTCTGTGTCAGTCTGCCGTGGACCCGTCCGGACCCGTACCGACCTGCAGCTCCGCTTCCTGCTGGGCTGCTGCTGTCACTTTGTGGGCGCATGCGCAGATGCGTCTGTTGTCATGGGACTGTAGGTACGGCAACCAGACGGGGACAAACTGCACGAGACCGCAGTAGAGACGATGTGTGTCACGTGACTTCTGTCTGAACTGTTGGTCTGAAGATATTAAAGTGATCTGTTTCTGTGAGGATCGATCAGCTGTGACGTCACAGCCCTTGTGTTGGCGTGTTTTTGTGTGTTTCACGATGAGCTGCACAATAATCACTTCTCAGATCTGTGTGCTGTGACCACACACACACACACACACACACACACACACATCTGTCAGCAGCAGCTGATCTGAGTCCTGCTCACAGATTTATACAGAAGAAGAAGCAGATACAAGATGAAGCTCCAGGGAGGATTCAAACCCTCAACCTCAGCACCCTGTATGAGGAGAACACCTGACCAGGTGAGCTTCTCATCAGCTGTCTGAGGACGACCAATCACAGTGTCAGGAAGGTCAAATGTAGCGTCATGAAAACTTCTTATTTTGAGCCAGAACAAGTTCTTTAACCGTCTGAAGCTGATGAAGTTAAAGTCACACTGTAAAAACTTTACTGTTGAACCTGTGAGGACGCCACGCGGACGTCACACGGACGCCACGCGGACGCCACGCAGACGCCAACAGTGAACGCTGAAGACACGTCTAAAGACTAGGGCTGTCAAACGATTCATCTTTTTAGTCGCTAATTAATCCCAATTTTTTGGCACATTTGTTTCTGTTCTAAATGAACCTTAATGTATTTTATTCATGTTCTTAACACTTTGAACAACATAAGACTTTATGAAAATGTTTATTCAACACTTCAAATCATGCAGGAACATAAAATGCTCAATAAACATCCCAAGGTCAGAGAGGTGGAGGTGAGGGTCAGAGAGGTGGAGGTGAGAGTCAGAGAGGTGGAGGTGAGGGTCAGAGAGGTGGAGGTGAGAGTCAGAGAGGTGGAGGTGAGGGTCAGAGAGGTGGAGGTGAGGGTCAGAGAGGTGGAGGTGAGGGTCAGAGAGGTGGAGGTGCAGGAGGCAAAGATGGATGATTTAATAACCGACCAGTCTAATAAACATCTATTGATATAAATCTATATGTATAAATCTCTCTCTCTCTCTCTCTCTCTATATATATATATATATATATATATATAAATTTATAAATCTCTTCATCAGAACAAAGAGGCATCATCAGCGTGTCGTCTGTAACGCCTCACTTTAAATCCCTCCGTCCGGCATCACGTCACGTAGAAGGTGGAGCTTGTTGAGACGTTGTTCCGTCTGGACGTCAGACACTCGAGTTCACAGCAGTTTGTGTCTCTGAGTTTCACCTTCACGCTGTGTGTTTCTAACTGAACTGAGCTCTGAGGCAGAGAAGTGAAGAAGTTCTGCCAGTCAGAGAACAAAGAGATGAAACTCAGTGTGATGGAGAAGTGATGAGGTAAAAATTAGGTTTTCTCTAAATGTCAACTTTTCATCTCATCATGGTGCCTTCAGGTAGAAATATTATATATATCTTATATCTTTATCTTCAGCACACTGGACTTCTGTACCGGTGTCTTTACAGGACCAGAACCGGCTGCTCGGGTCCTAACAAGAACCACAGAAGTGGATCCATCACTCCAGCTCTCAGATCTTCACACTGGCTTCCTGTCAGTCAGATAATAGATTTATAAATCCTGCTGTTGGTTTCTAAAGAACCGAACGGTTTCTGAACCATCCAGACCTCTGAGCTCAGGTCCAGTTCTGCTGTCGGTCCCTGGAGTCAGAACCGAACAGATATTATGAACAGACTCGCTGAAACCTGCAGCTCTGCTCCGACTCTCACTTCTTTAAATCAACCTTCTGCTGGAGCTTATTGTTCTGTTTCTTCACTTGTTTTAATGTGTTTTAATGTGTTTGAATGTGTTTCTGCTCCTCTGACCCGCCTGGTGTCTGAGTGGTTTGTTCTTCAGGACGATGTGTTTGATCCATTAGAACCAGATTATTATTGATTCTGATCATGTCGTTGGTGATGTCACACAAAACAACACACACACAGAGTGTTTGATAAAAAACCTGTTGTCTTCTCTCAGTCTGGTTTATTTATTGTACATGATTACAGCGCTGGTACAGGTACTGACGGGCCGGTTTAGAAGTAGTTGACGACCCTGCGGATGGACTGGATGTTGGGGTTCTGGGCCTGCCACTCGTTGTGGCTGCAGTAGTCTCCACGCTCCACGATGTACATGCGACCGCGGAAGTTTGGCTCCTCGTACATCACCCAGCTGGAAGAGAACATCAGGCGGTTAATCACAGTGTCCATCAGATTACCCACAATGCAACACATCTGACGGGCAGGTTAAAGGTGCTGTCAGAAAGAAAAGCTGATGTCTGAGCTTCACTCTGTGTGTTAACTCACGCTCCGTCTCCGTAGACCTTGACGGAGTTGATGCAGTTCTTGGAGAAGCCGCGGCTCTGCAGGAAGGGACAGTCGTCGCAGATCTCCACGCACTGACCGGAGAAGTTGCAGGCCTCGAACAGCTCGATGCGGTAGTGCTCGCCGTGCTGCGGAGCGAGAGACAGAGCTGACGTCAGGTCGACTTTACAGAAACACTTAAAGCTTCAGTCTACATGTGTGGATGGAGTGACAGGTCGAGTCCTCAGGGTTCATCCTCTGAATGAACACCAGAGACAGTGACCCCGTCAGAGCAGCGTACCATGCGGATGGGCTTGCAGGATCCCATGTGGTCGTTGTGGGAGTTCCACCTCTGGAATTCTGGGTACTCTCCGTGCTCCAGGATGTACTGCTGGCCCTTGAAGTCGGGATGGTCGAAGCAGATCCAGGCGCCGCTCTCCACACGGATCGAGTTCACCCTGAGGACACACACACACGTTACTGCAGCTTAGTCGCTCGCTCACCTGGAGGAAGGCTTTTATTCTGAAAACCTCAGGAAGTGCTGCAGGTTGTTGACAGCAGGTGAACAGATCAATCAGAGGAGTTAATGGAAGTAAACTAAACTGGTGATCGTCACCATGGAGACAGTTTAACCTGCTGGGACCAGGATCATGTGATCAGGATCATGTGATCAGGTGTTATTCATCAGACTGGATGTACTAGTGTGAGAAATAACGGGCTCAGGGGTTCTGATGAGATCCGGCTCAGACATGACACCATTAGAAAAGAACTAAACCCGACTGGAAAACATCTCAGGAGAGTTTTTAGGAAACATGCGGAGACTCCTCGAGGTCTACAAGAGGATGAAACCAGGATCCCGGGGGGTCCGGCTCAGTCTGGTTCTGGGATCAGCTCCAGATTTCTCTGAGCATTTCTTCTGACTCTGATGGACTCTGAAGAAGTTTTGGTAAAGTGGATCCCGGTTCTGCTGGACTCCTGTGATCCAACATGGACCCCACATGTTGCTGCCGGTCCTGAAGGGTCCAGGATCACCAGGAGTCTGGTGAAAACGTGGCCTGTGTGTATTTGGACTTCCTGGACTTTTTCTTCTCACCTGTTCATGAAGCCGCGGTCCTGGAAGTTATCACAGTCACCTCGGACCTCCAGCTTCCTGCCGGTGAAGCATTTCCCTTCGTAGAAGGTGATCTGGAGAAAATAATAAATGTTTAATAAACTCGTTGCTTTAAAGGTGATGACGGGTCAGAGTTCTGACCCGTTCGGACAGAAGTTCAGACAGAAACAGATTAATAATGCAAAAGTGTCAAAGAGTAAAAACTGATGAAAGGTCCAAAACAATCAGTTCTGGACATTTAAACACATTAATGCACGTTTAAATCAGAACATATCAGAAAACAATAAAATAAAAATGATTGTTTCACTAAAAATGAGATCAATGACATCATCCATGACATCATCCATGACATCATCCATGACATCATCCTCAGAGTTTAGATTCTGGAGTGAATAAATGTGAATGTATTCCTTCAGAGCGACGGTCAGCAGGAACATCACACCAGACTCCAGTCAAAAATCAAACGATTTAACTTCAGAGACACGTCTGATGTTGTGGAAGCAGATTAAAGACGAGCTGAAACAAACTGAGGAACAAACGTTTCCTGGTTGGACTCGGTCACATCTCCACGTTTCAAACACTCACCTTTCCAGAGTACTGTGACATTTTGCCCACTGGATGATGTCCAACCTGGCCCACAACCACACACACAGTGTAACAGAGAAAAAGTTGGACACCCCAATATATACGGCAGGGGGGCGAGCGAGGGGCGAGCGAGGGGCCCGGGGCCGCCGGCCGGACAAAGGGCCGGGCTTTAACAGATTCTGCTGCCTCGACGCTTTCCCTTCATCCTGATGTGTCTGCTGATTCTGCTCTGTGTGTGTGTGTGTGTGTGTGTGTGTGTGTGTGTGTGTGTGTGTGTGTGTGTGTGTGTGTGTGTGTGTGTGTGTGTGTGTGTGTGTGTGTGTGTGTGTGTGTGTGTGTGTGTGTGTGTGGACTCAATAGAATGTGCTGGGCCCGAGCTTTGCCGGGTCAGTGATATTGCACATGCCACGCTTCTATAGAGGGCGGTGAAAGGACTGGTTCAGCAGGGGGTCTGAGGTCGCGGCAGCGTTACCGTGGAAACAAACACCTGATTTAAACATGAGTCTGATGAGCGAACAGCAGGAAACATGAAACAGGTGATTCCACACTGCTCCCCTCACAGGACCAGAACTGGACCTTCCTGGAGGGTCGGGGAGACTTAGAGTGTCCACAGTCGCTGACCTGAGATCTGTTGTTAACACGACAGACGTGAGAACATCGAACTGTTTCATGAATCAGTCGATGTCTCCAAACCTGGTTTCAGCTTCAGAACCAGCCTCCGTATTGGACCCATGCTTGCGAGGGATGAACAGAACAACATGTCCGACAGCGCTGACCCGGTTCAGAGTCTAAAGTTTGGAAGACGTTTGGATTTTAATAGAAAGAAGCAGAACTGGACTGAAGTCTGATGCTCTGTGAGGTCAGAGGTTCTGTTCACCTGGAGACACGCTGCGATCGATCACCTGACAGCTGCAGGTATGATGAGGTCATCGCTCAGGCTTCAGGACCGACTGTGAGATCCAGACGAGTGTTCAGACAGGAAGTGATGTCACATCTGTGTGGACGTCACAGATCAGTCCTGAAGGAGTGATGGTGAGTTCAGAGCTCAGGGAGAGTAAAGAACCGAGCAGAGTCCAGACGGGTCGAACACAGAGCTCACAGAACTGAATCACATCTGATTATATACGTAACGTATCAGAGCGTCTGCAGAGAGCAGCACCTCCACAGCTTCGTTACTTCTACATGTACGTGTTATTAATAATAATCAGGTTCAGTGTTGATCAGTTATGACGTGTTTTACAGTGTTCATGTTTTATAGTGTTCATGTTTTTACAGTGTTCATGTTTTACAGTGTTCATGTTTTACAGTGTATTTATCCAACAGAATATTATTAAATCACGATCGGGTCACTTTCAATCCATTCGGAGGGAATCATTATATTTCTCACCTCCTCAACACTAAACTGAGCTGACACAACACAATCACACAACACAATCACACAACACAATCACACAACACAATCACACAACACAAACACACAACACAATCACACAACACAAACACACAACACAAACACACAACACAAACATATAATAACTCAGACTACAGTTCTCTCTGGTTGTTGTACATGTAGTAAAAGTACTCAGTTCCAGCTGAAGCTGAGTGACTGTTTCCTCTCTGAGAATAAAACCGAACTCAAACAATTAAAAAGAAAAATCAGTTTTATTGTTTTTCACAGCAGATTAACAGAAACAGAACGTTTATAAAACCAGCAGAGCGACACGATAACGTCCTCCGTCAGCTGATAGAGACAGGAAGTCCACACAGCTCAGTCTGGAGACACCGACAGTCTGGAGACAGCCTTTCAGAGAAGCTAACGTTAGCATTAGCCTTTCAGAGAAGCTAACGTTAACATTAGCCTTTCAGAGAAGCTAACGTTAACATTAGCCTTTCAGAGAAGCTAACGTTAACATTAGCCTTTCAGAGAAGCTAACGTTAACATTAGCCTGGTGGAGAAGCTAACGTTAACATTAGCCTGTCGGAGAAGCTAACGTTAACATTAGCCTTTCAGAGAAGCTAACGTTAACATTAGCCTGGTGGAGAAGCTAACGTTAACATTAGCCTGTTGGAGAAGCTAACGTTAACATTAGCCTGGTGGAGAAGCTAACGTTAACATTAGCCTTTCAGAGAAGCTAACGTTAACATTAGCCTTTCAGAGAAGCTAACGTTAGCATTAGCCTGTTAGGCGTATCGGTGTGACTGCGATGGTCCACAGTGACGGTGTGAGCGCCCCCTACAGTCTCAGTGTGAACTACAAAATCCATCTGTGAACGAGACTAGAAACCATAAATATATTAGTTCAACAATAAAATGTATTTTTGTACAGAATCATTTAAAATGTTTACACCAAAATAACAAACGGATGTGATTTTGTCCTCTATAAAACGATACGCACTCGTACAGTCCTGACGGACGCAGTTACATTGATCACGTGATGATCTGTGAGTCGTCCTCTGACTGCAGATCAATAGTGTTTCAGTGCTATCTGGAATTAAAACTATTGTAACAATCACTTATTTAAAACTCTGACCAATCAGAAGCTGCGGCTAAAATGACGTGATGGACCCGCCCATGTATGACATCACAGAGGGGTCTTCAAATGATCACGGCCACGAGGATACAAAGTGATTTGATCTGTTTTAACTAACATCTGTACAGGAGTTCACTGATCAGCTCTGATCAGGTGTATTGATCGTTGTGGTCCTTCAGGTTCAGTCCTGCTTGATTTAGTGACACCTGCTGGTTACAGCTGGTAACTACACAACAGAGTCACAACAACTGGTGTCGTCAGTCCAGCCGCCAATCAACATAATCCTCAGATGTTACATTACACTTCCTGTGGCTGTTTCACAATAAAAGCCATCATGTCTTTTAATGTGAAGCAGCAACAGGAAGTAAGCCTGTTGGAGAAGCTAACAGCGACGTTAGCCCGATACACTGATGGCTCTATTGTCTAATGAATATTGTTTATCATGCTGAGGGCTGCAGTGATATACTGTGAAGGTACTCCAGTTGCATTATGGGAAACGTAGGATTCACAGCTGCTACAGTCTGACAGGAAATCAGTGTGTGTTCATGATTTCTATGGAGACACTCAGCAACAGCACGTCTAAAATCATCTACTGGGGGGAATTTATAGATAATTAATCTGAGGATTACATTTATTCTCAGGCATTATGTATGTATGTATTGATTACGTATGTATTGATTATTGGAAGCTGTTCTTATCTACATGTCATGGATCAGTGACAGCGTGTTTGTAATCAACCAAACAAAACCTCCACAGATCTTTTCTCTGTGAGAAAACTTTAAACGATGAATGATCCTCTGAGTAACAACCATCACAGATCCCTGATTGGCTCCTGCACACGTCAATCACCCACATGTCCCGCCCACCTCCACACCACATGTCCAATCACAGTCCTGCAGCGACTCCTCGCCCTTCAACCGATGACAAACAGACTCTCAGAGCCTCCTGGCCAATCACAGGTCAGCCTTCCCGTCAGCGCTCTGTCTCGGCCCCGCCCCTTCCTGTCCCTCTTCTTCTTCTGTGGTGAGCAGCTCTGCTCGAGCGTGGCGAGACACGACAAAGTCCAGAGAGACGCCGGATGATGATGTCACACCGCCTCCCCCTCCTCCCCTTGTTCTTCTCCTTCACCACCTCCTCCCTCCTCCTCTGCTCCTCCCTCCGTCTCTTCCTCACCTCCTTCACCAGCCTCCTCCTCCCCTTCCTCCTCCTTCCTCTCCTCCTCCTCTTTGATCTCCTCCTCCTTCCTCTCCTCCTCCTTCATCTCCTCCTCCTTCCTCTCCTCCTCCTTCATCTCCTCCTCCTCTTTGATCTCCCCCTCCTCCTTCCTCTCCTCCTCCTTCATCTCCTCCTCCTCTTTAACTTCCTCCTCCTCCTTCCTCTCCTCCTCTTTGATCTCCTCCTCCTCTTTAACTTCCTCCTCCTCCTTCCTCTCCTCCTCCTCCCTCTCTCCTTCACCTGTCTCCCCCTCTGTCTGTCTCTCTGTTGTTTCTCCACCTGTCTCACCCTCTCTCTGTGTCTCTGCTGTGTCTTCACTCTCTGTCTGTCTCACCTCACTGTGTCCCTCCCCCTCCGCCTCCCCCTCTGTCTCCTTCTCCTTCTCCCCCTCCGTCTCCCCCTCTGTCTCCTTCTCCTTCTCCCCTCCGTCTCCCCTCTGTCTCCTTCTCCTTCTCCCCTCCGTCTCCCCCTCTGTCTCCTTCTCCTTCTCCCCCTCCGTCTCCCCCTCTGTCTCCCCCTGCTGGCAGGTCTCAGCAGTATCAGTGTCCTCGCAGCCCGTCTCTGTTTCTGTCTCTGTCCCCGGCTCCTGGTCCTGGTTCTGGTCCTTATCTGATTCAGGCTTACTTTCCGTCTCTGAACAAGGCTCCAGTCCTCCATCCTGGTCCTGGTCCTGGTCTTGTTCAGTTTTAGTCTCAGTCTCCGTCTCTGCACTGGGCTCCAGGTCCTGGTCTTTCTCCAGGTCTGGCTCAGGTTTACATCCTGTCTCTGGTTCTGTTGAGTCCAAAGCTGTCAGATGAGATGGGAGAGACTCCTTCCTCCTGAGACCTGCAGACAGACAGACAGGCAGACAGACAGACAGACAGACAGACAGACAGACAGACAGACAGACAGACAGACAGACAGACAGACAGACAGACAGTTAGTGAAACACAGAGTACTTCACAGCAGTACTGACACTGTGTACTGTGTGTACTGTGTACTGTGGACCTGCGGGGGTCAGGACCAGCGCCTGCAGGATGTCAGAGAGAGAGACGATGCCGACGATACGAGACTCCTCGTCAACCACAACCAGCCTGTGAACCTGCACACACACACACACACACACACACACACACACACACACACACATTAATAACTTGTGATCTTGAGGAAAACGGAGGAGACCTGTTGGACCGTGATCACTCAGAGGTTCTGTGTTGGGTCCACAGGTTCTGGTGCTGAAGAGGAGAAAATGATCTTCATTGATCTGATCTGAGATCATCTTCTCCTCCAGCTCGTCCTCCTGCAGAGGAGCTTTACAAACATCAACACTTCAGTCACATGACTGTAACGATATGAAACACAGGTGCTGCGTTCAGGTGTCCTCTGTCAGCGCCGGGCCTCCGTGGTGCCTTCAGGTGCACCTCCTCAGCTCTACATCTACTGTAACAGAGCAGAAGCTCATCCAACATTCATTTCTCCGTCAGCACATTTTAACCTCAAATCTCTGAAAGCACTGACTCAGATCAGAACGTATTCAGGCCACGTGGTTCTGTCGGGTCTGTCATCAGAACTGTTCGGTCACCTCGGCCTTGACGATGCGGTCCACGATGGTCTCCAGCGTTTCCAGCTTGTTGCACTTCATGACGCCTTCGAAGTACTGCGACCTGTGTCTGAGCGCCTGCGTCACCGTCACGTCCAGGTTGTTGTAGGTCTTCTCTGCCGCCAGGTTCTGCACAGACGGATCGGACCACACTCAGGTTTCTCTGCGTCTCCACACACTCAACACAACTCTGACCCAAACATCTGATTCACTCACAATGACGTCGAACTTGGAGTAGATGTCCACCACTTTACCTGCAGACACACGGGGAGACAACGTGTTCACACTCAGCCCACATCTACACATACAATCATGTTGTTGCCGTCGGTTACCGTTGTGGTCCACGACGGGCAGGGCGGAGACGCGGCGGTGCGTGAAGACGGACAGCGCCGTGATGAGCGGCGTGTCGGGGTGGATGTAGGCGATGTTGGCGTACGTCCCCACGGCGAGCTCCTCCAGAGTCTGCTTCATGAAGGCCGGCATGGGCATCTCACACACCTGACACACACACGCACACACACACACACACACACGCACGCACGCACACACCACACACACACACACACGCACGCACACACACACAGTTTCATGTCATCTGTTCAGCCCTGCAGATAAACTCTTCCCTCAGCTGGCCACCAGGGGGCGCTGCTGCACCTTTTCTGTTTGTAAGTATATGAGTATTACTGAAGTATACTGAATATTAATACTACAGTACTGAGTACTATAGTAGTATTAATATTACTACAGTAATATAAATACTACAGTAATATTAATACTACAGTAGTATTAATATTACTGCAGTACTGAGTCCAGTTTACTTGACGTGTAACTGGAACCTTCATGAACTTGTTTGTGGGTTTTTCTCGTTCTTGATTTACGACTTAATTAATAAAAACCAAACATTTTGATTCCTTCTGACTTTCTGTTAAACTTCTTGTTTTCGATTCCTTTGAGACATTTCTAATTTTCAAAAGTAAGTTT
Organism: Lagodon rhomboides; assembly: GCA_039737535.1. Taxonomy (NCBI): domain Eukaryota; kingdom Metazoa; phylum Chordata; class Actinopteri; order Spariformes; family Sparidae; genus Lagodon; species Lagodon rhomboides. The sequence goes on from CM077803.1 coordinate 27,385,664, forward strand.
TGTCACAATGTTGTTGCATAAACTAATAAAACGGATGAATCATCTTAATTTGTAGAGAAACTGAAGCTGTCAGATAAATGTAACGGAGTACAAAGAGAAGGAGGAAATATAACAATAACAACAACAATAATAATAATAATAATAATAATAATAATAATAATGATAATAATGATGATGATGATGATGATGAAGATAAACACAGTGGACTCACAAAGAGCTGCAGGAACTTGAGGATCCTCTTGTGAGTCAGGATGTAGAGAGCGTTCCCACTGACCGGATCGATGACGGGAAGACGGTGGATCTTATTCTTTATCAGCGAGTACACAGCTTCAAATATACTGAGGGGGAGGAGAGAGGAGGAGGAGGGAGGAGAGGGAGAGGAGGAGGAGGAGAGGAGGAGGAGGAGGGAGGAGGAGGAGGAGGAGAGAGGAGGAGAGAGAGCAGGGAGGGAGAGGAGGAGGAGGAGAGGAGGAGGGGGAGAGGAGGAGGGGGGAGGAGGAGAGAGGAGGGAGAGGAGAGAGGAGGAGGGAGGAGGGGAGGAGGGGAGAGGAGAGAGGAGGAGGGAGGGAGAGGGGAAAGAGGTCATGATGTTAAAGTCACAGTCAGACTGATTGTCTCCTTCTCTTCTTCTTCTGTCCTTTCTTGTTCCATCCTCCTCCTATTCTCCTCTCCTCCTCCTCTTCCCTCCTCCTCCTCCTCTCCCTCTCCTCCTCCTCCTCTCTCCTCCTCGTCTCCTCCTCCTCCTCCTCTCCTCTCCTCGTCTCCTCAGGTTATTTTCAGCAGGTGATAAATTATTCAGTGGTTCTGACTCCAGCTCTGATCCGGTCCACGTCTGACCCACATGCAGCTTCATGACTTCAGGGGACGTTTGAACCAGGTGCTGACCCGAAACATTAATGATTTCCCACAACATGAGTAATAAACACACACACACACACACACACACACACACACTCGTACCTGGCATCAGGTGAGATGTGGACCAGGGGTTTGAAGGTCTCCTGCAGGTACAGTTCTGCCAACAGGGACACAGAAGATTTTCAGCAGCACATCTTTATTATTTTACAGACGTGTGATATGAAATATTTATGAAGAAGCACAGAGGCCGAGGAGATGTTTCACCTCTCCACGTCTCGATCTTATGTTCCTCCAGCTCGTAGATCTGAACCTGCAGGACACAAACAAACACTCAGCACATCCCAACTGCAGCTATCGGTCTGTTGGAGGGACAAACAGCTGGTCAACATTCAGTGGAAACCTTCTTCTCTCACAGTCACATCAATTCCACTCTCCTGTCTGGATGCTAGATGAAGCTACAGCCACTTAGCTTAGCTTAGCATAAAGACTGGAAACGAGGGAAGCAGTTAGCGGGCTGCGTCTCTAAAGACTCCAGGAAGTAACAACGACACGTATCACTCCCCTTGTCTACAGTCTTTATGCTAAGCTAAGCTAACTGGCTGAAGCTTCACATTTAGTGCGGTCTATACTTGTGTGTGTGTGTGTGTGTGTGTGTGTGTGTGTGTGTGTGTGTTACCATGGGAGATTTATAGTATCTGGTCAGGATGTTGATGAAGTCTGTGATCGTCAACATTCCTGAAAAACAGAGAGAGTCATGACGTCTACAGAGAGAGAGAGAGTGTGTGTGTGTGTGTGTGTGTGTGTGTGTGTGTGTGTGAGTTTGTGAGTGTGTGAGTGTGAGTGTGTGAGTGTGAGTGTGAGTGTGTGTCATTGCTAAATATAGTCGTGCTCTCTCTTTGTGAATATGATGACAGCCTGAGGGAGAAGATGAAGTTTCACACACACACACTTTCACTCTCACACACACTCACACACACACTCTCACACACACACAGTCTTACCCACAAAGCTCTGCTTCTTGCTCTCCCACAGTGGAGCAGCTCTCACTCCGTTTGCCACCAGAGCAAAGAACGCTTTCTTCACCTGAAACAACAACAACAGTAAATATGTTCAGGTGGAGCTCGAATGATTTAAAATTAAAATTATTAAAATGATTTAACATCGACAGATAAATCAGCTGTATGATGTTCACAGCTACAATAAGGTCTGATGTGATGTCACTTCCTGCTCTGTATGAAACAAACCCGTCCATCACAGACAGACTCCATGTTTCTACTCAAAGACAGAAAGAAGTTCATGTAGAACATCTGCTGAATTAACAAGAAGGTCCAAATAATGCAGAATGAGTCAGAGACAGAGTTTCACAGAGTTTATAAAGTGTCTCCAACTCAACAACTCACTAAACTGACACATTTGTTAAGGGAGTCTGGTGCTGCTGTGGCTGCTGAGAAGCTAACTGCTTCTTCTTCTCGTCATGTGGTCTGAGCTGTCCACCTGGAATCGGATCAGGACAGATGTTGATTCCAGGTCTGACCCGGTCTGTTGTGTGTGTGTGTGTGTGTGTGTGTGTGTGTGTGTGTGTGTGTGTCTCACCTGCAGTGTGGTGTCAAACACCACCAGTTTGGAGCTGGTGGGGATGATGTCGTAACACTTGTGACACTTCATGAAGCGCATGTAGATGTCTCTCTCCGACTCCTCTGAAGCTGCACACACACACACACACACACACGCGGAACACATCATCACCTTCATCAATCATGAGACACAGTGACATCACTTCCTGTGTGCTCTGACCCCAAAACTGCTGAGTCATGGAGAGAAAGTGAGAGCAAACAGCGTCGCTCTGCCTCGCTCGCCCTTCAGATTATCATAAGAGCATTATCAACAACAATGTGTGTGTGTGTGTGTGTGTGTGTGTCTAAGCTGTCTGTTGCCATGACAACAGAACAGCTGATGGCTGTTTGCGCAACATCTGTCAGGTGTCAACCCTCCGTCACGCTGCAAAGCATCCTGGGAGCAGGTTCTGCTTCATCATCGCTGAATAACACAGACTGTCAGAGTCAGACCAAACTAATCGATGCTGTGGATCAATAATGTTCTCATTCATTCAACGTTTCAGCCATTTACCCGACAGACGGACTCACACTTGGCTCACTACCCATAATCCTTTGCATTCTGGGCTCATTTCCTGTAGCTGCTGGATTCTGTTTACAGCTCGTCAGACTGATGAAGGTCAGAGAGCTCGTCTGTGGACGTCCTGTCCTCAGATCAGGTTCTGCTCTCAGCTGACGAGACGCTAACGCTAACGCTAACGCTAACGACACTCGCCAGTGTGACCTGAGGAGACGTCAGGTGCAGAGCCGACCTGGAGGAGTAAACACCTGGAGGAGTAAACACCTGGAGGAGTAAACACCTGAGAATCCTCAGAAAAGTCTCCTCACATGAGCAGAACTCGCCTCAGAAACATCATGTTTTCAAGTTCTCTTCAGTACCACAGTGATCCAGTGACATCCACAGGTCCACTGCTAACAGGAAGTGCTAACAGGAAGTGCTAACAGCTGATTCTGCTGAAGTTTTCATGGAGTTTATGAAGCATGGGATTGTTTTTGTGTTGTTTTTAAATCAAGTCTCCGGCTGCTTCAGCTGTTCAGCAGAACGCTGCAGCTCTGTTTTACTGTGAAGCTCCAGAACTGTTCTGTTCTGACTTCAGCCCGGACTCATCCTGGATGTTTACTGCATCAGAACCAGACAGCTGCTGCTGAGTCTATAGCTTTAAAAGTTCTTACCGGCATCATCGGGGTCCGGCTGCTCCGACATGCCGTCTGCAACCTCCACCTGTGGACGACACACACCGTCAGTCACACCTGAGCCTGAGCTTCTACGATTCAGATTGTAAACAGCATCTGAATGTTGTCTTTTCAGAATAAGAGCAAGAACCAGAACACTGTGGGCATGTACACCAGCCGCTGTCAGGCTTTTATCTTGAAATTCAAAATTTGGGAATTTGGGGGGAATTTTGTTGAAGGGATGAAAAGATCTCAACTGATGAAACAGAAAACTAAAGTGTGAACACAGACAGTTGATTAATGTGGACTCTCGCTCTCTGATGACGTCAGCTGGCGTTAACACGCTCTGAACGTGAGGATCAGCTGATGATCACTTCCTGTCTGACTCAGGTTTAACGCAGCGTCATAACTTCAGTCAGTGTTTAACTTTTGTTCATTTAGAAGTTTAAATGTTATTCATAAAGACCTGTTCTGAACGCTGGAGAACATTTTATATCTCCATCCTGTGTCTGACACCTTTGAGGACGTCTCAGTGAGGTCACGTGTTGGAGAACATAAATAATGGTCCAATCATCCGTCAGGAGACTCATCCTGCCCGGTGTCAGCTCACAGACCGACAGAAAACATCCATCAGTCTGAAGTGTTTGATAACTCCTGAACCTCTCATCCTGCGGAGGTTAACACACGTCTCGTTTGGACATCCAGGGCCTCCGTAGTGATCATGATGACGCCGTCACACTGAGGATGATATCATAATACACGTCTGTAACCTGTTTATTAAAGGTCCGATGGAGACTGAGGTTCTGTCTGGCTTCTCTGTGAACACGTTGTGACTGTCGTTTTTTAAATGTTCTGGCGAATTCATCCATTCTGAGACAAAGCAAATGTAAAATTATGACTTTAAATGAGCCTGAGAGAGAAACAGTGGATCAGTACAGAGCCGTGATCACACTGACAGGTCCGACAGCTGGACCTGCTGCTGGACTGGGATGTATCAATCACTTGGTCCAGATGTGGTTCTGACCGCTGGACACATTCAAACACACTGAAGCTGAGCTCTGGTTGTTGTTCACATCCGGTCCTGTAATAACACCTTACATCACGTGGTATAAGGTGTGAGCGGCCTCGGCAGGTGTGAGCGGCCTCGGCAGGTGTGAGCGGCCTCGGCAGGTGTGAGCGGCCTCAGCAGGTGTGAGCGGCCTCAGGTGTCGGGACGTTAAAACAGGGGGCGTGGCCACAGGTTAGGAGGCGTTAAAGTCCTGTGGCCGTGCGGTGTTACGGATGATTTGGTAATCAGGTAATCAGGTCTCCGTGTTATTGATTAATATGATGACTGTGACAGTAGCCGATTATCAGACGGTCATGACGTCACTCACATCGTGAAGTGGCATCGTCTTTAATATTAGTTTGATGACGTCAGAGTCATTTTCATGTTAAAACCGTATTTTCTAAGCGTCCTCCGCCGCTGCGGCTCTATGACTGATGGATGTTAGCTAACGGTAGCACCTACTTGACAGTCGCCGTTCATTAAACGCTCGTGCGGTTTCTCCGGTGCTGTGACGTCGACTCCAGGATGTTTCAGCGGGAATCAGTCGGATCCTCACGGCTCCATCTTGTGTCTCTGCCCGCGGGGAGGACCTGGTCTGCCGGCGGACCGTCGTCTGCTGTCGGGAAAGATCGCCGCTGTCCGCCGCTCGCTGTCAGGCTCAGCAGCAGCAGCAGCCGAGCCGCGACCACCCGAGCAGCCGCAGCAGCTAACAAGCTAACGGAGCTAACACGCTGCACGTCCGGTACGAGATTTCAAAATAAGAGCGTCTAGACGTTGTCGCAAAATGTGACAAAAAGGTCCAACAATTGTCCAGCAATGATAGAAGTACTCGGATACTTTAGTGTTTAAAGTAAGTAATAAATACTTTGTCACAAGTAAAAGTCCTGCATTGAAAATGTAACTTAAGACTTTTAGTTAAACACGTTTAAACTCACAGAATGTGAAGAGAACAGTGTGTTTGTGTCTGTGGAGCTGTGTGAACACACTCCCACAGTCTCCAGCTAGCTGCATGGCTAACTGAGCTAGAGAGGCTAATGGCAGTGTGTATACAGAACACAGCTAGCAGCAGTTAGCGGTTATGTTGCTGGTGTGCTGAGTATAAAGTCGACAGGGGTCAGTTCTTACATCCTGCAGCTTTAAGTTAAAGTCTTTAAACTCAGGAAACTATCAAGTGCTTCAAACTTGTGTTTAAGTACAGAACTCGAGTAAAACCTCGCAATCTTCCACATCTGGAATTAGATTAAATTATTATAAGGAGCATCAGTGACAGAATACGTCCGACTGCTTCATTAAAATCAAGAAAATTAATTTTTGTTTTCTAACAAAACTTTTAATGAAACATTTTTCTTCCTTCTGATGTTTTATTTCCTCTACGATAAAACCTCTTAGATTTAAAAATGATTTGTGTTATTAATGTTTAATCTCCACAGTAACTAACAGAGAAGGTTCCAACACAAAACTTCATCACGTCACATTAACCAGCTGATTTCTTTTATATCTGTTTCTTCTTCTCTAACTGTATTTCTACTCTATCTCTATTTCTTTATTGTTTATTGCAATATTACTGTCCTTTGACTGCTGTGATGAAGAAATTTCCCCGTTTTCAAATAAAGGACATGCTGATTCTGATTTGCGCGCTTGAATATCTTATTTTGAAGGCCCAGTTTCCGGTCGCGTTCTTGTTACCTGCGTAAAATTGACGCCGCTTCAGTGAGCACCGAGTGAGACCGGAAACAGCCGATCAGAGCCGATCAGAGCCGAGTGTCGGTGTGTGTTGGTGTGTTGAGGCAGGTGTGTTCACTGCAGCAGCTCGTCTGGTTCCGATCAATCAGCTGATCATCAATAATTAACAGTGAGACATTAAACACACAGCTGCTCTTCATCCTTAACTGGTGATGAGGATGTTTCCATGTTGGTGTGCTTCACTGTGTGTGTGTGTGTGTGTGTGTGTGTGTGTGTGTGTGTGTGTGTGTGTGTGTGTGTGTGTGTGTGTGAGCAGGACCGAACACATCCAGAGCAAAGTGTCCATCACGATGTAGAAACACACCGACTGTTGTTTCAGAGGACGGATGAGTCGACGAGATCAGCTGAAGATCCACATCATCATCATCATCATCATCGTGACGTCACACTGATCACTTCACCTCTGAT
>CM077803.1:27395006-27397506 GCA_039737535.1 Lagodon rhomboides
CACTGCAGACCCTGGATCAGTTGTATCAACGTGAGCAGACCATCAGACCATTAACATGAGTTCACTGAGAGAGAGAGAGACACTGACACTGATCACAGGTCAGCACAGAGACACTGACACTGATCACAGGTCAGCACAGAGACACTAACACTGATCACAGGTCAGCACAGAGACACTCACACTGATCACAGGTCAGCACAGAGACACTCACACTGATCACAGGTCAGCACAGAGACACTAACACTGATCACAGGTCAGCACAGAGACACTCACACTGATCACAGGTCAGCACAGAGACACTCACACTGATCACAGGTCAGCACAGAGACACTAACACTGATCACAGGTCAGCACAGAGACACTAACACTGATCACAGGTCAGCACAGAGACACTCACACTGATCACAGGTCAGCACAGAGACACTCACACTGATCACAGGTCAGCACAGAGACACTAACACTGATCACAGGTCAGCACAGAGACACTAACACTGATCACAGGTCAGCACAGAGACACTCACACTGATCACAGGTCAGCACAGAGACACTCACACTGATCACAGGTCAGCACAGAGACACTCACACTGATCACAGGTCAGCACAGAGACACTCACACTGATCACAGGTCAGCACAGAGACACTCACACTGATCACAGGTCAGCACAGAGACACTCACACTGATCACAGGTCAGCACAGAGACACTCACACTGATCACAGGTCAGCACAGAGACACTCACACTGATCTCAGGTCAGCACAGAGACACTAACACTGATCACAGGTCAGCACAGAGACACTCACACTGATCACAGGTCAGCACAGAGACACTCACGCTGATCACAGGTCAGCACAGAGACACTAACACTGATCACAGGTCAGCACAGAGACACTCACACTGATCACAGGTCAGCACAGAGACACTGACACTGATCACAGGTCAGCACAGAGACACTAACACTGATCACAGGTCAGCACAGAGACACTCACACTGATCACAGGTCAGCACAGAGACACTCACACTGATCTCAGGTCAGGTTTTAGAGGTTGTGCTGAGGTGGACTGATGCACTCTGACACACTGAGTGTGACTGAACGGGAGAGATAACAAGATTACATTTGTTATTTAGCCTTTTCTCTTCGTGGGGACAGAGAAGTAGCCTATCATGTTACTGTTTAGTGTATTAAGCTGAAAGCTTCGCTGTAGCTGCTCAGCTAAAAGCGTTAGCGTCTGAAGCGAGTTGAAGCACAGCTGAACACTGAAGGTGTAAGCAGCTTCTTCTGGAGACTTGGATTAGCAGAAAGCTAAAACGCTGTTTTACTGTGAAGCTCCAGAACTGTTCTGTGGACTACGAGACATCACCTGACTTTATATCACCAGCATGGAGGGAGAGAAGAAGAGTTTCTGTGTGAACTGTCCCTTTAACAGTGTGATGCAGGTGGCCTGTCTCAGAGAACAGAAACACAGCTGATGTGTCTGCTTACTGTTGTCCAGAGGACCGATGGGCTCCGACCTCCCTCTGCTCATCGGTCTGAACTCGTCCCCCTGCCTGCTGCCCGTCGGTCCGTCCCTCTCCTCGCTGCAGGACGTCCTGCGTCCTGTCCGTCTCTGCAGCAGCTCCTTCTTCTTCCTGTTGGACAGAGGAAGCAGTTGGACGTAGAGGATCCCGCAGGGCTCTGAGCGCCGCCGTACCGTCCGTCCGTCCGCCTCCTTCTGCTTCCTGTCCGTCTGTCCCTCTGCGTTGTCCTCCACCATGATCCATGATGCAGACTTCCTCCTCTCTGTCCCTCTGCCTGTCTCCGTCCTCTTCCTGTCTCTCCTGAACTCTTCCTCCATGTTGGATTCAGACTTCCTGCGTTCTTTCTTCCTGCTGCTCTTCTTCTCCTCCATCTTTTCCTCTTTGTCTGGCTGTCCACACGGTTCAGACGTCCTCCTCAGCATCCGTCTGTGTGTCTGTCTGTCTCTGCTGTCTGTCTGCCTCTCCTCCTCCTCCTCCTCCTCCTCCTCCTCCTCCTCTTCCTCCTGTCCTGCTCCGAACGGTTCACTCCTCCTCCTCCCAGTCCATCTCTCCTTCTCCTTCCACTTCCTCAGCATCAGGCTGCTCAGACGCTTCATCGCCATCACATCAGTTTGTCTGGGAAGGAACCTCACCAGCCTCTGACAGCAGCTAACGTGGCTAATGTTCGCTAACAGTTCATCGATTCTAACAAATGTTTCTTTAAAAACAATGTTTCTGAGTCAGTTTGTCGACTTCATGACTCGAGCGACTTTGTCGGGTCGTCGTCTGTCACTCGGCTGAATCCAGCGAGGATCAATAACTGATGTCCAGGGAGAAGCGATGGAGCTAAACATTCATCAATAAGATCATTAAAAGTAGTTTATTCAGTAAAATAAGTGAAGTACACATTAATATTAGCTGGTGCTGAGTCCCGCCTCCCAGCTGGTGCAGATCTAATTAAACTCATTAAAAACAATTCAAAGGCTTCATCAGCAGAGAGCCAATC
>CM077803.1:27402506-27415006 GCA_039737535.1 Lagodon rhomboides
TTATAAACTCTGTGAAACTCTGTCTCTGACTCATTCTGCATTATTTGGACCTTCTTGTAAATTCAGCAGATGTTCTACATGAACTTCTTTCTGTCTTTGAGTAGAAACATGGAGTCTGTTTGTCTCAGAGATGACAGCAGGTCTGAACTCTGATCACAGATCTCTGAGACAGACACACACACACAGACACACTCAGTACCTCTGGCCTTGTCTCTCTTGTTGCGGGTGAACAGTTTGATGCTGACAGGGGATGACGAAGGTTGCTGGTTTGAATCCCTGGTCGACCTGAAGATCCCACTGAAGCTGAGCCTGACACACACACAGACACAAAGTCATGATCTTTCTCCTGAGTCTGCTGCAGCCCTTCAGCAGGTGTCAGGTGTGTGTACCTGCGTGGAGACTTGGGTGGAGACTCCTGCTGGGGTCCGCTCTGGTAGGGGAAGATGGTTTTGGGGGAGCTGGGACTCATCTTGGCGCTGGAGGTCCGGGCGGGGCCCGAGCCGGGGCTGGAGGTCCGGGCGGGGCCCGAGCCGGGGCTGGAGGGCCGGGCGGGGCCCGAGCGGGGGCTGGAGGTCCGGCTGAACTGGGCCCGATGGAAGAAGCTCCTGTTGGGGCTGGCAGAGCGGCACAGAGGCTCCCCCTGCAGGACGGGAGGACACATCACAGCTGCTGGACTCAACCGGTCCAGAATAAACAATCACAAGGTGCGTTTCTGCTAAACATGAAAAAATTTAACTTCTAGATTTCATTATGTTGTGAATTTATGATCAGTTTCATCTTCAGAAACATCTAAACATGTAGCTGGACGCAGGTCTTGAACTCTGGTCTCCTGAGTGAAGGTCTTTCAAACAGTCCACCAAACCACACAGATGGTCTCTTCCTGCAGACTCACTGGGTCTCAACTGTTCCTCCATGTTGTGTCTCCTCATCATCACACCTGCTGCTGCTGCAGCTTCATTTTTAATCCAACGCTGACATCTAGTGGATCAGAGGGACCAGTCCAACCTCCTCACAGGGACTTATCCAAATCCAAATGTTATCGTGTTATCTAACTAAACACTTGGTTTGATATATATCGATAACACTATAACATTTGGATGGTGATTTGGATTTAGAAGAGTCCATGTGAGGAGGTTGGATGAGACCAAAGATAAATACATCTTTGCCTCCTCACGTGGACTCTTCTGGCTCTCTGCGGTGACACCAGAGGACCTCAGGTGTTTCTCTGAACACAGTCTGACATGTTGTTTTCCGCAGGGATTGAGCCGACGGCCTGCAGAGGACCGGCCACTGTCAGTGACCACAGCAGAGTGTCAGCAAAATCCTGCTGACAGTGAATAAGAGTGAAGCTGCTGGGTCTGATAACATCCCTGGACTAAAAAATACTTGGTTTGATTGGCTCAAAAGTAAACCGTAACCCTTTGGCCGTACGTGGGATTTGAACCCTGATCTTCTGGGTGGAAGTCGTGTGTTGTACTTCTGAAACCACATCAGAGCTCATGTTGTGTTTGTCCTGCGACACTACAGAGGCTCCTCAGGTTCACTTTACACAAATGCTTTCTTAAAAAAGGTTCTGCTGACTTATTGTCTCTGTCGGGACTCGAACCCTCGTCATCTGAACGACAGTCCTCCTGCAGAACCTCCTGACCATCCACAACCTCTGGCTGAACCAGTCTGTCATATTTTCTTCACATCATTAACAGAGAAGAAAAATGAGACGAGCAGCTCAACAACCAAAAGCTGAAAACATCCGGAGAGTCCGTGCAGAGCTTCTCTCTCAGGACGGATGGAGGCTGATCTCACACAGAGTCCTCAGCCTGACCCTCGTTGTGTCTCTGCTTCTTCATGTTCATCGGTACCGAAGATGGTCCAGTGGAGACGGACGCGGTCTGGTGATGTGGAGACGCGTGTTCGAGGCTCGACCGGGACTCCTCAGGTATGCTACACAGCTGTGAGTGTGTGTTTGTGTGTATGTGGGGGTTCAAACAAAATCAAAACAAATCAAACCAAACTAAAACCAAAACTAAAATCGTTCAAACCGTCCGTCCGAAACCGCTTTGCGAACGTCGCTCGTCGTGAATTTCCGCCGATTTCATCACAACCGACCTTCAAGAAGACAACAGCATCAAAGAGCAGGTAAGTCCAGGTGGGTCTCAGCTGGCTTGAAGAAAGCCAGCTAAAGAGACGAGTTTTTGTGTCTAAATTATTTTTAACTTTTTTTTTTTAACTAATTGTTTTTGATTTATACTAAACGAAGTGTGTAAGAAGGAAATGATGACGTGACGTCATATTAAAAACGAGTCAACAAACCAGAAACACAAACAGAGGAAAGTCCTGGAGAGGACAGAGTCACCTGACCCAGCACACCTGAGACCTCTCACAGGACTCGACCCGGACCGCCGGGCGACGGTCCGATCAGTGAACCAACGTCAATACAAATATGTTCAAAACATCTGTGGATCCATCGACTGTTCATGTCCCTGTCATGTTTATTACCTTTATTAACTGAAACACCTGAGTGAACACCTGGTCGTCTCCGTGATGACCTCACAGATATGATATCTCTGTTCTATCAGCTGAATCATGACTCAGCAGCCTGTGAGTGATGTCATCAGATCACCTGCTGCTGACATCATCTGCTGACTCCAACAGCACTGAGTTGTTTACCTTCCTGCTGCCGTCTCTCTCTGCTCGGCCGGGATCTCCGTCCAGGAAGGGCATCGCAGCCACCGGAGGTCCTGCAGACACAGACGGACACACGGCGGCTGTCAGCCTGAAGCAGGAAGCAGCCAAACTCTGCATCAGCGTCAGACTCATGAGCTTTGAGTTCATGAGTTCAAATTTAAACCAAAGTGAAAAATGAATCATCATCGTGTTCTCACAATAATCAGGTCAGAGTTCAAAAATCAAAGAAGGAAAAAGGAAACTGAGATGACTGAAAAGTGAAGCTGAAGCTGAAGACGTCTGGATGTTTCAGCTGAGCTGGACTCAGAGTCAGCACCATGTTGACGACGTCGGTGGGAAACAAACAAAACGCTCGCAGCAGCGGAAAGTCAGAAGCATGAAAGCTGAGAAATGCTGAGCTCCAGTCTCCTGTTGCATCATGGGAAAGTTTGGAGGGTAAACATGAAGACGGAGAGTCAGCAAAATGTCTGCTGAGGAGAGGACGACTGAAACCAAACACTGTGAGAAGCTCTGTCTCTCCACCTGTCCACCTGTCTGTCTGCCAGTCTGCCTGTCTGTCTGAGCGAAGCCACATGGCCCTCCTGTGTCCAGGCTTTATGCTAAGCTAAGCTAACAGCTGCTTGCTGCAGCTTGATATTTAGCGGACAGACATGAGTGGAATCTAAACGTGAAGAAGATTTCACTCCATGTTAAAACTTTTCAAAATAAACTTCCTCTCAGGTGATATTTTACTTTGACTGGACGATGTCTCGACCAATCAGCTGACATCCCTCCGACCTCGTGATGTCTGTAGCAGCTCAGAGGTCAGAGGTCAGAGGTCACACACTGACATAACCTCCTGTGAGGCAGAGACGAGGGTTTATTCACCCCGTCGTCATCACTCTGGATTCTTACATGAGTCCGAATATTTCTGGTTACCACACACGCACGCACGCACTGCACGCACGCACGCACACACACACACACACTCACACACACACACACACACACACACACACACGCACGCACGCACGCGCGCACACACACACACACACACTCACACACACACACACACACTCACACACACACACACACACACACACACACACACACACACACACACACACACACACACACACCCCTCTCTCAGCTGTGATTTCCTTCCTCTGAGCTTCTCTCCGAAGTTTCTCCTCGAGAGTCTCGAGCTCACTGAGTGGTTCTGAGTTGGTGTGAACTGGGCTGAGCTTCTTCTCTGTGTTTTGTTCCCTCTCTCTGCAGACTGCTGTGGTTCTGACAAACCTGCCACCGACCTCCAGACGGACCATCGTACGTACTGTCTACCACCTGGCCCACTGACCGACCTTCTGCCTGACTGAGTGATCTACTGAGTGATCAGCCAAATTACCAACCTCCAGCCCGATCATGGACTGACCGACCTGTTGACTGACCAACCGACCCGCCTACAAACCACCAGAACCAGAATCAATAAATGGATTGTTTGAACCAGTGCAGAAGAAGAAGATCTGACGAGATGACTCTGTGACTCAGACAGACAGACGGAGGCCAGCGAGGTGGTCCAGTGGTTAAGAACAAGGACTCCATACGCAGAGGTCCCAGGTTCGAATCCCGGCCAGAGGACCTTTGCTGCATGTCACATCCCCTCTCTCTATTTCCTGTCTGCCTGAACAAATTCTTTAAAAACAGACAGAACTCAGAGATTTCTGTTGGTTTACTGCATCAACATGAGGAAGGTCACAGCCTCGCTCATCTTCTTCGCTCCTCCCTCGTGATGATTCAGTGAATCACACAGAAGTCACATGGTTCTGACCCAGTTATCCACTCAACACGTTCACCTCAGACAGGAACCACAGGTCTGACTGTGTCGGAGGTCGTTATCCAAGGTTGGAGTGTGTGTGAGATGATGTTATCACACGTCGTTTTGTGTGATAGGGAAGAATTAACTGCAGACTGTAAACCGTCACCGATCAACACGATCAATCAACAGGATCAGAGCCGAGTCCGTGCTGTACCACAGAGACAAAAGCAGCTCAGAGAAACTCCAAAATATCTTTATCATACTTTAATCTCAGAGTTCAACACTTCTAACGTCTCTTACAGTCACTCGACAGGAGACGAACCAACGATCACAGAAGGGTAAATAAATAGAGTTTAAAGGAGCAGTCTGTAGTTTTAGTGAAGAAATGTGAAAGAGCAGAGAAAGATCTTCAGACAAACTAAATAATCAAACTTCATGACTGAACAAACTGACCTTAAAGGACAAAAACACACTTTATACTGTGTTACTGTGTTTGTATGTGGCGGACCCTGCCACCTCTCTGTCTTCACACAGTGTTCTGGGAGCTTGTTGTCCTCTGAGAGCAGCTTGTTTGTATTATTACCTCATTAATATCGTAAATATTAAAATTCTCTGTACGGATTTCTGCATACTGCTCCTTTAATTAAAACTAAAGTCAGGATTAGATCACGTTTTAAGAAGTGATTGAACGAATCAACAACACACACACACACACACACACACACACACACACACACACACACACACACACTGTACCTTTGGCTCTTCAGGTGTCAGAAATCAATAATCCAATAAATCAATAAATCAGTTCACCACTCGCTCACACTCCTCTCTGACTCTCTGACACACTCACACACACTTTCCTCTCTTCTACCTCTCTCTCTCTCTCTCTCTCTCTCTCTCTCTCTCTCTCTCTCTCTCTCTCTCTCCCTCTCCCTCCCTCTCTCTCTCTCTCTCTCTCTCTCTCTCCCTCTCCCCCTCTCTCTCTCTCTCTCCCTCCCCCCTCCCCTCTGATTGTACCTGGATCATGGACTCTAACCTGCAGCTAATACAGAGGTCAGTTCATTAGCTGGTTGGTCTGTTGCTTCACACCTGCTGTAAAGTGAATCATGTTAAGTAACTTTTGATGGTTCAGACCCACACACACACACACACACACACACACTCTGTTATCAGCTGGTTAGCACAGTCGCTAACGGTTGACGGTCGACCTCTTACAGCCCGACAGACAGTGTGCTGACCAGAGGCAGCACCAACCACAGACGGAGCGCTGGTCTTTGTTTCTCCGGCTTGTTGATGTGGAGGAGAGACGATGTCCCGGCTGACACGTCATCGAGGTGCACAACCTCTGTGTAAACAACATTCATGACTTCCTGTTATTTAAGAGCTTAGGGTGGACCTGTAGGGTACTGTTGGGCCTGTAGGGTACTGTTGGACCTGTAGGGACACTGTTGTGCCTGTAGGGTACTGTTGGACCTGTAGGGACACTGTTGTGCCTGTAGGGACACTGTTGTGCCTGTAGGGTACTGTTGGACCTGTAGGGACACTGTTGGGCCTCTAGGGTACTGTTGGACCTGTAGGGACACTGTTGGGCCTGTAGGGTACTGTTGTGCCTGTAGGGACACTGTTGTGCCTGTAGGGACACTGTTGTGCCTGTAGGGTACTGTTGGACCTGTAGGGACACTGTTGTGCCTGTAGGGTACTGTTGGACCTGTAGGGTACTGTTGTGCCTGTAGGGTACTGTTGTGCCTGTAGGGACACTGTTGTGCCTGTAGGGACACTGTTGTGCCTGTAGGGTACTGTTGGACCTGTAGGGACACTGTTGGGCCTGTAGGGTACTGTTGGACCTGTAGGGACACTGTTGTGCCTGTAGGATACTGTTGGACCTGTAGGGACACTGTTGTGCCTGTAGGGTACTGTTGGACCTGTAAGGTACTGTTGGACCTGTAGGGTATTGTTGGGCCTGTAGGGGTACTGTTGGGCCTGTAGGGTACTGTTGTGCCTGTAAGGACACTGTTGTGCCTGTAGGGTACTGTTGGACCTGTAGAGACACTGTTGGGCCTGTAGGGTACTGTTGGACCTGTAGGGACACTGTTGTGCCTGTAGGATACTGTTGGACCTGTAGGGTACTGTTGTGCCTGTAAGGACACTGTTGTGCCTGTAGGGTACTGTTGGACCTGTAGAGACACTGTTGGACCTGTAGGGTACTGTTGGACCTGTAGGGACACTGTTGGGCCTCTAGGGTACTGTTGTGCCTGTAGGGACACTGTTGGGCCTGTAGGGTACTGTTGTGCCTGTAGGGACACTGTTGTGCCTGTAGGGACACTGTTGTGCCTGTAGGGTACTGTTGGACCTGTAGGGACACTGTTGTGCCTGTAGGGTACTGTTGGACCTGTAGGGACACTGTTGTGCCTGTAGGGTACTGTTGGACCTGTAGGGTACTGTTGTGCCTGTAGGGTACTGTTGTGCCTGTAGGGACACTGTTGTGCCTGTAGGGTACTGTTGGACCTGTAGGGACACTGTTGGGCCTGTAGGGTACTGTTGGACCTGTAGGGACACTGTTGTGCCTGTAGGGTACTGTTGGACCTGTAGGGACACTGTTGTGCCTGTAGGGACACTGTTGTGCCTGTAGGGTACTGTTGGACCTGTAGGGACACTGTTGGGCCTCTAGGGTACTGTTGGACCTGTAGGGACACTGTTGTGCCTGTAGGATACTGTTGGACCTGTAGGGACACTGTTGTGCCTGTAGGGTACTGTTGGACCTGTAGGGTACTGTTGGACCTGTAGGGTATTGTTGGGCCTGTAGGGGTACTGTTGGGCCTGTAGGGTACTGTTGTGCCTGTAAGGACACTGTTGTGCCTGTAGGGTACTGTTGGACCTGTAGAGACACTGTTGGGCCTGTAGGGTACTGTTGGACCTGTAGGGACACTGTTGTGCCTGTAGGGTACTGTTGGACCTGTAGGGACACTGTTGTGCCTGTAGGGTACTGTTGGACCTGTAGGGTACTGTTGGACCTGTAGGGTATTATTGGGCCTGTAGGGGTACTGTTGGGCCTGTAGGGTACTGTTGTGCCTGTAAGGACACTGCTGTGCCTGTAGGGTACTGTTGGACCTGTAGAGACACTGTTGGGCCTGTAGGGTACTGTTGGACCTGTAGGGTATTGTTGTGCCTGTAGGGACACTGTTGTGCCTGTAGGGTACTGTTGGGCCTGTAGGGTACTGTTGTGCCTGTAGGGTACTGTTGGGCCTGTAGGGGTACTGTTAGGCCTGTAGGGTGCTGTTGTGCCTGTAGGGACACTGTTGGACCTGTAGGGTACTGTTGTGCCTGTAGGGTACTGTTGTGCCTGTAGGGACACTGTTGTGCCTGTAGGGTACTGTTGGGCCTGTAGGGTACTGTTGTGCCTGTAGGACACTGTTGGGCCTGTAGGGTACTGTTGGGCCTGTAGGGACACTGTTGGGCCTGTAGGGTACTGTTGGACCTGTAGGGACACTGTTGTGCCTGTAGGGTACTGTTGTGCCTGTAGGGTACTGTTGGACCTGTAGGGTACTGTTGTGCCTGTAGGGTACTGTTGTGCCTGTAGGGTACTGTTGTGCCTGTAGGGTACTGTTGGGCCTGTAAGGACACTGTTGGGCCTGTAGGGTACTGTTGGACCTGTAGGGTACTGTTGGACCTGTAGGGATACTGCTAACACTGGCAGGAGGAGATTCTTACCGTGTGTCTCCGTGTTACCTTGTTCCCCCACATGTTCTCAGTGTTGGGGTTTGTTTTGTTCATTTGTTTGTTGTTTACCTGCATTGAGGTCGTCACGAAGCGATCTGTCATCACAAAAATGTCTCCTGAACAGGTCTGAGATCAGCTCTCCATGACCCCCCAGTCTGAGATCTCACCAGGTTTATTAGACAAAAGGATTTCACAAAGACTTGGTTGGAGAATCGGTTTCGGTCCAGAATGGACCCCATTAAGTTTTGGTCTTGATGCAGATAAAGATATTTTCTTTCATGTCTCAGGAAATAACGCAAGAAATCATAATCCTCGTGTGTTCAGGTCGCTGGTATCTGTGAGCAGGTCCAGAACATGGCTGTTGGTTCTTGGCAGAGGTATGCGCTCTATTCAGTGCCATTTTAGTTTGAACGTTGTGTTACGGAAGGTGCAGCAGGATGGAACCCAAACAACTGACTGATCTGTCCTGTTCTGACCTTCAGGGTCCGACTGTTTGTTGGACGACAGACAGATTAAAACAGATTACAGGAGATTTAAAGAAGAAACTAAACACAGAATGATCAAATCCTCCGACACACACACACACACACACACACACTCACACACACACACACACAGACTCACACACCACACACACACACACAGACTCACACACACACAGACTCACACACGTGTTTAAAGTGACGACAGGTTCAGTGTGTGTGAAACAGCCTCCTCTGATGGTCACAGACGAGACCCTCAGCGAACACACTCAGGTTTTTATACTCAGTATGAATCCTGAGCTCAGGTTCGATCACACGTGTCACATATGAACACCTGCAGGTCAGCGCAGGTGGTCGAGTGGTTAAGAACACGAGCCACATACGCAGCGGACCTGGGTTCGAATCCTGACCAGGGGACCTTTGCTGCATGTCACACCCCCTCTCGCCAATTATTTCCAGGGTATTGGCTGTCAAAATAAAGGTCTCTGTGCCCAAAAACATCTTTAAATCAACACACAGATCAGAGTCGGACCATCAACTAGTTTACTCCAATAAAACAATCGTCCCTGTTTTATTGGATTGATAATAACATCAGATATTTTCAGGACATGAGGACGAGTCTGATTAGAGCTGACGTCAGATCAGCTGAGAGTACAGAGAGTAGAGCCTCCCATGACTCTGTGTGTGTGTGTGTGTGTGTGTGGCTGTGAGGTGTGTGTGTGTGTGTGTGTGTGGCTGTGAGGTGTGTGTGTGTGTGTGTGTGTGTGTGTGTGTGTGTGTGTGATGTGTTGCTGTGGACAGCAGGGGGCGCTGCTGTCTGAACGACTGATCTGTCTTTCAGTGTCTGATGCTGTTTGATTTGTCTCTCAGGTTCTTGAGATGATCAGACTGTAGAAGATTCACACATCATGACATCATCTGATATGAACATGATGACTCAGCTGTGATGTCACACTGAGACAGTCAGCGTTGTCTTTCTGATTTCTGAGGGACAGAGAGCAGACAGCCACACATTTACTCTGAAAGCATCATGTTTGTTTCCTGTTTTATTTTGTAAGGTTCATCGACATGTGTCATGTTGTGTTACTTCCTGTCTTTTGTCTCCTTTTCCCTCCCTTGTGATTGTCCTGATCAGTTTCACCTGTCCATGACTGTCCTCCTGTGTTATTGATCCATGTGTTCAATACGCTCCTCACCTGAGTCATCGCTGAGTGTTAGCATGTCAGTCTGTTAGCCTCCTAGCATGTCAGTCTGTTAGCCTCCTAGCATGTCAGTCTGTGTACCTTGTTGTAAAACCACAATATTTTTTACACTTAAATCCAGATTCACAGCAGCTCACTGTGATATTCCAGCTTGAACAGAAACGTAAACGACCCGTCAACAGTTACTGAGGCTGACATCGTTATATCGGCCGATATGCACATGTTGTTGGCAGTGATCCTTCAGATGTGGTCATCAAACACTCTCAAAGATCTGAACCAGAGGCTGCAGGACTTCTGAAGACACTGTCATGATCCTCTGCACAGTTTAACATCTGCTACATTTCAGCTCAGTCAAGTCAACTTCTAATTAGAAATCTGAAAAATACTAAAGTGCTTAAAAATAAATGACTCGACAGCAGTTTATGATACAATGTTTATGAAGAAGAAAATATGTACAGTTTGTTAAAATGTTGAAATGTTCCCCAGAAGAAGAACGCAAATGTTTACAGAAGAACAGTGAGGAGTCTTTATGACCCCGTGACCTCTGGACACAAACGAGTTTTCAGCTTTAAATGTGGGAAACGTCCACAGACTGCAGCCGACACAGGTGAGGTCTGCAGACACAGGTGAGGTCTGCCGACACAGGTGAGGTCTGCAGACACAGGTGAGGTCTGCTGACACAGGTGAGGTCTGCCGACACAGGTGAGGTCTGCCGACACAGGTGAGGTCTACAGACACAGGTGAGGTCTACAGACACAGGTGAGGTGTGCTGACACAGGTGAGGTCTGCAGACACAGGTGAGGTCTGCTGACACAGGTGAGGTCTATATATTTTGTAATCTCACTTCATGAAGGTTGAGACTGGGCGACAGAATCAGTAAAGTTTGGTGCAGATTGGACCGCGGACAGTGGAGCTGCAACAACCTCCTGTTTTATGGCGAGTCGTGGACCTTCGCCGCGCTGCCACCGTCACGCCGTTCAACAAAAACTGAGGCTATTATTAACTTTTCATCAGGAAGGTGTTCAGACTGGCCTGTGAAGATTAGAGGTCGCTCAAGTTAAATCTGTAGGAGGAATTTGTTCAAATACAACACTAAAAAAAATGCCTGAAATGAAGAGAAGAATTAAATGGCTGACTTCCTGTTGGGCTGAGGTAGTAGCACCAGGAGATGTTTGTGTAGATCTAGGTGCGATAGATGTGTGCGCTGAATTTCATGCATGTGTTGCGAAACTAGCCACAGCAGCTGTTGTAAGAAGTAAAGACCACGAGGTGGCGCTGTGACTGAACTGAATGTTGGCCCGTCAGTTTCTTCAGGCTGGGATCGGACCAGGTCCTGTTTCATGGTGACACGTCAGCCCGTTTGGTCACAGCAGCATCTGGTGGCCGTTAGAGGAACTGCAGCCGAGGCTTTTATCTCTGCGTGAACAGCGCTCCCAGTGTGATCCCAGCAGCTCCCAGCACAGCCAGAACAAACACTGTCCTCAGGGACCAGGAAGTGACTGGAGGTCCGGACTCGCCAAACAACTCCACGAAGGCATCCTGGGAAATGAGACAGAGACAGAGAGAGAGAGGAAACAGACATCATCAGCTTTCTGACAGCGAACACGTGAACCAGCCGACAGCGAACACGTGAACCTGCCGACAGCGAACACGTGAACCAGCCGACAGCGAACACGTGAACCAGCCGACAGCGAACACGTGAACCAGCCGACAGCGAACACGTGAACCAGCCGACAGCGAACACGTGAACCAACTTCCGTTCTTTTCCCTGTCAGCTCTCGATAATAAGAACTGAGCGTTCCATGGAGTAATAATCAGACATTTTCATCCTTGAGCTGCAGAAATCTACTGCACTCGGTAATCGACTCGTCAGGGCTTCCCCACACAGGCAGGCTGCTGGAGGAGAGGGTGAGTTGTGCTGTGTTTTTAATACAAATCCAGCAAAGCTAGCAGATGTTTGATGCTTCGTACTGTGTGCTGGGACTGTACATGTACTGTTGCTGAAGTTTGCTGCTGTTCTCACCATTAATTGTGGCTTTTTGATGGCGGTTTCTAGTTGGAGACATAAGCTGCAGTGTATTGTTATCGTGCGGTCTTTTCTGAGGTTGCTAAAACTAGCTAAGCTAGCGGTCAGCTAACTTGACCTCTCGAGGGGGAGTCTTACTCGGTGTCACGGTGTGTTAGACCATGGATTAAACTTACACCGGAATATCCCTTTAACTGCTCATCAACACTCATTAAAAAGTGTTACAGTGTAGACGGAATAACAGAAACAGCTGTCAGCACATAGTGAGATCATCCAAGTGTTGACGAGGAAGTGTTGGGTTCTTTCCCTGCATGCTGTGTGTGTGTGTGTGTGTGTGTGTGTGTGTGTGTGTGTGTGTGTGTGTGCATGTGTGTGTGTGTTGATGTGGAACACTGATATGATGATTAGGGGAGAACCCGTCTCCAGGATGTTTCCTCACACTCGACCGTCTTTGTTTGACTGACGCGTCTCGTCCATGTTGTGTTTCACAGTGTCTGTGTGTTCTGGTTCAGTGTCTGTGTGTTCTGGTTCAGTGTCTGTGTGTTCTGGTTCAGTGTCTGTGTGTTCTGGTTCAGTGTCTCTGTGTTCTG
>CM077803.1:27417506-27420006 GCA_039737535.1 Lagodon rhomboides
TAAATAGAAAGTGAAAGCTTCTCTCTGATGTGTTCGGGGGTCTGTCTCCAGTTAACAGAGAGCAGGTCTAAAATATGACGTTTTGCTATGGAAGTTCTGAATGGACAAGTTGCGCTCAGAAAAACCTTTAATGATTTATAACGACTGATGTCTGAGAACTGGCCAAATGATTCTGTCTGTCTGCATACCTGTCGCTCTGTCCACACACACACACACACGCACACACACACACACACACACACACACACAGCTTCTGTGCAGAGTTTTAGGGATTTTCTGCACTTTGCATGTCATTTGCATTCAAACCAAAATACTCTTTTCTGTCTGCAGTGCAGAACCACACACACACACACACATATACACACACACACATACACACACATATTATGGTTGTAACACATAATTATCTATGTATTGATCCTACCTCTGATTGATTCCTTCTGATTTCTTTGTTAAGTTACCGGCTCCTCATCTACAAATGAACCTCACAGTATTTGTTGCTGTCCTCAGTTCAGTTTCTGGGTGTAAATGATTACATTTGTTGTTGTTGTTGTTGTTAGTGTTGACTAACTTAAGTAAGGGATAATGGTCCATTAATCCCTGATTCTGGACACCTCGAAGGGCATTATCCTGCTGATACCATGGTCACTCGCCAAAGAAAAGAAATTAAGATCATTAATTTATATTTTCATGTGTTTTACAACCAAAATATAAAGTTTTTCACAGGCAGTAACTTAGTTTCCCTGGTAACACCTGAGGGTTTGACTAACACCTGGAACAACCATTACCCTCCCGTAAGGTTCTTATGCAACGGAAACGTTGTTCACCTCTCCAGTAAATAGGACGGACCTTAGATACGACTTGGCAACGGGAGATATTCTAGTCCGCTCAGCGGTGAGCCAGGAAGCTAACGCTATGCTAATGCTATGCGAGCGAGATTCAAAGTCGATAACATTGCGTACGGTTGACAAACAGTAAATATAATCTGACAGTATGTTTAACAACAAGACTAGCTAGCTTACCATCATGTCACTGTCCCCAAATCAATATCAAGATGTTCAGAACAAATGATCGGCCGTGTGTAACGTTACTGTGGCCGCAGCCTGAAGCAGAGAGCTGAACAGCCAACGGGATGTGAGATTATTCACTTATGTGATAAAAAAAAAAAAAAAGTATGAGTAAGTTTAAAGTGAACTTTCTGCAGCTTGTGTGTTCCAGTCTCCATCCTGTGGTGTTCAGAGGATAAGGCTCTGAAGGACTGACGGACTGCACTCAGTGCTGGAGATAAAATATTCGCCAGCTAGCGCATTAATTTAACTGACAATTTGACTGGAACTACTTAGCAGGTGTCCATATACCAGGGATTAATGGACACCCTGCAGCCAATCAGAATCGAGTATTCCCCCAGACCATGGTGTAAATGTTCTTTAACTCACACAGCAGACCAGCGTGGAGACACCAGAGGACACAGTGATCAGCCTGGTTCAGTGAGCGAGTCTGAGAAGAGCTCAGCCATCAGATGATGTGAAGCAGGTTAAAGGACGAGGGAAGGAAGGAGACAGACAGGAGGACACGAGACAAGCGAGGAGACGAGGAAAGGATCAGTGTTCTGTTGATTCAGCAGAACCTCAGAGCGGTCTGGATATCTACCCATCCTCCGTTGTCTTCGATCCATCCCCGGAGCAGCGGTGAGTCCAGACTCTCCTCCATCCAGCCGCTGATGTCATCCACCTGCCAGGCCCCGCCCCTCCGGACCACCTCGGTGCACAGAGCTCCGCCCATCTCCATCATGGCCACAATCCGTCCCCAGTTGACCCCGTCTCTGAACAGCTCCTCCCTGACCGCCGTGAGGCCTCGCCGTCGCTCCTCTCTGCCGCCGTCGCACAGCAACATCACCGACACGTGGGCTGCCAGGTCGCCATGGTAACGACGCTCCAGCTCATCACTGGCAGACCGCAGGGCGACCTGCAGCCGGGGCGGGGCCGGGCAGGGACCTACAAGGAGACGGGTGATGACGTCATGACAGTGGGAGCAAGATCAATGTCACGTGACCCCGCCCTCTTACTATGATGATGTCACATTATACTGGGAGCAGTGACATCATCATACAGGGACAAGAAGTAGGTCTGTCAACATTTGTCACAAGAAAGAACCCAGAGCACGTCACAGAACACGTCACAGAACACGTCACAGAGCACGTCACAGAGCACAGGAACATCTCAGAGCTGCTCCTCATCAGGACTCGTGATGTTCTGTGAGCCTGAGACAGGTGGGCGTGAACATCAGCTGTTGCCAAGGCAACACTTCCTCACCTTGCTGAGATTCTACCAGAGCGACTCCTCGGCGTGACGTCATGTGTCGCTCAGATCTCCGCGATGACGTCGACGCTGACGCAGCTGCGGTCCGTCCGCGCTGAGCTCCGGCCGGCCGGAGCCGCGGCGGGACGCTCTCGGCCCGCAGGCCGCTGTTGAGCAGCTTGTAGCGGAGGAAGTCCTCCACG
>CM077803.1:27422506-27425006 GCA_039737535.1 Lagodon rhomboides
CCGGACCGAGCCGGACCGAGCCGGACCGAGCAACATGTCCCTGCAGCTGCCTCCGTGCGTGATAGACTGCGGGACCGGGTGAGGACAACATGCACGCACACACGCTTGTATGGTGCGCACTGTGGAACGGCTGTGACGTCATATGTAGCGACATGTTAGTGTGTTTGTGAACATCATGGCCGTGTGTGTGTGTGTGTGTGTGTGTGTGTGTGTGTGTGTGTGTGTGATCAGGTGATCAGTGATCGATCTGACGGTGTATTTGACAGATGTCGTCATGGTGACGTGAGTCCATATATGGTGTTAGGGTTAGTGTTGTCTTTTTACAGTAGAGTGACGTCATCTTGTGAACTTACAGACAGAGTCATTATTCTTCATATTATCAATATTCGTCCTTTAATAACTCAAGATATTGATCTGGAGGTCCAACAAGTTGTGGTCTGAACATGTCCTCCTGTCCTCATGTCCTCATGTCCTCCTGTCCTCATGTCCTAATGTCCTCCTGTCCTCATGTCCTCCTGTCCTCCTGTCCTAATGTCCTCCTGTCCTCATGTCCTCCTGTCCTCATGTCCTCCTGTCCTCCTGTCCTCATGTCCTAATGTCCTCCTGTCCTCATGTCCTCCTGTCCTCCTGTCCTAATGTCCTCCTGTCCTAATGTCCTCCTGTCCTCATGTCCTACTGTCCTCCTGTCCTCCTGTCCTAATGTCCTCCTGTCCTCCTGTCCTCCTGTCCTCATGTCCTCCTGCCCTCATGTCCTCCTGTCCTCCTGTCCTCATGTCCTAATGTCCTCTTGTCCTCTAAAAATGTATTTTGTCCTGCAAACTAAAATCCACTCGGGTCAACACACAGAACCCAAAAAAAAAAAATTCTCCTGAAACTTTTTTTTCACGTTTTCACGACTGTAAAAGCTGCTGAAGGAGTCAAGAAGAGGAAGAGGAGGAAGAGGAGGGAGAAGATTCAGACCTGAAAACAAAACGCTGGCTCACTTGTCCCTCAGGGCTTCCGTACTTGTTAGCAGCCAACCAACCTGATCGATTGATTGTTGCAGCTCGACTGTCTCCAGTACTTTGACGAGCGGCTCTGTGATGGAACATACGTTTACATACATGTAAAAAATAAAACACGGGAGGCGACACAAACACTGTAAACTGGTTATTGGTTCATTATTTCCTGTTTTATTTTGAAGTTCTGTCCTCATGTACATTTCCTCCATTTGGGTCTGGGGTCCGGGTCCATCTGTGTCCCATTACATGATCCCCTCCTGTGTGTTTAAGTCCTGGTCTCCCACTCTCTTTGTTCAGTCCAGTCCAGTCCAGTTACGTTCAGTCCAGTCCAGTCCAGTTCCGTTAAGTCCAGTCCAGTCCAGTTACGTTCAGTCCAGTCCTGTTCAGTCCAGTCCAGTCTCAGTCCAGTCCAGTCCAGTCCCGTTCAGTCCAGTCCCGTCCAGTCCAGTCCAGTCCAGTCCAGTCTAGTCCAGTCCAGCTCAGTCCAGTCCAGTCCAGTCCAGTCCAGTTCCGTGCAGTCCAGTTACGTTCAGTCCAGTCCAGTCCAGTCCAGCTCAGTCCAGTCCAGTCCAGTCCAGTCCAGTCCAGTCCAGTCCCGTCCCGTCCCGTCCCGTCCAGTCCAGTCCAGTCCAGTCCCGTCCAGTCCAGTCCAGTCCAGTCCAGTCCCGTTCAGTCCAGTCCAGTCCAGTCCAGTCCAGCTCAGTCCAGTACAGTCCAGTCCAGTCCCTTGTCTCCTGTGTCCTTGTATTTCGTCTCTGTTCTCGTTGGGTTTGTTCGCCGGCTTCTTCTGTTTTCTTGCCTTTTGTTTCCAGTTTTTGTGCTTCGACCGTGAAGTTTGTTTTTGATGGACTTTGACTCACCGTCGGCCCGTTTACCTGCCTCCTCCTCCTCCTCCTCCTCCTCCTCCTCCTCCTCCTCCTCCTCGCGTCTTCTTGTTTCACCTCAGCAGCCGGCTCACTCTCGTTCTTCATGTCTCTGCTGGTCTGAATGTGGGACAGCAGCAGGAAGTAGAGCAGGAGCTCGATCACAGGCCGAGGCCGCAGGGACGGACCGCCAGCGTCGGCACAGAGGGACACGTCTGCAGCCTCAGAACGTCAGATATTAACCCGACTGGAACAGAACCAACAGATGGACAGAAACGATGAAGAATAATAATTAAGATCAGAGGAAAGGAAAGAAGCAAACAGCGGTCCTGCTGCAGTGAAGAGTTCTGGTCTGTGGAGGCTGCTGCAGCGCGTCCTGCCGTCCTCAGGTGCTCCTGACGCTGCTGCAGGTGCAGGTGAGCTGGTGTCGGATCCAGGAAGTCAGTCGGAGTAAAAACATCTGTCAGTTTGAAGGCTGCTCCTCAGAACCTCCTCAGAACCTCCTCAGAACCTCCTGTGAACGTGGTCTGAGTGATCGGATCTCTAATGTGTTCATTCACACCTGTGCTCAGCTGTCTGCTTGTAATCAGATTACTCAGGACAGGTCCGAACAGCCTCTGACCCGGATGGTTCTGG
>CM077803.1:27430006-27435804 GCA_039737535.1 Lagodon rhomboides
CTGTCAGTGTGTTAGCATGTTAGCATGTTAGCTGTCGTCATGATTGGATGAGTCCTTGCTAAAGATTGTGTCTCCAGCTGAGATGATTTAAAGCTCCAGTGTGTGAAGTTTGTCCACTCTGGGCTTCTGTAACAACATGCTCTAATATTCAGCTGATGATGCACACATCATAACACCATCATCATCATCATCATCATCATCATCATCATCATCCTGCTGACGGAGCCTCAGGATCCGACACACTGGACCTTTAATCTCTGCAACCAGTCGACGAGAAATAATATTATTGTGTCACCTCAAGCTGAGTCAGTGAAAGAGGCTCCTCTCCTCCTCCTGATGATATAAAGTCCTCCTCTCCTCCTCCTGATGATATAAAGTCCTCCTCTCCTCCTCCTGATGATATAAAGTCCTCCTCTCCTCCTCCTGATGATATAAAGTCCTCCTCTCCTCCTCCTGATGATATAAAGTCCTCCTCTCCTCCTCCTGATGATATAAAGTCCTCCTCTCCTCCTCCTGATGATATAAAGTCCTCCTCTCCTCCTCCTGATGATATAAAGTCCTCCTCTCCTCCTCCTGATATAAAGTCCTCCTCTCCTCCTCCTGATGATATAAAGTCCTCCTCTCCTCCTCCTGATGATATACAGTCCTCCTCTCCTCCTCCTGATGATATAAAGTCCTCCTCTCCTCCTCCTGATGATATAAAGTCCTCCTCTCCTCCTCCTGATATAAAGTCCTCCTCTCCTCCTCCTGATGATATAAAGTCCTCCTCTCCTCCTCCTGATATAAAGTCCTCCTCTCCTCCTCCTGATGATATACAGTCCTCCTCTCCTCCTCCTGATATAAAGTCCTCCTCTCCTCCTCCTGATGATATAAAGTCCTCCTCTCCTCCTCCTGATGATATAAAGTCCTCCTCTCCTCCTCCTGATGATATAAAGTCCTCCTCTCCTCCTCCTGATGATATACAGTCCTCCTCTCCTCCTCCTGATGATATAAAGTCCTCCTCTCCTCCTCCTGATGATATAAAGTCCTCCTCTCCTCCTCCTGATGATATAAAGTCCTCCTCTCCTCCTCCTGATGATATAAAGTCCTCCTCTCCTCCTCCTGATGATATAAAGTCCTCCTCTCCTCCTCCTGATGATATAAAGTCCTCCTCTCCTCCTCCTGATGATATAAAGTCCTCCTCTCCTCCTCCTGATGATATAAAGTCCTCCTCTCCTCCTCCTGATGATATAAAGTCCTCCTCTCCTCCTCGATGATATAAAGTCCTCCTCTCCTCCTCCTGATGATATAAAGTCCTCCTCTCCTCCTCCTGATGATATAAAGTCCTCCTCTCCTCCTCCTGATGATATAAAGTCCTCCTCTCCTCCTCCTGATGATATAAAGTCCTCCTCTCCTCCTCCTGATGATATAAAGTCCTCCTCTCCTCCTCCTGATGATATAAAGTCCTCCTCTCCTCCTCCTGATGATATAAAGTCCTCCTCTCCTCCTCCTGATGATATAAAGTCCTCCTCTCCTCCTCCGATGATATAAAGTCCTCCTCTCCTCCTCCTGATGATATAAAGTCCTCCTCTCCTCCTCCCGATGATATAAAGTCCTCCTCTCCTCCTGATGATATAAAGTCCTCCTCTCCTCCTCCTGATGATATAAAGTCCTCCTCTCCTCCTCCTGATGATATAAAGTCCTCCTCTCCTCCTCCCGATGATATAAAGTCCTCCTCTCCTCCTCCCGATGATATAAAGTCCTCCTCTCCTCCTCCCGATGATATAAAGTCCTCCTCTCCTCCTCCTGATGATATAAAGTCCTCCTCTCCTCCTCCTGATGATATAAAGTCCTCCTCTCCTCCTCCTGATGATATAAAGTCCTCCTCTCCTCCTCCTGATGATATAAAGTCCTCCTCTCCTCCTCCTGATGATATAAAGTCCTCCTCTCCTCCTCCCGATGATATAAAGTCCTCCTCTCCTCCTCCCGATGATATAAAGTCCTCCTCTCCTCCTCCCGATGATATAAAGTCCTCCTCTCCTCCTCCCGATGATATAAAGTCCTCCTCTCCTCCTCCCGATGATATAAAGTCCTCCTCTCCTCCTCCCGATGATATAAAGTCCTCCTCTCCTCCTCCCGATGATATAAAGTCCTCCTCTCCTCCTCCCGATGATATAAAGTCCTCCTCTCCTCCTCCCGATGATATAAAGTCCTCCTCTCCTCCTCCCGATGATATAAAGTCCTCCTCTCCTCCTCCCGATGATATAAAGTCCTCCTCTCCTCCTCCCGATGATATAAAGTCCTCCTCTCCTCCTCCCGATGATATAAAGTCCTCCTCTCCTCCTCCCGATGATATAAAGTCCTCCTCTCCTCCTCCCGATGATATAAAGTCCTCCTCTCCTCCTCCCGATGATATAAAGTCCTCCTCTCCTCCTCCCGATGATATAAAGTCCTCCTCTCCTCCTCCCGATGATATAAAGTCCTCCTCTCCTCCTCCCGATGATATAAAGTCCTCCTCTCCTCCTCCCGATGATATAAAGTCCTCCTCTCCTCCTCCCGATGATATAAAGTCCTCCTCTCCTCCTCCCGATGATATAAAGTCCTCCTCTCCTCCTCCCGATGATATAAAGTCCTCCTCTCCTCCTCCCGATGATATAAAGTCCTCCTCTCCTCCTCCCGATGATATAAAGTCCTCCTCTCCTCCTCCCGATGATATAAAGTCCTCCTCTCCTCCTCCGATGATATAAAGTCCTCCTCTCCTCCTCCCGATGATATAAAGTCCTCCTCTCCTCCTCCCGATGATATAAAGTCCTCCTCTCCTCCTCCCGATGATATAAAGTCCTCCTCTCCTCCTCCCGATGATATAAAGTCCTCCTCTCCTCCTCCCGATGATATAAAGTCCTCCTCTCCTCCTCCTGATGATATAAAGTCCTCCTCTCCTCCTCCCGATGATATAAAGTCCTCCTCTCCTCCTCCCGATGATATAAAGTCCTCCTCTCCTCCTCCCGATGATATAAAGTCCTCCTCTCCTCCTCCCGATGATATAAAGTCCTCCTCTCCTCCTCCCGATGATATAAAGTCCTCCTCTCCTCCTCCCGATGATATAAAGTCCTCCTCTCCTCCTCCCGATGATATAAAGTCCTCCTCTCCTCCTCCCGATGATATAAAGTCCTCCTCTCCTCCTCCCGATGATATAAAGTCCTCCTCTCCTCCTCCCGATGATATAAAGTCCTCCTCTCCTCCTCCCGATGATATAAAGTCCTCCTCTCCTCCTCCCGATGATATAAAGTCCTCCTCTCCTCCTCCGATGATATAAAGTCCTCCTCTCCTCCTCCCGATGATATAAAGTCCTCCTCTCCTCCTCCTGATGATATAAAGTCCTCCTCTCCTCCTCCTGATGATATAAAGTCCTCCTCTCCTCCTCCTGATGATATAAAGTCCTCCTCTCCTCCTCCTGATGATATAAAGTCCTCCTCTCCTCCTCCTGATGATATAAAGTCCTCCTCTCCTCCTCCTGATGATATAAAGTCCTCCTCTCCTCCTCCTGATGATATAAAGTCCTCCTCTCCTCCTCCTGATGATATAAAGTCCTCCTCTCCTCCTCCTGATGATATAAAGTCCTCCTCTCCTCCTGATGATATAAAGTCCTCCTCTCCTCCTCCTGATGATATAAAGTCCTCCTCTCCTCCTCCTGATGATATAAAGTCCTCCTCTCCTCCTCCTGATGATATAAAGTCCTCCTCTCCTCCTCCTGATGATATAAAGTCCTCCTCTCCTCCTCCTGATGATATAAAGTCCTCCTCTCCTCCTCCTGATGATATAAAGTCCTCCTCTCCTCCTCCTGATGATATAAAGTCCTCCTCTCCTCCTCCTGATGATATAAAGTCCTCCTCTCCTCCTCCTGATGATATAAAGTCCTCCTCTCCTCCTCCTGATGATATAAAGTCCTCCTCTCCTCCTCCTGATGATATAAAGTCCTCCTCTCCTCCTCCTGATGATATAAAGTCCTCCTCTCCTCCTCCTGATGATATAAAGTCCTCCTCTCCTCCTCCTGATGATATAAAGTCCTCCTCTCCTCCTCCTGATGATATAAAGTCCTCCTCTCCTCCTCCGATGATATAAAGTCCTCCTCTCCTCCTCCTGATGATATAAAGTCCTCCTCTCCTCCTCCCGATGATATAAAGTCCTCCTCTCCTCCTCCTGATGATATAAAGTCCTCCTCTCCTCCTCCTGATGATATAAAGTCCTCCTCCTCCTCCTCCTGATGATATAAAGTCCTCCTCTCCTCCTCCTGATGATATAAAGTCCTCCTCTCCTCCTCCTGATGATATAAAGTCCTCCTCTCCTCCTCCTGATGATATAAAGTCCTCCTCTCCTCCTCCTGATGATATAAAGTCCTCCTCTCCTCCTCCTGATGATATAAAGTCCTCCTCTCCTCCTCCTGATGATATAAAGTCCTCCTCTCCTCCTCCTGATGATATAAAGTCCTCCTCTCCTCCTCCTCCGATGATATAAAGTCCTCCTCTCCTCCTCCTGATGATATAAAGTCCTCCTCTCCTCCTCCTGATGATATAAAGTCCTCCTCTCCTCCTCCTGATGATATAAAGTCCTCCTCTCCTCCTCCTGATGATATAAAGTCCTCCTCTCCTCCTCCTGATGATATAAAGTCCTCCTCTCCTCCTCCCGATGATATAAAGTCCTCCTCTCCTCCTCCTGATGATATAAAGTCCTCCTCTCCTCCTCCCGATGATATAAAGTCCTCCTCTCCTCCTCCTGATGATATAAAGTCCTCCTCTCCTCCTCCTGATGATATAAAGTCCTCCTCTCCTCCTCCTGATGATATAAAGTCCTCCTCTCCTCCTCCTGATGATATAAAGTCCTCCTCTCCTCCTCCTGATGATATAAAGTCCTCCTCTCCTCCTCCTGATGATATAAAGTCCTCCTCTCCTCCTCCTGATGATATAAAGTCCTCCTCTCCTCCTCCTGATGATATAAAGTCCTCCTCTCCTCCTCCTGATGATATAAAGTCCTCCTCTCCTCCTCCCGATGATATAAAGTCCTCCTCTCCTCCTCCTGATGATATAAAGTCCTCCTCTCCTCCTCCTGATGATATAAAGTCCTCCTCTCCTCCTCCTGATGATATAAAGTCCTCCTCTCCTCCTCCTGATGATATAAAGTCCTCCTCTCCTCCTCCTGATGATATAAAGTCCTCCTCTCCTCCTCCTGATGATATAAAGTCCTCCTCTCCTCCTCCTGATGATATAAAGTCCTCCTCTCCTCCTCCTGATGATATAAAGTCCTCCTCTCCTCCTCCTGATGATATAAAGTCCTCCTCTCCTCCTCCTGATGATATAAAGTCCTCCTCTCCTCCCTGATGATATAAAGTCCTCCTCTCCTCCTCCTGATGATATAAAGTCCTCCTCTCCTCCTGATGATATAAAGTCCTCCTCTCCTCCTCCTGATGATATAAAGTCCTCCTCTCCTCCTCCTGATGATACAGTATAAAGTCCTCCTCTCCTCCCGATGATATAAAGGAGAGGAGGACAAGTAACACACACACACACACACACACACACACACACACACACCCCAGTAGGTGGAGAGAGGAGAAGGAGGAACTAAGATCTTGTGATCCAGTGAAAGTGAAAGAGTTTATTCAGTTGACTGAAGTTTGAGGCGACAGACGAGGGAGGAATCTAAAGCTGATGCAGGTGAGTCTTCATCTAACCTTTCTTTTATTTCACAGCCAAAGTCTCTGAGTGAATTTCCTCCCTGTGGACTGGAGAGGAAAGACCTGCTGACATGAACTCAACAGTTTG
>CM077803.1:27435904-27460904 GCA_039737535.1 Lagodon rhomboides
CTCCCGATGATATAAAGTCCTCCTCTCCTCCTGATGATATAAAGTCCTCCTCTCCTCCTCCTGATGATATAAAGTCCTCCTCTCCTCCTCCTGATATAAAGTCCTCCTCTCCTCCTCCTGATGATATAAAGTCCTCCTCTCCTCCCGATGATATAAAGTCCTCCTCTCCTCCTGATGATATAAAGTCCTCCTCTCCTCCTCCTGATGATATAAAGTCCTCCTCTCCTCCTCCTGATGATATAAAGTCCTCCTCTCCTCCTCCCGATGATATAAAGTCCTCCTCTCCTCCTCCCGATGATATAAAGTCCTCCTCTCCTCCTCCCGATGATATAAAGTCCTCCTCTCCTCCTCCTGATGATATAAAGTCCTCCTCTCCTCCTCCTGATGATATAAAGTCCTCCTCTCCTCCTCCTGATGATATAAAGTCCTCCTCTCCTCCTCCTGATGATATAAAGTCCTCCTCTCCTCCTCCTGATGATATAAAGTCCTCCTCTCCTCCTCCCGATGATATAAAGTCCTCCTCTCCTCCTCCTCTCCTCCTCCTCTCCTCCTCCTGATGATATAAAGTCCTCCTCTCCTCCTCCTGATGATATAAAGTCCTCCTCTCCTCCTCCCGATGATATAAAGTCCTCCTCTCCTCCTCCTCTCCTCCTCCTCTCCTCCTCCCGATGATATAAAGTCCTCCTCTCCTCCTCCCGATGATATAAAGTCCTCCTCTCCTCCTCCCGATGATATAAAGTCCTCCTCTCCTCCTCCCGATGATATAAAGTCCTCCTCTCCTCCTCCCGATGATATAAAGTCCTCCTCTCCTCCTCCCGATGATATAAAGTCCTCCTCTCCTCCTCCCGATGATATAAAGTCCTCCTCTCCTCCTCCCGATGATATAAAGTCCTCCTCTCCTCCTCCCGATGATGTAAAGTCCTCCTCTCCTCCTCCCGATGATATAAAGTCCTCCTCTCCTCCTCCCGATGATATAAAGTCCTCCTCTCCTCCTCCCGATGATATAAAGTCCTCCTCTCCTCCTGATGATATAAAGTCCTCCTCTCCTCCTGATGATATAAAGTCCTCCTCTCCTCCTCCTGATGATATAAAGTCCTCCTCTCCTCCTCCTGATGATATAAAGTCCTCCTCTCCTCCTCCTGATGATATAAAGTCCTCCTCTCCTCCTCCTGATGATATAAAGTCCTCCTCTCCTCCTCCTGATGATATAAAGTCCTCCTCTCCTCCTCCTGATGATATAAAGTCCTCCTCTCCTCCTCCTGATGATATAAAGTCCTCCTCTCCTCCTCCTGATGATATAAAGTCCTCCTCTCCTCCTCCTGATGATATAAAGTCCTCCTCTCCTCCTGATGATATAAAGTCCTCCTCTCCTCCTCCTGATGATATAAAGTCCTCCTCTCCTCCTGATGATATAAAGTCCTCCTCTCCTCCTCCTGATGATATAAAGTCCTCCTCTCCTCCTCCTGATGATATAAAGTCCTCCTCTCCTCCTCCTGATGATATAAAGTCCTCCTCTCCTCCTCCTGATGATATAAAGTCCTCCTCTCCTCCTCCTGATGATATAAAGTCCTCCTCTCCTCCCTGATGATATAAAGTCCTCCTCTCCTCCTCCCTGATGATATAAAGTCCTCCTCTCCTCCCTGATGATATAAAGTCCTCCTCTCCTCCTCCTGATGATATAAAGTCCTCCTCCTCCTCCTCCTGATGATATAAAGTCCTCCTCTCCTCCTGATGATATAAAGTCCTCCTCTCCTTCCTGATGATATAAAGTCCCCCTCTCCTCCTCCTGATGATATAAAGTCCTCCTCTCCTCCTCCTGATGATATAAAGTCCTCCTCTCCTCCTCCTGATGATATAAAGTCCTCCTCTCCTCCTCCTGATGATATAAAGTCCTCCTCTCCTCCTCCTGATGATATAAAGTCCTCCTCTCCTCCTGATGATATAAAGTCCTCCTCTCCTCCTCCTGATGATATAAAGTCCTCCTCTCCTCCTCCTGATGATATAAAGTCCTCCTCTCCTCCTCCTGATGATATAAAGTCCTCCTCTCCTCCTCCTGATGATATAAAGTCCTCCTCTCCTCCTCCTGATGATATAAAGTCCTCCTCTCCTCCTCCTGATGATATAAAGTCCTCCTCTCCTCCTCCCGATGATATAAAGTCCTCCTCTCCTCCTCCTGATGATATAAAGTCCTCCTCTCCTCCTCCTGATGATATAAAGTCCTCCTCTCCTCCTCCTGATGATATAAAGTCCTCCTCTCCTCCTCCTGATGATATAAAGTCCTCCTCTCCTCCTCCTCACTAACTGATCTGAGACCAGATTTACACCTTTACTCAGATGAAACAGTGATGACAGCTGATTCTGTTTATTTGTTCATTAGATTTGTGACTCAGCTCGAGGTGACAGCGTCTCGTTTCATCTGGATCTATAATCATGTCTGAGGTGTGAGACAGGTGTGTGAGACAGGTGTGTTGTAACACACCTGTCTCACACAGCTGTGAGTACTGTCAGCAGCACAAACAACCATTTTCAAAAAGAAACCTACAACATTATAAACCTTTTTATTTGTGAGCAGCAGATCTGATCGGCTGTTTGTATTGATCTGTTTGTGTGTCTTCACATGCAGCTCAGAGCGTGTGTGTGTGTGTGTGTGTGTGTGTGTGTGTGTGTGTGTGTGCACAGAGCGTTTATATTTGTAAAGAGTTTAAGTGAACACGGAGGAGAACTAACATGTATATTAAAGTTAAATATTCTATCTGATCTCTATATTGTGGCTCCTGAGCAGGTGAGCAGGAGCAGTCAGCTGCAGCACGATGCGTTCAGGTACAATCAGAGACACAAAGGTCGGAGGTGTTGACATCAGACGTGACGTGTCTGACATGTGATCACATGGACAGTGTTTGGAAATGTCCCTCATCCTCTGCCGTACGTTAGAACACAGTCAGTCCTGTTCTTCAGAATCAGTTTGAACTTCACGTCGTTTGTTTTTGTCTGGTTCATGTTTTTGAGGATATCTAACGTGACGTACACGCTTCCAGCTGGAGATTAGTGTTATTGTTTGGGTTTTATTTTACAATTTCACAATCATGTGTGACAGATATTTACTGTTTGGTGTCCATGTCTGCTGACTGCGGCCGTCAGGCTGCTGGCTCCAGCTGATCGGCAGCTCGTCACTGTGGATCCGTCTGATGATGTCACTGCTGATATTGATCTGTTGTCAGTGTGTCTTCTGACTCTACAGAGGTGGAGGTGATGAATCCTCCTGATCACCTCCGTCAGCTGGTCGTCAGCATTAATCAGCTGTATTGATGATCCCGGCTGACCTCAGGTGTCCTCAGGTGTCTCTGACGTAATAAAGACGTGACAGATGTCCTCACAGCTGTGACGCAGTGACATCACATGTTTGTGGCTGAATGTTGATTGATCCTGAGCTGCTGTCAATAAACACTCACCTGCGACTCCCTGCGGTCTGACACATGAATCTGAATACTGATGATACTGATGAGGTGATGATACAGACTGAGGAGGACAGGTCTGCAGCCGCACGGAGCTCCTGTCCTCTGGACTCGTTAATATCTGGAGATAAATATTTGGTAACACTTTATTATATCTATCTATCTATCTATCTATCTATCTATCTATCTATCTATCTATCTATCTATCTATCTAGATATATAGATATAGATAAATCCAAATAAATAAATCTAAATAAATAAATCTAAATAAATAAATAAATAAAAATCTATCTATTTATCTGTATCTATATAGATAGATAGATAGATAGATAGATAGATTGATTGATAGATAGATAGATAGATAGATAGATTGATTGATTGATTGATAGATAGATATCATATGATTCAGATAAAACAATGAATTAAAAATATATTTTTATAAACTATTAATGAGCTGCTCAGTGTGGAGCTGATGATGCTTCATCAATACTGTGAAGGTCACAACATTGTTACAGCTGCTTAATACATGTTTAATGTGAAGAAGAAGAAGAAGCAGAAGAAGAAGAAGGAGGAGGAGAAGAAGAAGAGAAGAAGAAGAAGAAGAAGCAGAAGAAAAGAAGAAGCAGAAGAAGAAGCAGAAGAAGAAGAAGAAGCAGAAGAAGTAGCAGAAGCAGCAGCAGCAGCAGAAGAAGCAGAAGAAGAAGAAGCAGAAGAAGAAGACGAAGAAGCAGAAGAAGAAGCAGCAGAAGAAGAAGAAAAGAAGCAGAAGAAGAACAGGAAGAAGCAGAAGAAAAGAAGAAGACGAAGAAGAAGAAGAAGAAGCAGAAGAAATAGCAGAAGCAGCAGCAGCAGCAGCAGCAGCAGCAGCAGCAGCAGCAGCAGCAGCAGCAGCAGCAGCAGAGGGCGCGCTGTCTCCTCCGGGCCGCGGGGGGCAGCAGAGCCGCAGCTCTGTTCGGCGCCACAAAGAAACTCCTGGAACTTCTTGTCTGAAGCGTCTCGAACAGACTTTTCACAGACAAACACTGAGCATGTCGTCAGAACCGAGCCGTCACCGCTGAGGTTCGTTTCTGGATCTGAAACGCGGGAAACTCCCAGATGTTTGCGGTAAGTGTGACGTCACCAGAAGTTAACATTAATCTGGTTTATGTGAAACATCAGAAAGTTGTTCGGCTCGTGAAGACGTGACGCAAACAACCGGTCCGACAGCGTCCTGGTTCCGTCTCGGTTCTGTCTGCTGGGGTCAAGAACCAGAACGTGAGCTTTTCCACTGCGAGTTCTGTTTACATCTTCAGTAGCTTCCAGGTCACGTGACCCAGAACGAGCCGAACCTCTGGATCACGTGTCGGTGCTGTTCTTTGTTGTCCTCATATCTGTAAAGATGAAGCGAGTGGATTCAGTCAGCGGGTCGGTGCCGAGTCAGCGGGTCGGTGCCGAGTCAGCGGGTCGGTGCCGAGTCAGCAGGTTCTGCAGAAGCTTCAGGTGAAAGTCTCGTTTCGAAGTGAACAAAGAACAGAAGATTCACAGGAGTTCTGGTCCAGTAGAGTCCTCGTGCCTCCCGAACCGGGCTGCTCGTGCCAACCCTAACACTGAGTCAGTAAAGCTGGTTAAACAGGGTCATGGTGGTTCTGGTTCTGCGGCTCAGTTTCAGGTGCTGGAGCCTTTTTCCCACACAGTTTCAGATGTGGGTCAGTTTGGGTCTGTGCACATGGTGAACAGTTCCACCTTTGACTGGGTTCTTGGGTCTGGATCCTTGGTCCTGCTGCAGCTGGCTGACGGTGGGACGCCTCACACCTTCCAACAAAGTCCCTGATGACTGGACCGGGTCACTGTCCACGTCCTGTTTGTTTAAAGGATCCAGCCGGCCGGGT
Organism: Lagodon rhomboides; assembly: GCA_039737535.1. NCBI lineage: Eukaryota > Metazoa > Chordata > Actinopteri > Spariformes > Sparidae > Lagodon > Lagodon rhomboides. Next base: position 27,441,225 of record CM077803.1, read on the forward strand.
TATTGCTCCGGTCCAACAGTTCCAGCAGCCTTGTGGTTAAAATATGAGGATGGATTGTGTTAAAAGAAGAGGACAAGTCAACACATAAAGGTCTGAGAGACACTGAGACACACTGAGAGACACTGAGGGAGACACTGAGAGACACTGAGGGACACTGAGACACACTGAGAGACACTGAGACACACTGAGAGACACTGAGACACACTGAGGGACACTGAGAGACACTGTGAGACACTGAGACACACTGAGAGACACTGTGAGAGACACTGAGACACACTGAGAGACACTGTGAGAGACACTGAGACACACTGTGAGACACTGAGACACACTGAGAGACACTGAGGGACACTGAGAGACACTGAGGGACACTGAGGGACACTGAGAGACACTGTGAGACACTGAGACACACTGAGAGACACTGAGACACACTGAGGGACACTGAGAGACACTGAGAGACACTGAGGGACACTGAGAGACACTGTGAGAGACACTGTGAGAGACACTGAGACACACTGAGACACACTGTGAGACACACTGAGAGACACTGAGAGACACTGAGAGACACTGAGAGACACTGAGGGACACACTGAGGGACACTGAGACACACTGAGAGACACTGAGGGACACTGTGAGACACTGAGAGACACTGTGAGAGACACTGTGACACACTGAGGGACACTGAGAGACACTGAGAGACACTGAGAGACACTGAGGGACACTGAGGGACACACTGAGAGACACACTGAGAGACACTGAGGGACACTGTGAGACACTGAGAGACACTGTGAGAGACACTGTGAGAGACACTGTGAGAGACACTGTGACACACTGAGAGACACTGAGACACACTGAGAGACACTGAGGGACACTGAGAGACACTGAGGGACACTGAGGGACACTGAGAGACACACTGAGGGACACTGAGAGACACACTGAGAGACACACTGAGAGACACTGAGGGACACTGTGAGACACTGAGAGACACTGAGAGACACTGTGAGAGACACTGAGACACACTGAGGGACACTGAGAGACACTGAGAGACACTGAGGGACACTGTGAGACACTGAGGGACACTGAGAGAGACACTGAGGGACACTGAGACACTGTGAGAGACACTGTGAGAGACACTGAGGGACACTGAGAGACACTGAGGGACACTGAGAGACACTGTGAGACACTGAGAGACACTGAGACACACTGAGGGACACTGAGAGACACTGAGAGACACTGAGGGACACTGAGAGACACTGAGAGACACTGAGGGACACTGAGAGACACTGTGACACACTGAGGGACACTGAGAGACACTGAGGGACACTGAGACACACTGAGGGACACTGAGAGACACTGAGAGACACTGAGGGACACTGAGAGACACTGTGACACACTGAGGGACACTGAGAGACACTGAGAGACACTGAGGGACACTGAGAGACACTGAGAGACACTGAGAGACACTGAGAGACACTGTGACACACTGAGGGACACTGAGAGACACTGAGGGACACTGAGAGACACACTGAGGGACACTGTGAGAGACACTGAGGGACACTGAGAGAGACACTGAGGGACACTGAGGGACACTGAGACACAGTTGGACAGACGGCCTTGGACGTACCCACAACACCAACGTGTGTCCAGGAAGCACAGAGGTCAGTGATGTCACTGTGTGATGTCAGACAGTGATGTCACTGTGTGATGTCAGACAGTGATGTCAGCTCAGAGCTCGGTGATGAAGGTGTGATGAACCACGAGGTTAAAGGTCAGTACGTGAAATAAAATAGTTTGTGTTGACTCCAGCGGGGTGAAGACGAGCTGGTGGAGGAAAAGCCTCCAGCAGGCTTCATCACACAGCTGTCCGTCAGGAACAGCTGACGTTTGTGTCGCGTCACGAAGGAGGTTCTTTGTTAAATGGGTCTGAGTGCAGCGGTCTGTTGGTCCAGTGTGACCCGCACACCTTTACACCTTTACCTGTCCAACTCTCAGGCAGGGACGGTCTGAGGGTTCTGCCGCCAGTCAGGTGACCCACTGACTCAAAATGTCTTCAGGTACTGGTTGAATAAGACACACCTGTTTTTATCTTAATATTTTCAGATGATCCAGGAGAGTCCGGAGGAGGAGAGGAGGAGGGAGGTGGGCTGCCAGTGGGAGAGTCCGGAGGAGGAGAGGAGGAGGAGGGAGGTGGGCTGCCAGTGGGAGAGTCCGGAGGAGGAGAGGAGGAGGGAGGTGGGCTGCCAGTGGGAGAGTCCGGAGGAGGAGAGGAGGGAGGTGGGCTGTCAGAGCGACTCAGCAGAGAGGAGAGACGCTGCTGTCCAGGTGGACCTGCTGAGTCAGCAGCTCAGCTGGAGACACACAGGTGAGACACGCTGCAGGTACGACCTCTGGACAGAGAGTGTCACCATCCATCCTGAGTAATCTGATTACTCGTGTACAGGTGTGAATGCACACAGTGAATCTACAGCTGATGTAAATCTGTGTGTGTGTGTGTGTGTGTGTGTGTGTGTGTGTGTGTACTCAGGTGTGTGTGGCGTGGCGTGGCGGTGTGTGTCTGTCAGAGCAGATGAACCAGGAGGTGGCGCCCTGCTGCAGCACTGCGGGACACACCACAGCCCCCCCCTTGGACACACTCAATTACCCACAATGCCTCTGTTCCAATCACCTTCACCGCCAGAGTCCAGAGAGCTCCAGCAGACCACCTCGTTACCCAGAATGCCTCTGTGTGAGCCGCTCCTCCTGCTGCCTCCAGCAGACGTCTCAGCTCCTCCTCCTGGACTCATCGCTCCTCTGAGCCCCCACCTGGCTGAGGAGGTGGAGGGGGAGAAGGAGGAGGAGGTGGAGGGGGAGGGACTTAAACCTGTGACAACAGAGGAGACGGAGCAGGTGGGGAGGCCGAGGAGGAAGAGGGTCGGTCCACCAATCAGATACCTGCTGGAGTCTGAGGAGCAGTCACATGGCCTGCCAGTGGCCAATCCCAGCAGGGGAATGACGGTGGAGGAGAAGGAGGAGGAGGAGAAGGAGGAGGAGGTGGAGGATGGAGTTAAACCTGTGAAGACAGAGGAGACGGAGCAGGCAGGGAGGCCGAGGAGGAAGACTGTCGGTCCACCAATCAGATATCTGCTGGAGTCTGAGGAGCAGTCACATGGCCTCTCAGTGACCAATCACAGCAGGGGAATGATGGTGAGGGAGGTGGAGGAGAAGGAGGTGGAGGAGGAGGAGAAGGAGGTGGAGGAGGAAGAGGAGGGGGAGGAGGAGGATGGAGTTAAACCTGTGAAGACAGAGGAGACGGAGCAGGCAGGGAGGCCGAGGAGGAAGACTGTCGGTCCACCAATCAGATACCTGCTGGAGTCTGAGGAGCAGTCACATGGCCTCTCAGTGACCAATCACAGCATAGCGAGGGGAGCAAAGGTGAAAATGAAGCCGGGGAGGCTGAGGACAGAGCACCAGGAGGAGGAGGAGGAGGAGGGAGGAGGAGAGGAGGGGTGGAGCTCTGTCAGGTACGTCCTCACTTCACATCCAACAGAAACATGATGTAATGTGTGAGCTGAGCGTCTCGTCTCTGCAGCCTCAGGGTTCAGCTTCATTACGTGTTGGAGACACTTCTTCTCTTGGTGGTCCTCTGATTCAGACCAAACATCAGGCCAGTTATTCACACGTCTGCATCACAGACAACATCAGTGAAGAGACACGAGGAAACGCAAATCTGCTTGTATTTGTGTCGGTGAAAACAGAATTCAAGTGAGGAAAAAACTGCTTTTAACAGGCAGAAACCTCGAGCAGAACCGGACTCATGATTCATGATGATGGAGGAGAGGATGATAATCAGGAGTCTGTACGATGACACATCTCCTGTCCTGAGACAGGACCAATGAGGAGCTAACTCCGCCTCGTAAAAGCCTGAACTCGTGCTGCGTCGGGTCAGTACAGCAGAGCTCTGTGTGTCTGCAAACAGCCGATCGTCGTCCTCTCCTCCACTGTTGGTCATGAGAGTTTGGACATCAGTGACGTGAACGTTAGCGCTGACAGATGTTCAGACAGCGTCACAAGAAACCCTCGCTTGAGTTCAGTATTTTTAACTCGTCACATCATTCACATGGTGAGATTTCTCAGGAAATACTGGGTTCTAAAACCAGCTCATCACCTGAGATAATAACCCACCTGTCTGTCTGTCTGTCTGTCTGTCTGCCATCAGGTGTGTGGTCTGACCTTCACCTGTGAGTCGTCCCTGCAGCTCCACCTGCCCGTCCACAGAGCAGGAAGCCAGCTCAGCTTTAACAACACTTCACTCGTGCACCATCATCACCACAACAAACAGGAGGAGCTGAACACCAACAGTGATGGAGACAGGATGGAGAGGAGAGACGAGGAGGAGGTGAAGACCAACAGTGATGGAGACAGGATGGAGAGGAGAGACGAGGAGGAGGTGAAGACCAACAGTGATGGAGACAGGATGGAGAGGAGAGACGAGGAGGAGGTGAAGACCAACAGTGATGGAGACAGGATGGAGAGGAGAGACGAGGAGGAGGTGAAGACCAACAGTGATGGAGACAGGATGGAGAGGAGAGACGAGCAGGAGGTGAACACCCTCCTCCAAGTTTCCACAAAGGCTTCTGATTGGCTGAGATGCAGAAAGCGTGTGCACAGAAATCCACAGTGGTTGGTCGACTTCTGCACCACAATGAGGAGAAGATGGCAGGAGAGAGATGGAGCGAGGGGGAGGAAGAGGAAGAGGTGTCGAGAGGAAGAGGAGCAGGAGAGAGGAGGAGGTGGAGGAGAAGAAAAGAAGGAGAAGGAGCAGCCTCAGAGGCCGAGGAGGACCAGGGTCGGCCCTCCAATCAGGTACCTCCTGGAGTCAGAGGAGCTGTCACATGGTCCAATAACAACCAATCAGGACAGAGCAGGGGGATGGAGAGAAGGTAGAAAACCACAGAAGAAGATCAACGCTGAGGGCGGGGCTTCAGATGACGCAGCAGTGATTGACAGTCCTGAGTTCACAGAGCAGTCAGGTCGGACCAATCAGGACAGAGCGAACAGACTCAAAGAGAGAGGAGGACGACTAAATAAGGTCGGGATGGAATGTGAGGCTGGGGGCGGGGCTTCAGAGAGACACAAGACCCTCCTCCCAGCTACCACAAAAGCCACTGATTGGCTGAGACGCAGAGAGCTTGAGCGCAGAAATCCACGGTGGAGGGTCGACTACCGAACCACGATGAGGAAGAGACGGCAGGACAGAGATGGAGCGAGGGGGAGGAAGAGGAGGAGGTGCAGAGAGGAAGAGGAGGAGGCCAGGAAGGAGGCAGGAGGAGGAGGAGGAGGAGAGGCTGACAAGGGAGGAGGAGACGAGGAGGGGGAGCAGCCGCAGAGGCCGAGGAGGAAGATGGTCGGCCCTCCAATCAGGTACCTCCTGGAGTCAGAGGAGCTGTCACATGGACCAATAACAACCAGTCAGGACAGAGCAGGCGGATGGAGAGAAGGTAGAAAACCACAGAAGAAGATCAATGCTGAGGGCGGGGCCACTGATTGGCTGAGACGCAGAGAGCTTGTGCGCAGAAATCCACAGTGGAGGGTCGACTACCGAACCACGATGAGGAAGAGACGGCAGGACAGAGATGGAATGACGGGGAGGAAGAGGAGGAGGTGCAGAGAGGAAGAGGAGGAGGTGAAACAATTCTGTCTGAGGGAGGAGGGAGAAGGAGAGGACAAGGAGGAGGAGGAGGAGGAGGAGGTGAAACAATTCTGTCTGAGGGAGGACGGAGGAGGAGAGGACGAGGAGAAGATGAAGGAGGACGGAGGAGGAGAGGCTGACAACGGAGGAGGTGATGAGGAGGAGGAGGAGGAGAGACAGACAGAGGTGAAAAAGGAGGAGGAGCAGCCTCAGAGGCCGAGGAGGACGATGGTCGGCCCTCCAATCAGGTACCTCCTGGAGTCAGAGGAGCTGTCACATGGTCATCAGGACAGAGCGGGGGAATTTAAAGAGGGTAGAAAACCACAGAAGAAGAGCCAGGAGGGGGGCGGGGCTTCAGATGATGCAGCAGTGATTGACAGGTTCTGGGAGGACACAGACAGGCAGGCGCAGAGACAGATGGGTCTGACCAATCAGGACAGATTGGACGGACCCAGTGAAAGAGGAGGAAGTAAGGTCGTGATTCACATGGAGGCTGGGGGCGGGGCTTCAGAGAGGACCGACAGAGCTCCACCTGTCTCAGACAGACAGACGGGTTCATACAGACGGTCGTACCTGGTGTACATCAACCTGCAGAGCAGCCAGGTGACCGTTCTCTCCCCCTGCTGTGTCAGACTGCAGCGCCTCCCTCTGATTGGCTGATTGTTTTATTAACATGTGAAATATGTACATTAAAGGTTTGTATGTGATGTGTGAAATCAGCTGTTTGGTCCTTTAAACTGATGAAACGATTAAAGGTTTATCTCATTATTGTGACTTTGTTTTTGTTCATCAAGACTTAGTTTTCATTGACTGGCAGCTTTGACACTGACATCGAATCACATCACACCACCACCCGGCACCGCCCAGCACCGCACCGCATCGCATCACACCACCCCGACCTGAGCACAGCAACACAACACACGTTTGTCTTGTTTTTATTAAACATGTATTTTTGTGAGGTCATCATCAGGGACTGTGTGTTTGTACGTGCTGTGTGTTAGAGACGTGCGAGTGTTTGAGTGTTTGGATCCGTCTGTCTCGGTCCAGAGTCGTCCTCACAGCGGACCCTCCCCTGAGTCAGCACATTTATCCATCAACTTCACCTGGTTTCATTTCAGTGAACATCAGTGTCACCACAAAACAAAGCTTCATGAAAAACATTAGTCATAATAATGAGATCAAACGTCAGATGGAAAGTCAGAACTCTCATCAATCATGTGACGACCCCTCACATTTATCAGGTGACCCTCTGGAGGGGCCCGACCCCCAGGCCCGACCCTCAGGCCCGAACCCAGGCTCGACTCCAGCGTCTGACCGTTCAGGCCAGACTCCAGTCTCAACCCCAGGTCTCCACTCAGGCCAGAGCCTCCGACCCGGCTGCCGGGCTAGAACCGACTGCACTCCACCGTCTGACTGTTTATGAGTAGCAGTAATCAATAATGTCCCGTAGGATCAGAGATCAGTCACACTTACACTGTTCCTGCTGCGGTACATCTGTACTTTTGATTTGAAGGAACTTGTCACGGAGTATTTGAAGTAAACAATCTGATTACTTGTCCTCGTGCTGATGTCTGTGTATTTCCTGTCAGCTGTTTTATTAATGAACGGTTTAATCGACGTCACATCCGGCCGTCAGTCCGTTCTGATCCCCGGCAGCTGATCGTGTCCGCGCGCAGCACACACATTACGGTAGCGGCTCGCGCTCCGTCCTTTACGGTAGAGGAGTAGAAGCCGGAAGTGAGCTCAGACGCGCGGGCTCGTTGTCCTGAGGAGGAAGATGGAGATGAAGCTCGTGCTGAAATGACTGAAAGCGGCGCTCAGGTCAGGAAATGAACACGTTACTCTGGTTTGTGAGTAATCAGAGTATCTGCTGAACAGTTACTGTTCTGCTGCTGAGCACGTGACGCGGTGCTGACGTTCACCGACTCGCCTTCACCTCCAGAACTTTATGACTTTAATACTTTAAAGTAAACTACTTCTTCTGACTGTAACTACAGCTGCGGGTCTTTTCAAAATAAAAGCTTTCTCAATCTAGCAGATGTGATGTTATTCTGGTCTGTCTGTGACGTGGTTACTGTAATCTGTTACTCCAGAGTCTGAGTCTGCACAGCGAGCAGACCGAAACACAAACACAAGTTCACCTGAGCAACAGGAGGCAGAGCTGCAGTAACAGATTACAGATTACATGTACTCAGATTACATGATCAGATTACTACAGATTACAGTCAACTCAGCAGATTATTTCAATGTGTAATCTGATTATTGTCACAGATAGTTACAGATTACTTGATTACGTGTTGGTACAGTCTATGTGTTGGTACAGTCTATGTGTTGGTACAGTCTATGTGTTGGTACAGTCTATGTGTTGGGGCAGTCTATGTGTTGGTACAGTCTATGTGTTGGTACAGTCTATGTGTTGGTACAGTCTATGTGTTGGTACAGTCTGTGTGTTGGTACAGTCTATGTGTTGGTACAGTCTATGTGTTGGTACAGTCTATGTGTTGGTACAGTCTATGTGTTGGGGCAGTCTATGTGTTGGGGCAGTCTATGTGTTGGTACAGTCTATGTGTTGGGGCAGTCTATGTGTTGGTACAGTCTATGTGTTGGGACAGTCTATGTGTTGGTACAGTCTATGTGTTGGGGCAGTCTATGTGTTGGGGCAGTCTATGTGTTGGTACAGTCTATATGTTGGGGCAGTCTATATGTTGGGACAGTCTATATGTTGGGGCCGTGTACATGTTGGTACAGTCTATGTGTTGGGACAGTCTATGTGTTGGTACAGTCTATGTGTTGGGACAGTCTATATGTTGGGACAGTCTATGTGTTGGTACAGTCTATGTGTTGGTGCAGTCTATGTGTTGGGGCAGTCTATGTGTTGGTACAGTCTATGTGTTGGTACAGTCTATGTGTTGGTACAGTCTATGTGTTGGGGCAGTCTATGTGTTGGTACAGTCTATGTGTTGGGACAGTCTATGTGTTGGTACAGTCTATGTGTTGGTACAGTCTATATGTTGGGGCAGCGTATGAACAGTAGAGTGATAACTGTGTGTCCCTGCAGCTGTTTGCTCGTCTGGAGGCTCGACGCTGTCTGAAGGACATCGAAACTCGTCTGTTTCCTGAAGATGGAGGACCCGACCATGGTGAGTGGCCACGCCCACTTCCTGTCAACACACGTCATGTGACCTCACTGAATCATGAGAGGAGCCAGATTACTGCTGACTGTGTTAATAACTGCTGTAACTGATGAGCTCCTGTGTGTTTGACTCCGTCAGGTGAGGTGGTGGAGCTGTACGGACCAGAGGGAACAGGTGAGTTCACCCTGCAGGAAGCAGCCTGGCTTCAACTTCCTGTGAAGTGGTGTGTTGTGTTATGTGCGTGTGTGTGTGTGTGTGTGTCTCAGGTAAGACGGAGCTGCTCTACCACCTGCTGTGTCGCTGCGTGTTGCCGGTGGCGTCCGGCGGTCTGGAGGTGGACGTTGTGTTCGTGGACACAGACTACAGTCTGGACATGTTACGACTGGTCAGCATCCTGGACAGCAGGCTGAACGCAGGTACACACACACACACACACACACACACACACACACACACACACACACACACACACACACACACACACATTAGAGGGCGCTAACCTCTGTCATCTCTCTCTCTCTCTCTCTGTGTAGCTCGCTCGCCCTCGGCAGGCTCAGATGAGGCCTCGCTGCGTCGGTGTCTGTCTCGCCTCCTCGTCGTCCACTGCTCCTCCTCCTCCCAGCTCCTCCTCACCCTCCACTTCCTGGAGACCTCCTTGTCTTCGCGGCCCGGCCTGGCGCTCCTTCTTATTGACAGCATCTCTGCTTTCTATTGGCAGGACCGCTGTGAGGGCGGGGCCAGCATCGCCAAGCAGGAAGAGAGGCTCAGCAGGTGTGCAGAGCTGCTGGGCCGCCTGCTCAGGTAGCTGTCCATCAGTCAGGTGGTTCTGTTCCTCCTGCAGGTGGTTCCACTGGGTTCTAGACATCCTTTAGATTAAGAGAGGTGTTGAGGGCGTCTGGCAGCTGTCTGTGGAGCTGATGGTGCTGGTGGAGGTCTATATCTATGGATCCCGTAGGTTCTTATCGCCACTGACACTGAAGAGTTCCCTTATGAAGCTGCAGTGGTCAGAGGAGGTTCGTAAGGTTTTAGGGAGGGTGGCGACTCAGGAGTTCCTTACAGTTATTGATTGAGGAAGTCTTTGGGGTCCGTACGGTACTTCCAGGTGTTTTCAGGCGGTGTTTGTAGAGCTTGAGGTGATGAGGGAGGTTCTGTAAGTGGAGGAGTTAGTTCTGACATGTTAGACATCGTTCTCCACCGACACCATCCAAACACATCGAGACATGTGAATGCTGCTCCACCCAGCTGGAGAAGTGAAGCTGTTCTGGAGGAACCTGGTGGAACCTGATGGAACCTGATGGAACCTGATGGAACCTGATGGAACCACACTAACCTCACTAACGCTGCATCTTGTGTCGACTGTAGAATCTGGAACTGATCACAGCTTCCTCCTCTCAGGGATTACAGAATCACCGTCTTCGCCACCTGCCACGCCATCAGGAGGAGCTACAGTGGACCTTCCTCCTCCACCTCCTCCTCCCTCCTCCTCCTCCTCCTCCTCTGAGTGCGACCGGCCGTACCTCTGTCGCCCCTGGCAACGGCTGGTGAACTACCGGCTGCTGTGCTCCAGGCAGGAGGCTGCAAACAACATGGCCACCACAGCAGGAGGCAGCAAGGAGCAGAGGAGGCGACGTGTCTTCTCCGTCCGCTGCACCTCCTCCAGGACGAAGGCTTCCAGGAGCAGCTCCTTCTGCGTCTCAGACGGAGGCGTGGAGTTTATCTGACGGGTCGCTGAGCTGCAGACATCAGCAGACTTACAGCAGCTGGAACAGGAAGCTGCTGCTTTTTAATATCTTTATGTTTTCCTTAAAGAAAAGAAAGTTCTCTGTATGTTTGAGTTCATGTTCAAAACATGTTCAATAAAGTTTGCTGATGTGAGAGTTGTTTTATCATCTTTACTGCACCACAGGAAGTTCTGCAGGTCGGCATCAATGCAGATCAGATCAATGGGTCACAAGATAAAATAAAAAAGAGGCTGGACAGGAGAGCGAGCTGAAGCCCCGCCCCCTCCAGTGGACCTCATGGACCTTCTCTGATCAAACCTTCGTCTGGTTGTGAACAAAGAGACAGGTAAAGTACTGATCCGGTCTGAACTGGGTCAGAACCTCACACATGATGTTTTGTGTTAAAGCTCAGTGAACTACATCGTCTCAGCAACACGGCACCAGAACCAACATGGAGCCAGCTGGGTCAGAAAAGGTTCTGACCAAGAGGAACATCACAATGAATCTGCTCATACTGACAGCTGCAGTTCTGGTTCTGGTTCAGTTCGGCTGTGACGTCTTGATAACGACGTGTGTTCAGTCTGATGACAAACATCATGTGTGATTCATGACCCAGTTCAGACCGGATCAGAACTTTATCTGTCTCTCTTCATCACTACAGACGAAGGTTTGATCGATAAGGTCTTTGGGGCGAACAGGAAGGGGCGGGGCTTCAGTGCTCTATGTTGAGTTTCACCTTAAACCCGTCTGAATCTAACGATCTCCGATTTATCTTGTGAGCGTTTGGAGGCCCGGCCCAGGTCAGAACCACAGGCCCAAACCAGCTAACTGACTCTACAGTAGTTCAAAGTGTGTCCAGCAGGGGGAGCTGCTCGCCGCTCTGACGTTCAGCTACTTTTACTGAGTTAAACTCGACTGTTACTGTAACAGAGAGACAGAATAATGTGAGTCGCAGCGGCCATGTTTACTTCTTTAATAACTGTGGTACTGACCCGTTTCAGTGACAGTACAGAGTGAAGTGTCTCCACTCGGACCTGCGGAGCCGAACACTACCGCTGGTTCTGGGCCTGTCCGAAGGGAAACGCTTTCTGGGACGACAATTATATTGAAGTGGGATTAACTCATTTTGAGTCTTTTACCTTCAAACATTAAAACAAAACCTTCTCTGGAACAGAAGTGCAGCTGCTGGAGACGTCAAGAGAAGTGTCTTCAGTCAGAGAGCGTCCAGCGAGGCTCAGGGCGAGACATCGGAGGAGATAAAGACAGAACGACTTTATTTTTAAAGCAAAAGTTAAAACATTATAAACACAGACAAAGGTCGCTCAGTGACGTCACGACTCTTCTCTGTTCTGTCGCCTCGGTGGTGGAACGAGCTCAGAGCAGAGTCTCTCTCCATCTTCTGCTCGAGACTCGAGACTCGTCTGCTCAGACTCCACGACACAACAAGGACAAACAACAAAACTGTCTGCACTTGTGTGTTCGTCTCTTTAGCACTTCAATCACAGCACTGATGCTTAAAGTATCTCTGAAGCAGCTACGAACCTCAGATGAGGACGACTTTTTCCTCGTCGACGGTGACGTCGTGGTTTCTCTCTCGTGACAAATGTACTTATTGTAAGTTGCTTTGGACCAAAGCGTCTGCTGGATGTGAGTGAAGAACCTGTCCTCCACAAACCCGCCAACAACATCTGCTTTGTGTCGTTTCTTTAAGTGATGAATGTTTGTGTTTGGTTTGGACTCATCAGTTCCACCCAGAGACGAGTATGATCCCTGAAACAGCCGTATTCTGCTGATTCAGCTCTTATTCTAATGCAGTTCTGGAAAAAGACAACAAGTCCAAACTGAGACAAGTCTGGTTCTGATGATCCGTGATCAGTCTGATTGATTCTGTACTGTTGTTCCTGTGTTGGGTCTGTTTCGGTGCTGACAGAGGAACCTGGTGACGTTCACTCTGTTTATTCTGATTTGACTAACGGTGCTGACGTCATGTGTTACAGTCCTGACGTCATGTGTCACAGTACAGACACATAAAGTGATAAACAGATGAATTGAAGGCTCAGGTACTGACGGCTCCGTGTTTGAGGCACGTGCAGCAGCAGTCCGGCTCCTCGCGGGCGGATCCAGTCCGGGACTTCAGGTCTGATGACAGACCGCTTCACCAGAGCAGCGCTCCAGCAGATCCCTCCGCGGGGTCAGACACACTTTTTACACAACACAAACAAATGATCGCAGCCGGACGCGCACGCACACACACCTACACGGTTCACACCGTCGCTCCCGGTGAACGTCGCCTCTAACCGGGCCCACAGAACCGGCCCGGCCCGGTGAGCGTGTCGCTCCGGTGCTGGAGCGAGTGTTTTCGGGGACCTACTTCTCCTGCTGTCGCTGACAGGCGGTGCTTCGGTCGCTCCCAAACATGGCCTCCATGACGGAGCGACCGCTTCAACTTTAATTTTTCGCCAATTTTCACAGCGAAACCGTCTTTTTTCCGCCTCGATCCACGGGAATGTTTGGTCGGAACCCCGAATCATGGCAGACTCGTGAAGCAGATGTGATCTTTGGGAGAAGTTCGCTGTTGGATTTAAACAGATCGCTTTAAGTTGGCTGAAAGCTGGAGAGGAAAAAGAGAATTGCATCAAATCAGTAAGCAGCTTTTTCTCCCCGCTCTCCGCTCCGGGCCGCCCAGCTCCGGTACCGCTCCGGTACCGCTCCGGTACCGCTCGGCGGCTCGCGGCGTTACCGTGACGCCGCTCGGTGTCTCTCACCGGGGCGATGAATAAGCGCGCGGTGGATGCACTCGGTTCTGGTGCGCGCTAACAGCTAGCCTGCTAGCTAATGCTAATGCTAATGCTAACAGAGAAGTGATCAGTCAACTGGGCGGTCCGGGGAAGCTAACTGCTAACGGCTAACGGCTAACTGCTCTGTTCCTACTATTCAGTTTAATGTGTGTAAACAGTGTGTGTGTGTGTGTGTGTGTGTGTGTGTGTGGCATTAACAACCTTCACTGACTCGTTTCATTTAAAACACACACACACACACACACAACTCTTCTGACAGATGGTAACCAGGCAGTTAACCACACACACACACACACACACACTTCTGATCAGCTCATGATTGATTAGTGATTAATGATCTCTGTGTGCTGTCACGTGGTGAGCTGCTGTAGGTTTATCTTAAAGGAGCGTTCTGTAGTTTTGGTGACGGCACTGTTTGACTGTGTTTATATGTGGCGGACCCTGCCACCTGGCTAGCTTCAGACAGAGTTCTGGGATGTTAGCAGAACCGCTGGTTTGTTCTCTGGTGGACACAGTTTGTATTTACCTCAGTAAAAGGTGCGACAGGATCTCGACATATTGAAACGTGACGATATATCTCATCTCGGGAGAAAAGCTGTCTCACGATGTCAGTAGCTAGCAGACGCAGAGCAGCTCCAGGCCTGCAGGAGGAGCTCCAGGCCTGCAGGAGGAGCTCCAGGCCTGCAGGAGGAGCTCCAGGCCTGCAGGAGGAGCTCCAGGCCTGCAGGAGGAGCTCCAGGCCTGCAGGAGGAGCTCCAGCCCTGCAGGAGGAGCTCCAGGCCTGCAGGAGGAGCTCCAGGCCTGCAGACAGATGTCATAGTGGTCAAACTGTGTAACTACATCGTCACGTGACGCGCTGCGGCCCAAAGACTTTCCCCAGAAGCTAACATGGTGAAAGAAGCGTCTGTAAAACGCTGGACACACCTACGCTGTTTTGTATTTTGTGACTCGATCAAGTACAATTTTTGAGATGTTTTCTTAAGAATATAGTTAAAACATTGTCTCGTTCTCACGAGCTGAGTCTCACTCGAGTCATTCATACTGTGAATATTAATATCATAGGTTTGAATTTCTACATAGTGCTTCTTTAAACTCACGTTTTCACCTGCTGGCTGGTTTTTCACCGCAGTTTATAAAAACATGAGTGAAGAAGAAAAAGAAAATAATTTCTGTATTAATGTTTTCTACAAAACATTAAAGGGCATTTATACAACATTTACAAAATGTGGACCCTGCCACTTTACTAGCTTCAGACCAGAGGCCCACAGGTTCATCAGCGCCGACCGGACCTTTGGTACCGGCTGAGCTTGGCTCCGATAGTTGCCGATGGTTGGAGGCCTCCACCAACCACTCGGGGAGGACGTCACCATCTTCATGCCGAGTCATCGTCATCAGCTGAGGCCACGTCTGAAAATACCTAAATCCTCTGAATGTAAAGTGAACAGACTGACACAGACGGGTAGCGTTGGATCTACAGCAGACGTTCACTGATGTGATTCAGACTAACGTTACTCTGACGATGGGTTAGAAAATGAAGGCTTACGCTAAATCTGTGCGATCGTAACGTTAAACGTTGGAAGAGCTGATTTTATCGGAGGCTGACGATGGCGTACATTTAAAAATAAGAAATAAAAACAATTACATTTTTAATCTAGACGACGATGTTGTACCTTCGTCTGCTCTGACACCTTCATGTGTTCACGCAGTTAACCTGAGCTGCTTCAGCATCGCCTCTAAACATCAACATGTTTCTTGTGTTCTGTAACGAAACGTTTAAGATATTTAACCTCATTAACGACCTGAAGATCATCATCATACCCTCCACGGTGTCACACACTGTTTCTAGGGGATTTGTTTCATCAGGACGGGCTTCGATCGGGCCGTAGAACATCAGGACGGGCTTTGATCGGGCTGTAGAACATCAGGACGGGCTTTGATCGGGCTGTAGAACATCAGGACGGGCTTTGATCGGGCTGTGGAACATCAGGATGGGCTTTGATCGGGCTGTAGAACATCAGGATGGACTTTGATCGGGCTGTAGAACATCAGGATGGGCTTTGATCAGGCTGTAGAACATCGGGACGGGCTTTGATCGGGCTGTAGAACGTCAGGATGGGCTTTGATCGGGCTGTAGAACATCAGGATGGGCTTTGATCGGGCTGTAGAACATCGGGATGGGCTTTGATCGGGCTGTAGAACATCGGGATGGGCTTTGATCGGGCTGTAGAACATCGGGACGGGCTTTGATCGGGCCGTAGAACATCGGGACGGTCTTCTGATCGGGCCGTAGAACATCAGGACGGGCTTTGATCGGGCCGTAGAACATCAGGACGGGCTTTGATCGGGCCGTAGAACATCGGGACGGGCTTCGATCGGGCCGTAGAACATCGGGACGGGCTTTGATCGGGCCGTAGAACATCGGGACGGGCTTTGATCGGGCCGTAGAACATCGGGACGGGCTTTGATCGGGCTGTAGAACATCGGGACGGGCTTTGATCGGGCTGTAGAACATCGGGATGGGCTTTGATCGGGCTGTAAAACATCGGGACGGGCTTTGATCGGGCTGTAGAACATCGGGACGGGCTTTGATCGGGCTGTAGAACATCGGGACGGGCTTTGATCGGGCTGTAGAACATCAGGACGGGCTTTGATCGGGCTGTAGAACATCAGGACGGGCTTTGATCGGGCCGTAGAACATCGGGGACGGGCTTTGATCGGGCTGTAGAACATCGGGACGGGCTTTGATCGGGCTGTAGAAGTTGTTAGTAGTCAGTCGGTTCTTGTTCCTTCAGATCCTTCAGCGTTCGCAGGCCGTTGAACGTCCTCTCTCCGTATTTATCCGGTAAACAAAGATGATAATCGGAGCAGAACGATGTGTTCAGGTTGTTTCAGGACAAATTCAAAAATCAGATAAGCTCAGCATCAACAAGGCAGCAGGGGTCAAAGGTCACTCAGGTCTCTGTTTGCTCACTGAGCTGTGATTGGCTGGTTGAGCTGTCGGTCGTTATGATGTCAGTGGGTCACTGGGTCACACGGCTGTCCTCAGTCTGCTGTCCTGGACTCTAGTGGACTGTGGTGGACTCTGAGCTCAGGATGTCTCGGTCAGAATCTCGATGTTCTGCTGATGATCTTAAAAACATGATGAAAGTCTACAGACGGCCTGAACGTGTGAGTCCATCAGAGAGGACATCAGGGTGGCTGTTGACTGTCCGTCCTCAGCTGGACAGCAGTGATCAGGGTGGTGACTGTGACGTAGGACGGAGGCAGAGGTTCTCAGAGAGGATGAAAACATGTTGGATTTATGGAAACGATATTATTGTTGATTTCAACAAACGCTGCAGACGGATTTGTCTTTGTCATGAGAAGATGTGTGGACTGCTGTCGTCTGATCAGGAAGGACCTTCTGAACTAAAGGGGAATTTAAATGACTTTCCAATAAACATTGTTTAATAAGTGGATTTTATAGATTTCAGTCAGATAACTGTTCACTGAAGGTTAATGAACTGTAAACGTCCTGGTGATCAGAATCATCACCGTGTGTTCTGATCAGCATGTTCTGTGTTCGTGTTGTTCATCAGCTGACACGAGTGTTTGTTTGTGGCTCGTTTGGTGAGTGAACTTCCTGAAAGTAGAAGTTTGGTCTGTGTGCGCCGAGGTTCAGACCCTGACCTGATATTTCACTGTTCCGACCACAAACCTGCAGCTGGATGTGAGCTGACAGCAGCACCTGTCCAATCAGATTCTGTGTTATTGAGCTGTCACTTCCTGATCATGTGACTGGCGTCTCCATGTGGCGCTGTAGCTTTCCCGTCCTGTACTTTGATTTAAACCTGGTGCTCAGACAAACGGAGCGATGGTCGCTTCAGATTGTCTGTCTCAGGTGAGCCTCCTCTGTCTGAGTCACAGCCTGATCTGATTGGTTACATGTCACCAGTACGAACCAATCAGGACTGAATACTCTGAACCTGCAAAGTAACTCGGAGCTAAAGTTATCCAATAAATCTATAGGAGGTTCCAGATATCAGAGCCGGTTGATCTGCTGATCCATCACAGATCTGTCGGTCTGTGTGTGCCTCCTGATGTCAGCTGATCTAAAAGCTGTTTGTAAAGATGACGAGCAGAAGAGGAAGCTGTTGGATGGTCGTCTGTCTCAGCTCACTGCTGCTCTCATGTGATGAGGTTTGACTGTGAAACAGATCTTTGATCAGGTGTTTCAGAACCACGTTCAAGTGATCAATGCAAAGAACTGTATCAGCTGGTATCATATCAGAACTAACGAACACTCACCCTGTGATCAGCTCTGCCTCAGAGACTGTGAATCTGTCAAACATGTGTTATTGATCGCCCTGTAGACGACCTCCCGCTCTGCTCTGAACCAGAACCTCTCTGAAGCAGAACCTCTCTGAACCAGAACCTCTCTGAACCAGAACCTCTCTCTCTGTTGTGTTTCAGAATGCCATCGGAGGCTCAGTCTCAGGAGCCTCGGGACAGAGGACCGGCCCCGCCAGTCACTCGGGCCGGACGCAGCGCTCAGCTGGCCAAAGCCGCTGCGACTAGCCCCGCCCCTGAGAGGAGGCCTCGTGGTCGACCTCGCAAAGATGGCAGCGGCAGCCGCGCTGCGCCTCCTGCTCCTCCGACTCCTCCTCCACCTCCACCTCCACCTCCACCTCCCAAATCAAGGAAGAAGTAAGTGTGTCTGAGGACGTGTGTGTGTGTGAGGACAGGTGTGTGTGTGAGGACAGGTGTGTGTGTGTGAGGACGTGTGTGTGTGTGAGGACGGGTGTGTGTGAGGACGTGTGTGTCTGAGGACGTGTGTGTGTGTGTCTGAGGACAGGTGTGTGTCTGAGGACGTGTGTGTGTCTGAGGACGTGTGTGTCTGAGGACAGGTGTGTGTGTCTGAGGACAGGTGTGTGTGTGTGAGGACAGGTGTGTGTGTCTGAGGACAGGTGTGTGTGTCTGAGGACAGGTGTGTGTGTCTGAGGACGTGTGTGTGTGTGAGGACGTGTGTGTGTGTGAGGACGTGTGTGTGTGTGAGGACAGGTGTGTGTGTGTGAGGACAGGTGTGTGTGTGAGGACAGGTGTGTGTGTGTGAGGACAGGTGTGTGTCTGAGGACGTGTGTGTGTGTGAGGACAGGTGTGTGTGTCTGAGGACGTGTGTGTGTGTGAGGACGTGTGTGTGTGTGAGGACAGGTGTGTGTGTGAGGACGTGTGTGTGTGTGTGAGGACAGGTGTGTGTCTGAGGACGTGTGTGTGTGTGAGGACAGGTGTGTGTGTGAGGACGTGTGTGTGTGTGTCTGAGGACAGGTGTGTGTGTGAGGACGTGTGTGTGTGTGAGGACAGGTGTGTGTGTGAGGACGTGTGTGTGTGTGAGGACAGGTGTGTGTGTCTGAGGACAGGTGTGTGTGTGAGGACGTGTGTCTGAGGACAGGTGTGTGTGTGAGGACAGGTGTGTGTCTGAGGACGTGTGTGTGTGTGAGGACAGGTGTGTGTGTGAGGACGTGTGTGATCCGATCTCTCCACGCAGCCTGTTCTTGGCGTCCGTGATCGGTTGCGTTCGATCTCGTCTTTCTGTCCGTGTCCTGATGAAGCCTCAGTAAATGAGAGGAAATCAGCGCCAGTTTCAGTTGATCTGACTTTATCGGTCACAGGTGTGAACAGGTGAGATCAGATCCACCTGCTGATATCTGGACTGCTGCGCGCTAACCGAACCCTTTTTCTGTTTCTGTTGCTGTTAAATTATATTTTTACTCTTTGGCAGAAACACCGTGCTGCCACAGGCATCGACACCGACGTCGTTACTTTCAGCTTTATCTGGAAACTTTCAAGGGATTGTTCATGTTTGTGTATAATATTTACGATATTTACTGAAGGCTGATTCAAACAGTATTATTATACAGCTCAAACATGAAACAAACAAGATAAAGAAGAATATAGTTCAAGAAATCAACATGTGACGTCAGTAAAGATATTAAATACCTAATTTTTCTTCATTGACAGCATTTTACAAAGTATTTACATTTTTATTGTTCGTTGTTTTCTGCAGATCATTTTCCACTTTACTTCAGTTCTGTATGTAGTTTGTCTGCGGGTTACCCAGCATGCACCTCTCACCTCAGGTGGTGACATTTGCGACCAGTGTTGATCAGGAGACGAGTGGAAGTGACGCTGCAGGCTAACGCTAAGCTAGCTGCGTCCTCTTTGTTTGCGAGTACTGAAGGCGGATTGTGACGATGGAAGTGAGAGCGAGGTTCAGACGGCTGTGAGAACAGCTGCTGCAGGAGTGCTGACAGAACCAGAACCCAACAGAACCAGAACCCAACCGGACCCATCATCGGTCCAAATCATATCCACAGCGTTAGCGT